>CATOUR010000180.1:600000-1096208 GCA_951848785.1 Callosobruchus maculatus
TCAACTAATTGTCGCTGAACAGTTCTTGCGGTTACTTCCAGCTCTGAAATGTCAGCAAATGGCGTTGGTGCTGATAACCACTGATGTCTTTGAGAAGCCCTTGTGATTCTCCTATTCATCCAATATGTAGTTTTTATAGATTTTTTTTATTTCAGCATTTTTTCTATATACTTTCTTTCATTACAACGTGAAACGATTTTGATACGCTATATTTGATAATTTAAACTATTCGGAAATCGCGTTTCCTTCAGAAAGGCATATATGACCATTTTCTGTACCTCCGTACAGTTTATTTTTTACGTTTGGCATATTTATTTCTGCAAACAGAACGTACTAACCTTATTTCTTCCGTAAAATGTTATCTTTAAATTTACTCTTCTCGTACATCCTATTAAATTATACTAAATCAGACAGTTGCTTAACTTCTGTCACACTAAAGAACTGTACTATGTACTGTAATTATCCCGAGTAACTTATTTAACATTTGGTGGCATTCTAATTTCACCTATGATAGCAGCCCACCATGACCCTTTGAGGTACATAATTTTTGTATAGTGTATGCAAATAACAGCTTCGCCAAGTTATGCAGACAATATTTACGTGAAGAATGTACCATCGATCAACTATGTGATGGGATGATTAGTAATGAACTCAAACCATTTTTGTATGCAATAGAGGAATATTTACCTCAACATATAATTACCAAATATAGTTTCGTAGATAAAGAATGACATTTGTACGCATCCGGCTCACTTCTGTATCATTTATGCATAAATAAAAAAACAAATGTATTAAAAGTGTTTTATTTTTGCCATGACAGCTATAATAAAAATCAAAATACATTTAATATGAATGAATAAGTCCATTCTGAATAGATCCATCAAAAGCGTTGTAACTAATACAAGAATCGTGAATGATTAATGCATACACTTTAGTGTTAGCTGGGAAAGAAGATTTTCTGGTTTCAAATTCCAACGATATATCCACAGTTGACAGCTGAAGGTTATCAGGTTGATGACTGCAGTCGATTACAAATAGTGGGTTATCATTGAACTCCTTAATATTGAATAATGGTTCTGCCATTCCCTTGTTGTAATACGCACTTTGGAAGCTCTCAAATGCATAGTAAGCCGCAGTGTTTAGCTTCTTCTCAAAATCCAGGTTCCACCTTTCATATGGGTATACCTGGTTATTCAGCTTCAATCGAATCGAGTTTATGTTGGCATGAATGAACTTAGTGATGTCCTTCTTAGGATCTTCTGCTAATTTTGAGTCTTGAAATCCAACGATAACAAACAAAGGTCTCTCTAGCTTGTTGGTTGTTCGAATTGCCCAGACGTCTGTTGATGTTGAGCGAAGTGATGGTAGTTCATACAAATCCCAAGAGCGAAATGCCACCTTAATCCTTGAACTCAAACTGCTTTTGTTCAGTCTCTGTAGAAGTTTGACCTTGTAGCGGTCTTCAGGAACAATCTGTTGGACTTTCCATTCAATCTTTGATATTGATAGCTCTGCGTCACATTCACCGACAAAGCAGTTCTTAAAGGATCTTGCAATGACTAATACAAGCTCTTGTTTTATGTTTAGAATTCCTTTTTTATAGTCCTCAGCAAATCCCATTATATGTTTTAGAGGTATTCTACCACTGAAGACCTTACTAGTTGAATCCCATATCGCTGAATTGTCTTCATTTAAGCCCCATCCTGTACACAATAGTGAATGGGCGGCACTTTTACCATGAGAGATCATTGTTTTCATTGTTGACGTTATTCCAGGATTTCGTACAATGACAACTTTTTCACCACCCATATGTAGAGAAATTTCATCAAACAGAAAAGACAGAGCATTGTTAGATAGATAGCAGGACTTCGTGGCATCACTTGGAGTAAACGTTCCTTCGATGAAAATGTAACTGTCAGCAATATTTAAAATGAGATCTTGGAAGTTGATTGGTATATGAACAATGTCAGAATTCTTGAAATATGGTGAACCATACGGCTTGTATGTGTATTCATGTAAACTTGCTAAGGAGTGATCCAAAATCGGTTCCTCAAAAACATCCAGCTTCTCACTTGATACGTGCAGAACCATATTTTTCAGTTAGCTTTAGTCCTATAGACTCCAGAAACTTACGATTTTGTAGTGATAGCTTCGACGTTGTGCCTTTGGCAGCTGACGAATGACGAATAAGGTTATTCCTATGTGTTCTTCGTATTTTATGGTTGTTTGTAAGGGCTTTATCGACTTTTTTCAATTGTTGTGCACCTATGTTATATAGAAAACCCATCCTATTCAATTGTGGAGTTTGCTCAAGCTAACCGACGCAATTCCAATTTAACGATAATTTTTTCACCACGGAAGTTAATCAGATTTCCCTCGTCATCCAAAATTTTCAGTGTGATGTTATCGATAAACTGACGACCACTAGGCATAACGCTCATATATATTACATTCTGTGGCTCCTTTGTTAATTTGAATCCAGGCTCAACGTCTATGTCGAATTCATACAGAGTGTGCATTTCACTTCCATTGTGGTAGGCGCCAGATATCAATCCGCAGTCGACCTTTATTAGTCTGACTGTCGTTATATTAACTGGTAAGGTTGATATATGTTTTTTGTTGCATTCGAAAACCTCCGGCTCAAATCCAATCAAAGATGCAATTGAGTTAGGGAAAGATAAATCAACATCATATATTGAATATAATTCACATTTCATTGTATTGTTGTTGGCCTTCAGACAAAACAGCTCGTCAGTTGTAACATTATGTTTGTATCGAACTATGGACTTTATTATCTTTTGTAGATATATGTTGAGTTCATCGATTTCGTAGGTGCCTGGTGGAATATATGTAATATTCATCTGAGAATCATCTGAAGGTTGTTTAAACACAATTAGATTATTACCCTCATGAACATTGAATATTGAGTTGTAGGAGTAAAAACCTATTAGCCCCAATCCGTACTGCGCATTGGTATCCAGCTCTATTGGCGGATAAAAACTAGCAGACAGCACACTGTCATAACCCGTCAAGGTAAATGTATAAGACATGACTGCGGTGATACAAAAAAATAACACTTTTATATATTCAAAATTTTATTGATTACAACACTTGTTTGACTCATTACTGCTTGTCATAGAGATATCTTGCAAATTACAGTAACAACAAAATATTTTTCTTGGTGGCGGCCCGTCTGCTTCATCTCCGTTCTGGTGTGTATTATAGTGCTCCCAACAGAACTGGAATCGTTGTATATCCACATCTTCCTTCAAATGCAATGGCAGTTTGTTCCATACAAGTGCTATTTCGTTAGGTGTACATACCATCAGTACTTCTTTGGGTATGTGGGCAAGTTCTTCTTGTGTCATGTTCAACAGGCTTCTTTCTCTTGAAAATGCTTTAAGGGAATTGCTCATCTTTTTAAGTGTTTCACGATCCATTTTTCACAGATTTTTGCTTCTCTTCAGAAAGAAATCGTAGACACAGGTGCCCGCACCAAAAGGTATTGAAGTTCTGCTGTCGTCTGTGATTATACAGGATCTGAATCTTCTTAGATTTTTTGAGGAAATATTTCACCAGTTCGCTGGTTGGCGGTAGGTTGCCGAAACTGTCATAATAATATACCACCACTCCGCGTTTTATATATGAAACCCAGTGTGACCCATCCCCACTCTTGCTGTCTAAATTAATGATGGCTGACTCATTCCTCAGTGGACCTTGCTTAGGCAGATCATCGCGCATAAAAATCCCTCTGAAATATGGTATTTCTAGCTTTTTAGCGTAATACACAAGGTCATTATCTGTAAGCGGTCGTTGGGGTAGGGTTTTTAAAAGTTTTTTGAAGTCCTAGGTTTAACAAACAAACCAAATCCTTTGCGGTATGGTTTCAAATATATACCGTTTCCAATTTTACTTATACCAGAAGTAGATGTTGAATCAGTTGTATTCCTTTGTCGTGCTGAATTAACTGCTTTAGAGGACCTAACAATATTTGCAATACCCCCAGCGAGATTACCTAATGCTGAGAGACCGGCAAAAATTGGAATCAAAGGAAGAATTCCACCTACTTTGGGGATAGGTATAACTCGCGGAAGACGAATATGCCGTTTGCCCCCAATGGACTTGATATACTTCCGGGTAGCTAATAATGCAGCAGATGTTGCTTTTCTTAGCACACTGTTATCTTGCTTGTGGTTCGAAAAATGTTTCATATTTTTGCGAACTCTGTTTAGTATTCCTGAACCAAAGTGCACCTTCTTTATAGCCTTCCTCATTTTCCTACGTATATTATTTTTATTCTGCCCTCGTCGTCGTGATGCATAACCCATTCCTGCACGATGTTTTACACCTACTAATTTCCTCGATTTTTCACGCATGCATTTCTTCTTATTCCGTCCACGTAGTGTTGCAAGACCCATTCCAGTGCGTCGTTTGACCTTCATAATATTTGTAATTAACCAAGCAGCTGCTTTTTCTCCAAGGTTCGCGTCAGCTGATTTGACTCGTTTCCAAGCTTCTTGCTCAAGTTGGTAGTCAGCTTTATGTCTTGTAGCTAAATCGGATTTGCGGTATGCAAGGTCGTGTTGTAAGCAGGCCGCGTCTAATCTATTTATTCCTTTTTGGCCTAGTGCGATCCTTTCTTCCAATCGAGTACCCGGGCCGCAATACTGATAAAAAGGCAAATGTGCTTCGAATGGCAGCTTATTTATCAACTTATTAACAATTCCACCACCAGTTTTGGAGATGCTACTACACCTTCTCTCAAGAAGTAGCGGCATTTAAATAAAACACATATAAACAACTGCAGCTTATATATGGTCAAGTCGTTGAACGATGAAGGTGACAAAACAGGACCAGGAATTAGACATTAGCAATATAGATGTCAATGTTACTGATCCGGAAAATAATACTTCTCGTCGTCGACATGGGGTACTACTACCATCAACAATTCGATGTATTATAGTTGGACCATCAAACTGTGGAAAAACCAGTGTACTAGTATCTCTCCTGTTACATCCGAATGGGCTGTTTTTTGAGAACTTATATATTTTTTCAAAGTCGCTCAACCAACCCAAGTACGCATTCATTGAAAAAGTAATGAGTTCGATAGATGGACTAGGATATTATGCATTTGCTAATAATTCCGAAGTTCCACCACCGTCAGAAGCCAAACCAAACTCAGTTTTTATCTTTGATGATGTGATATGTGAGAATCAAAATGCTATACGAGAATACTTCAGTATGGGGCGACACAAAGGTGTGGATTGCTTTTACTGTGTGCAAAGTTACAGTTGGGTACCGAAAAGAGTGATTAGAGACAACGCAAACCTGATAGTTTTGTTTAAGGTCGATAATACAAATTTATCACATGTTTTCTCTGACCATGTGGCTCCCGATGTAACTTTTAAGCAATTTCAAGATATGTGTGCAATATGTTGGAGGGATAAATATGGATTCCTAGTTATCGACAAAGATAGAGAAATAAGAAACGGCAGGTACCGGAAGGGATTCGATAGCTTCATAAATCCACTGCAAGACTAATAATATCATCAATTGAATGTGAGACTGCAATCAGCATACATCACAGTGGCAACATTACATATACCAGAATGAAACAACAACAGAGCAATGATGAGGTAGCTCTAAAAAAAGAATTAGTTAATGCAACAGAGTCAGTGCGGAGAAAATTCAACTATGTAAGGAAAGCCCGCGAAATCGGTAACACTTCATTGGAACAGATATATGAGCCTATTACAAAACAGTTGAAGACAATAGCAAATGCATCCAATCCTACGCTACCGAAACAGCCAATTCAAAATGTTGGTCCTACGAGCACTCCTAAAAAACCACCATCTACATATCCAAATCAAACCCTTCCCTCTACTAGCACACCAAAAGGGCCGAGATTCGAAGATTTGACTTCCGCTGCTTTTTCCGGTATAACACCAATAAAGGAGTTACCTGATACACCATCATCAATTAATGAGAGGGAAAGAGATTCAGTCACTCAGTATGTATTGTCACGACGGCCTCTTTTTCTTCACCCAGGGAATCAAACTCGACGTAACTTTCACCGTTTTACTTCAGAACTTAATACAATACCTCAACCTTATCTCAAGTAGATCTCAACTCAACTGACTCAACTACGCTACCCGTAGCCTTATATATACTTCATCGAACCATCTAGAGGATTCGATGACATTTCTAGAATCCATCCGTCATTCTCGAAAACTCTAGACGATTCGATGACGTTTACACTTCAAAAGATCTAACCTAGCACTTTGACTTTACATCATGTTTGACAACCAATGACAAGTAATACAAATACACGAATACCATAATATACAGTATGTTACATTCTTCCCCCCTTAGCGTTCGGCGTCCTCGACGAACAACTTCGATCCTTGTATCACCACAGACATCAGCATAGTCGACCTTCGGTTCTCCACTTTCCGTACATAACCTGTAGACTACGTCGTTGAGGCGCTTCATCACCACGTAGGGTTCCTTCTCATGGCGTTGTGGCTTCGGACATCTACCCTTCCTTCCGTCGTCTGTTGCAAGACCATACCAGATCATCTCGTAACTGCGATATTCTTTGCCCAACTTGCGATTCTCATTTTCAGCTCCAGCAGGATTCTCTTTTCCTAGCTCTGTTATCATTTTCTTCAGTTGCACCTTTTCGCCTTGACGGCTGTCACCTCTCGACACTTCCTTCTTCCCATCACTCAGGCTATTCTCCACTTCCTCTATGAGCCTGCTGAGTTCGTCTTCCACCTGCACAATTCTGTTCTTTTGCTTAACATTCTCGCTTTTGAGTTGCGTGGTCTGGTCCAAACCCCATGATGCGTCCTTGAGTGCAGCGCCAAACTCTGCTCCTATCCTCGGGTTTTCTTTCCTCAATTGTGCCAATCTCTGTTCTAACTTTACATCGTAAAATGGCTTCGCTAATATTGCGGACACACCCTTCTTTGTATCCTCAGTAAGGTTACTAACCTTACTCAGTTCTCTCTTCTTCTTATCGATCTCAATTTCCAGCTGTGTAGTCTTCTGCTCCACGTTACTGTTTTCATTCTTCATATGCTTCATCTTGGAGCTACCATACTCTACTTCAGTCAATGCGTTTTCCAGCTCTTTTTTCAGTCGAGCATTCTCATTTTCCAAATTCATCAGTCGCTGTTTAGTTTTACTATCAACTTCTCTTGCTTTAGACAAATCTTCCTTTCGCTTTTTCGCATCATCGACCTCGGCGCTCAAATCTGTCCTCAGCTTCTTGTTTTCTGCTTCAAGCTGCGCCAACCTTTCTCTCAACTCATTCTTCTTGATACCGACCCTTTTGGCTTTGTCATTCGCTTTGTTCAAGTTCTTTTTACAGAATGCATACTCAGCCTCCATCTGATTTATCTTCTGTTTGAGCATTGCATTTTCGTCTTTAACTTGGTCATATTCCCTCTCTGATTTCTTCAACTGATTCAAAGCTTTCAATCTCTTGATTTCGCCCTTCAAAGCAGAGACTTCTTTATTGAGCTTCCTCAAGGCTATTTCGTGTTGTTCGTCCTTCTTCAGCAGATTCTTTCTATTCGTTTCAAACTTGCTTTTAATATGCATACTTCTCCTTTCCTGAGAGGCAAGCAACTGCTTCATCCTATCCCTGTCTGCTCTAAGTTCCCTCATGGCTACTCCGTGTTGTTGTTGAAGTTTGGCAATACTTTCTTCATTCTTCTTTACTAAATTCTTTATGTCTCTGTCAAATTGCTCCTTCATTGAGTTTATCGTGTCTTGCATAGATTTTATTTTGTTCGCATATTCATCCGCTTTTTCTACATCCGCTTGTATCTTATCAGCCTGGGTGCGGCAGCCTACCCTAAGATGCCCCTTCTGTCCACATTTCCAGCATGTAAACTTTTCAGCTCCTTCTAGGCTTGTGCGAACTGGGTTTCTTTGGAAGCTAGCACCTCTTCTTCCTGAAATAAACGGTGTGGCCCTGACTTCTGCTTCTGTATCTTGCTCGACAGCGCGCACCCTCCTTGTCATTCGCATGGCTTTTATGTCAGCTTCAATTTGCAAAGCCTTGATCACAGCATCTTGTAAATTTATGGGACTGAATAGTTTTACCATTCGTTGAACTTCCGCGTCTGCAATGCCTTCGACAAACTGGCGAGCAGCGACGTATTCCTGTGTCTCGATGGGACTGCTGACGAATGCTCGTTTAGCTAGGCTTTGGACTTCGTATGCAAATGTGGTTAAATCTTCCTTCGCTTGTTGTGTCCGGTTATGCAACTGGCCATGCAACAGCTCTGTTAAGTGTGCATCTCCAAAGCGTAACTTTAGTGCAGATGTTATCTTATCATAGTCACGTAGGTCTGATGCGCAGAGATTTTCCAAAATAGCTGCGGCAGAGTCTCTTAACATGGATGTAAGCACACAAGCTTTTTCTTCATTCGACCAGTTATTCATACGTGCGATGTTTTCAAATTGCATATGATAAATGTCCCATGACGTTCTTCCATTGTATGAATAGGGCTTTGCTACTACGCCACTGTGTCTATCAGTAAAAGCAGGTGCTGCAGCTGTTAAACTACGCTCACCTGCACTTAACTCTCGCAGCTCCTCTCTGACCATTTCTTTGACCTGATCTTTCACTTGCTGAAGCTGTTCCTCAACGTGTTTTTCTGATGCTGCTAGCTGCTCCTCAATTGCACTAATACGGTGGTCTTGATTCTCTAATGCTTGACTTACGGCTTGCTTCTGCTCCTCCAACCGAGCCATCACTAGTTCCTGTCCACTCTTCAAGTCTGCGACTGCCTCGTCTTGATGGCGCTTCTGCTCGTCCAACCGAGTCATTACCAGCTCCTGCCCACTCTTCAAACCTGCGACTGCCTCGTCTTGGTGGAGCCTTAGCTTTTCTTCAAGGTTCACGACTGCCTCGTCCTGGTGGTTCTTTAGCTTTTCTTCAAGGTTCACGACTGTTGCTTGCATAACAGCTGCCTGGTTGTCTTGCTGGGCCTTCATTTCTTGTAGCATAGTCATCAACGCACTCATGTCGGACGCCATAGCTCTGGTTACTGGCATTGACTGACGCTGTACTCACTTCTTGATTCCTTTTCTTGGTTTGATTCGATGGATAATCCCACACTTCCGACACCAATTGTCACGACGGCCTCTTTTTCTTCACCCAGGGAATCAAACTCGACGTAACTTTCACCGTTTTACTTCAGAACTTAATACAATACCTCAACCTTATCTCAAGTAGATCTCAACTCAACTGACTCAACTACGCTACCCGTAGCCTTATATATACTTCATCGAACCATCTAGAGGATTCGATGACATTTCTAGAATCCATCCGTCATTCTCGAAAACTCTAGACGATTCGATGACGTTTACACTTCAAAAGATCTAACCTAGCACTTTGACTTTACATCATGTTTGACAACCAATGACAAGTAATACAAATACACGAATACCATAATATACAGTATGTTACAGTATCTACAGCTAATTCAAGTGTGGATAGAGAGGCAGTTGCTGAGGTGTTGAAAAGTCATATAGATAATTTGAGAGCAGGACATCCGGCCTATGGAAGTGTTTATAATGTAAGGATCGACCCACAATCACAGAAGCTGTTAATGGGTGTACATGAAGTGGAATTTGATGATAAGGCGGTTCATTTATCATCGGGTGATAAGACTAGTAAATTCAAAATATCCCCACACTTACTAGATATGATGTTTGTAGGAGATACACGAAACTCCGACTCGAAAACTCTACACACATTCAGGTCCATATTGAATCTAACTAATGTACTTCGCAAAGATTACACACCTCTTAATATTTACAATGTCGACGGATCTGAGTATTTCAATAAATTATTTAATATCCTATCTACATCATCCCCCATGCATTTGAGAGCCAGAGTTGGTAGGGGACATACACAAATGAAGATACCTAAGTATAAGATATTTAACACTAATAAACGCGACTTTGTGTATTGGAACGACATCAACGAGCTGATTGATCGACTGAAATTGCTATACAGCTCAAAATCCGCGGGTCACACAAACCACGATAACGAAATTTTATCTATAATAGAAGAATTGCGTGAAGAGGGCGTAATACGCTAATTTTGGGGTATATATTTGCAAGTTGAAAGATCCCACTAATAGTATAACGCTTTCGTAGCGATGCACAATACGATAGATAAGTTTGGTCGTCGCAGTTCTAAGCATACAACTGTACGTGGTATTCCAGGTATTGGTTTTAAACTTACACAAACTGGAAATTATGATATCAATGGAAAGCAGTTAAAGAATGTTGGTGATCCTACAGATGAAAATGACTCTGTTCATATAAAGTATGTTGAAAAAAAACTAAAAAGTACCACTGATATGCTTGAAAGTATGGTGAATAGCAAAACGCTAGAATTGAGTGATGGCCTTGAGAAAAAGATTGATGTATTAACAACCAATTTGATATCCATTTTAGAGCAACTAGAGGTTGTATATAATTTTTGCCAGAAATTAGCTAGTGAAGTCAAAAGGGAATTCGATGTTGAAGGTGGCCCTGTTTTACCAGCGTGGCTTGCAGGCTACACTTTAAATCAACTCAGACCATAGATCAGTAGATTTTTCATGATTAATGATCAGTTTCTGTTCTACAATCACCTGAGTCAGACCTCTACATGTAGATATGTCAATTAACAGCGCAACAAAACGTGGCATAGCAGAAGAGTTACACAGGGCAGTTCGGAAGAACTTTCGCCGTCGAAAAACTATCATAAAAGGTTTCGCTGACTTATGGCAAGCTGATTTAGCGGAAATGCAACCTTTCCATAAAGAAAATAATGGATATAGATACATATTGGTAGTCATTGACTGCTATTCTAAGTTCCTATGGTGTAGACCAATCAAGAAGAAAGATATGGTAACGGTAACGACAGCAATGGGCGATATCATAAGGGACGCAGGATATTATCCAATTAATCTACAAACAGATAATGGAACCGAATTTTACAACAGAAAATTTGCTTCTCTCATGAACAAGTATGGAATTAACCATTATTCCACATACAGTACAAAGAAGGCCGCAATTGCTGAAAGGGCTATCCGTTCGCTAAAGCACCTTCTGTTCAAAGAATTTTCCGCAAGAGGAAGTTACACATGGATCACTATTTTGGATGATATCACTAACGTATATAACAATAGAATACATCGAACAACTGGATTGGCCCCTATTGAAATTAATGTTCACACTCGATTGAGTGCGTATCGCAATCCAAAGGTTGCTGGCAAAAGCAAACTTAATCTTGGAGACGTTGTGAGAATAAGCAGATATAAAGGTGTATTTGAAAAAGGTTACACTCCGAATTATTCCACGGAGCTCTTCAAAATACGCAAAGTTAATATTACAGATCCGGTCACATATATGCTAGAAGATATGGATCGGCGACCAATAAGCGGTTGTTTCTATGAAGCTGAGCTAAGAAAAACACAGTTTCCAAATGAGTATTTTATTGAAAAAGTCTTAAAAAGGAGAGGAAACAAGCTCTTTGTAAAATGGTTAGGTTTCCAAAAGAACAAGAATTCCTGGATAGACGCTGCAGATGTACTGTGATGATTGATATGACGGAGCGCAGACTATGTTTAGCAGTAATAATTTCAATGTGTATATTTGTTTCGATACTTTTGGAAATAAAATAGCAGTTTTTTCAATTTACTTTTATTATTTAATTCTACCTTAATCTCTAATACATAAAATACACCTAACCTAAGATAAAAATTATTTAGTTATATTGTTGAAGCGCACCACCTCGCTTCTCCTCCACAGCTTTCTCTCCCTCTTGGAGAGGCAAGGGGGAGGATCCCGGATTACTTCTCTGTTCTGGAGATTCGGCCTATACGTGGGATAATCATCATCATCCCAGTTTTCTGAAACAATAGAAAATATGGTTTTGTAATTTATGTGAATGTGGGTAAGATTCAGAAGGTTGAAAATCTATGTGGATGTACTGAAGAATTTTTGTGTGGCTTGATTTATTTAAAATTTAGAGTTATACAATATGATTGTATCAGTGCAAAATTAATACAATGATGTTTAGTAGAGATCAATTTTCTGTGACTTCTAGGATAAAGATGTGCAAGATATATGAAAAAAGAAAAAAAGTTTTTGTCGCAGAAACGAATTATGTACCTTCAGGCTGAACCTCCACATCTCTCCGGCTTGCGAGGTGATGCTGTGGTGGCGTGGTAGGCACGTTCTTGGTAGGCAGCACGTTCTTGGCACACCGCAGGAGGTGCATTCCCATCGACGTAGGTTTGACCCAATGTGCTGCAACACGCGGACATTGCACTAGTCCGTACTTCGATGGGTCCTGCGGTGGCGTGGTGGGGTTGCTGGCCTCGGCTTCCTTATGGCTTCCTGTCTGGGTGGATGGCTCTGCAAATAAAGAGATATTTTGTAGAACAACTGTAAATTTTGGATTATTCTGTTATAAACTAGTTGTCATTTGATAGCTTGCTCGTGTAGGGATATATAGTGAAATGAGGAAACTTACCTTTACTTAGATAGGTAGCAATATATTGTGGCCAATTCACCGGACCACAACCCCGGAAAGGGCAAACCAGCAAATGGTCCCCAATTGTCCCACGCCGCACCTCATGTTCACCATTGTACGGGCAGGGGATCAACTTCCTCGAATACTCCATTTTCAAAATAGTAGTAGTAGCGGTAGTATAGTAGTAGTAGTAGTAGCGGTAGCAGAACTGCACTGAAGAACTCTCATTTCACCATCATATTTATACAGTTCCAGGTAGGTAAGCCTCCCTCCTCTACTGTCTTCCCCCATCAGTGTATATCGTTAAAGAAAGCAAAAAAAAAGAAGATCCGCCTACTTGCCAGCTGGTGTACGTAAGATTATTAGTGGAAATAGAGAACATTTCGCTATACGCGCCGACAACGCATGCGCGCATTGATATCAGCCACTTCGAACGCGCATCGTGATTGACCGAACTGTGAGTGAATCCACCCGTAAACGCTTATTGGTTGTGATACATTTCAACCAGTCCTCTCATTGGTCTATTACAGTGTACATCGTTAAACAGCTGCACTTACACCACCCATATTGATATTTCAATGGTCCCCTCTCAGATTTTACTACTGCCATGTAGCATCGATATCGGTGGCTTCTAACGGACATCGTTATTGACCGAACTGTAAGTGAATCCGCCCATAAACGCTTATTGGTTGTGATACATTTCAACCAGTCCTCTCATTGGTCTATTATAGTGTACATCGTTAAACAGCTGCACGTACACCACCCATATCAGTATTTCAATGTTCCCCCTCTTAGATTTTACTACTGTCGTGTAGAGTGTTTTCTGTATAAATACAAGTCTACTTTCAATGGTTTATCAGTTCTACAGTCTTCAAAGAATCATACTGCTCCGTAGAAAACACTACATATTACGTACATCATCATGGCCAACCAACCAACAAAGAACGAAGACGCTATTAGTGGCGATTGCTTGCAAGCCATTCTGGAGGAACTGCAGAGTGACGGGGTGCAGTTTACACAGTTGGCAGTAGAAGTCCAGGATGAACTTCACGAGTTTATTCATGTGGAGCAGCCAGACCGGAGAATCGCGGACGATGCTAATGCGGTGGTAGAAATAGATATGGATGTACCAAGAGCATCAACAGATGCAGCGATAGCATCAACAAGTGCAGCATCGATGCCGCCAGTAGTTGGAGATGGAGCGAGAACATCAATGGGTACAGCGTCAACAGTGCCAGCAGTGAGAAAGTCGAAACAGGCAGCATCCAAACCAGTTAGCAACATTTTAAGAGAAACACTACTTAAATCGAAGCAACCTCCAATGGACGACTTCGACGAGAAGAGGGATGCGTTGAGAAGTAGTATTCAGCGAATTAAAGCTGAAATAATAAGTGCAGAAAAGAAATTGGCAGAGGAGATGGCCCATTGTGACAAGCTTCAGGCAGCCCAGGCAGCGGATGATGAAAGAATAAAGCAGTTAGATGAAGAAAGAAAACGTGTCAAGGAGTGCAGAAATAAAAGGAAGCGACAGTTAGATGATTGTCAGAAGAGGATTGATACTCTTAGTATGAAATCTGAACAGAAAAGGACAAAATTGAATGAAGAAAAAGAAACTGTTTTATCTTTTTTCGATGTATAAAGTAATGTTCATCTTGAATAAAATAAATAATGAATGAAATAAAAAAGAAGCAATATTTTTTCCTTTCTATATCCATCCCCTCATATAATAATACAATTACTTGTTCTATCAATAAGCGCTCAGTAACTTAGTAATTGGTGATACTTGAAAATAGTATGAAGCATGAGTGCCAGTGTGCTAACAGAAACGGTAAATGCGCCTTGAGCGTTTGTGAGATTATTGTGTCTTGGTTTGGGGCACGCATATAAGTACCCACCCACCAATGCCATCGACGTTCCATCCAATAACACACTAAGTTTACTTCTAAAGATGTATAGATGAAGAGGGGAGGAGGTATGGAGGGGGCTTTAGTGTGGGGAACTAGAAACATAAAAACGAGAGTTCTTGTCAATGAAAATCATACTGTACAATCAAGTGACGAATTAACACATTTAGCAGCGAAATGACTACAGAGTCAAACGGACCTTGCGACTCAACGTCTTGGTTAGATGACGACAATGATAACTCCAGCATATGGAGTATCGAGACTGCGGTTCCTGATGGTGAGTTACCCGACCAATCACATTGGGCGGTGGCGAGGTCACCGATGGACGATGGACCGTGCGACTCCACAAGACAGCCACTGGGGTTCCTGCTGTTTACAATTGACAGCTCATCTGATAACAGCGACGATGATGATCCTGATCGTCCGGATGGTCCAGAAAACCAGAGAGTGGAATTACCTTTTCCTGTAGATAGCGAGGAGGAGATATGAGGCGCTATTTTTGTGAATTATAAAGAGATTTTTTGTTTGTATCAACCAATAAACTTGTTTTTTTTTTTTTTAAATCGTACTTTATTCAAAAACCTTACCACCGTGACAGAAAAAAATTCATCGAGCGTGGGCGGCTTCACCAATGAAGGATCTTTCTAAAAATTTTATTTAGTGGTGTACTTTTTTATCAGTCTTACAATTCACGTTCTTCTGTGAGATCAAGCTCAAGGCTATTCCCACCCCAGTTGAATGACTTTAAGGGAGCATCACTATCAAGCCTCATAAGAAAATTATACAACTGATCTCAAGGCTATCCACACCCTATATCAGTGACCTTCAGGGAGGATTGCAATTGGCCTCACGTCAAATCTCTAGGTTATCCACCACGTCAAATCTCAAGGTTATCCAGTCAATAGTCACATTCAAGGACGTTCAAAATAAGCAGCTATACACTAACACAAAAAAAAACTCAAGGTTACCCAACACCCCACTGAAACAAGCCCTTCAGATACGATCACATTTGAAAACACAACGTTACAAAATGACCTTCAGGGAGGATCAGAATCGGCATCTATAAGAAAAGCCCACGTCACAGCTCAAGGTTATCCACACCCCATTTAAATGACCTTCAAATGACCTCGGGAGGATCAGAATCGGCATATCTATACTACTATTATTTTTCGTTTTTGGTTACAATGACCCCTCTTCTTCTACTAGTAGTAGTAGTAGTAGTAGCTGTGGGGCGACCGCACCTGGCAAGTAGGCCCCATCAGTAGGCCCTTTTTGCCATTCTCGAATATACCTCTCAGCCACCACCACCTGCCTCCCCCACCCTGCCAAACCTTTTGGACCTTTTAACAAAGGTCAATACAACGCCCAGCTTAGGGAGGGTACTTCCTCTGGCTGGAGTCTATCAGATCCATAGATTTCATATCTCAGCCCGGCTAGCAACTCGCATTCCGCAAGGAAGTGGAAGGCCGCTTCATCGGCCTCTCCACAACCCATACATAGGGAGTCGTCTTCAATTCCTAATAGTGATAGATGACGCCTGAGCCTACAGTGCCCTGTCAGAACACCACCGAGATTTCTGATGGTCCATAAGCCTTGGTTCCACAGCCATACTGACCTAGATGTGTTCAGCCCGGCTATAAAATCCTTGGCTCGCCTGCATCCCTCACTTTGCCTCCACTGTTCATCTATGGTATCGTTTACCCACTTTTTGAGGGCTGACGTTAGCTGCTGCCTGCTTAATCCTATAGCGGGCTCCGGGCCAACAAACGGTCTCCCGGTGCCGAGTCTGGCCAATCTATCGGCTTCCTCATTACCAAGAACGCCCGTATGACCCGGTACCCACATCAAGGTCTTGCCAGCTCTTCCAGTCTCTCCGCGCACTCCTGAACCAGAGGTATCCTAGTTCTGGGCGCGCAGATAACTTTCAGAGCCGCCTGACTGTCAGAGCAGATGTAGACGTTCTGCTCTGTTCCCTTTCTCACCTCGTAGTTGCATGCAGCAGAGAGTATTGCCCTCTTCTACTAAAAATTAGTCCAATTCGCGGAATGTACCCCCATCTGAGCACTTTGCCTTTTAACGTCTTATCCCAGCATGTCACCAATTTTGTCTTATATTGTACATGGTGTATGCCCGGTTCGGTGGCGCTGCGAGGCATATCGAGACTGGCTGTGTTGCACCATCCTGTTGCACATCCATCGTTGCTTGCCTGCCTGCCTGCTTGGCTTGTTTGCGTTGAGAAACTCTTCTACACTGATTTGGTAGTATTATTCGGTTCCGCATTGATGATGCGTTTACTTGGAATTGGATAAAAAACAGGTCGCTATGGAAAAATTCCAATTTTATAATTGATATGTGCCGAGATTCATCCTCTCATTTTGGTGAAAAATGTCGTGTTTGTGAAAAGATTATCAGGCTCGATCATCCGGGTTTCAGTAAATGAATGGCACACAGCGAAATTGTAGACTCATTGTGTGAAAATATTAAGATGTAACTAACGAGTATGTTATCAATAAATTAATATAGTTTGAAAAATTAAGAAATGCGATTTTAAAGGACCTTTAAGGCGGCTCCTACGGAGAGCATAAACGGTCATTTTCAAGTGATTTCGTCCCAATTCCTGACGCTCTAGTTTTCAATATTTTTGCATGAAGTTTTTACATGAAGTTTAAAAGGAAATTACACAGGGGGCTATCGAAGCATTTTTTGAAAGAAATTGATTGAACATGAAATATGATCGCTTGAAGTTGCCTATTTTCTTCATCAACTTTGTAATTTTTTTAATAAAAGCCCAGAAGCAAAAATGAAAAAGTACTTGGATATCACTCTGGGTAATTTCCTTCTAAACATCATGTGAAAATTTCATGTAAAAATATTGGAAAATGAAGCGTCAGGAATTGGGATAAAAAACATCTGCAAATCGCCTTCCTCTACAATTTTACAAATTTCGGGCGACGCGCTAACATGACTGTTTCCATTTCTTTCTAATGTAGCGCGCACCTGTTTATTTATCACGCCCATCGTCGGTTCCTTTTCAGCTCCCCGCATCTTCCGGAGAAACTATTCCGGATTGCAGGAGCAGCGTTAAAGGTTAAACAAAATTTAAAATAAGCTTAAAGCAATAATGAACGAGAAATACCAGTATTCGAGGGCTGCTCTATACCTCCGTCAATCCACCAGTACGCAGACAGCTGTTTCACGCTTATTAGCGATCATCAGTGCGCCATAGGTCGATTGACGGAAATAGAGAGCATCAATTTTTCCATGTTTACCAAACATAATATGAAACATGTGAGAGCAGACAGAAAGTATTACCAGTAGACCAGTATTATTGTGAAACAGCGTCGGGTGCCCGATTTACGAATCATATGGCACAAAACGCTTATAAAAACTACCTAAGTAAGCACATACAGACGGGAAGTTCTGATGGCCTTGACAGGTAACTTCAAATACCCTAAAGACTCTGGCTACAAGGTAATATTATCTTGGATGTCCAGTCACATAGGAGTGAGTGGGAATGAAGGGGCCGACAGGTATGTCAAGGAAGGTGCAAAACTCCCTCTGGTCATGCCAGAACCATCATGTGGTATATCATAAAACACAATCCTTAAAGGTACTTTTAGAGGGTCAGATCAGTTCTCCGTTCAGTCTCAGTTTCAGTGGAACTGTCGGTTATCTGTATGTTTAAACACAAAAAGCTGCAAGAAAAACTGAAACTGATAAGGAGCTGTAGCTCGATGGGTATACCAAAAGTTATCGTATCAGCTGTAAGTTAAACGGATTATAAACAAACCTGTGTTGATCGGGTCTCAGTCGCATAATAAAATTATCGCTAGAAGTAGCAAACCATGAGTTCATTAGTGAGTTTACCAATACCACAACATAAACAAAAGACAAGCTGCGTATGGTGTTTTGGTTGGAAAATTCAAGGAACAAGTAACAATGCAACTATAAAAATAGTAAAAGTGAAAATAAATTATTTTCGACCAGCGATTTATAAAGAACGAAGAAAATTTAAGGAGGCTACTAAAAGCGGAGTCGGAACTGGTGACATTACATGACACCACGACTTGTTTATGTTCCTTAATGATACACAAGATGCTCTTGGTGGTAGAAATACTATGGATAACACAACAGATGATGATAAGGATCCGCAACCATTAGGGCAACTGAACCTCAACCCCGTTACTTCTAAAAGAAATAGCATTACTTTTTGTCCAGATGTGCAGAGTGGAAAAACATTGGCATAAATTAAAACAAAAAACTTTTTTCAAAAAAGCTTTTATTTAAATGTTCTAAAAAGAAGAAAATCGAATGTTCCTTTAAAATGTTAACTGTCATCTTATAGCCTCATTATACGCAACTTATATGATCATAAAAGCTGAAATTTCAACACAATTGAACTTAGCAAACCAAGCTAGTCAACTAAGTAAGGTATTAGTACATCTATACAAGTAAATCGCGCGACAAGCTTTTATGATCATATAAGTTGCGTATAATGGGGCTATAAGTTGATAGTTATCAATTTAAAGGAACATTTCATTTTTTA
The DNA here is from genome assembly GCA_951848785.1 of Callosobruchus maculatus. NCBI lineage: Eukaryota > Metazoa > Arthropoda > Insecta > Coleoptera > Chrysomelidae > Callosobruchus > Callosobruchus maculatus. The sequence continues at coordinate 619,004 of CATOUR010000180.1, forward strand.
TAAGATTTAAATAATAGCTTTTTTTAAAAAGTTTTTCTTGTTTTAATTTATTTCTACTTTCTAGTTATTAACTTGCATTTATATCAACTTTATTTTCACTTATTCTCGGCAAGCCCTTTTATTTGATACCCGTATTGCATAAAAAATAATTATTCCGCCATCTTGGATGGTCCGCCATATTTGATTTAAAAGACATCACATTATTTTTCGAGAGGTTTTCGAGCCACTTTCAACAAGCCCTTTCATTGCGCAAAGAGTCTCTTCTCTCAGGTCGTAAGCAAGGTTCATGCAGTGATAAGACAACTCACCGACTTAGTATATTTTCCCCAAACTCTTACAACAAAATACATCGTATTATACCTAAAAATAAATATTATTTGCTATCATTTGAAAGAAAGTTTGTAATTCAGAATTTGCACTGTCCTGATATCCACTCATTTTCCTAGATTTTCTGTTATTAGACATCACGAAAACCTTGAACTAAACTAAAAATATAGACCTATTCTAGGCACAGCCTTAAAACTGTTTTGGTGATAAAGGGACCACTAACAACACGAGTTTATCCCTACTACTTTCCCAAAGTCAGTCCAGCACCCCAAATATTCCTTTACAACTTATTATTGAAAAATCCTTACCGCGGATCTTCCTTACCATTTACGTCGCGTCACAGTCACATACACCGGCTGCCCGGTCCACCCTCCGTGGCTGCTCGATGCATCGGCGGTTCGTTAGCTACCCCCTAACCTCATGCCGATGTCGTCACCGTCGTCGATACAACCTGGTGATGGATGACCACTACGTAGGTTGTATAAAGGAATTCGTACGATTCGATCCAAAATCTCCTGTGACAGCTCACACCGCAAGCCTCCAGTAGGTCGCCAAATGCAAAAACTCTCTTCTCTCAGGTCGTAAAACTCTTACAACAAAATTCATCGTTTTGACTAAAAATGACATCAGTGGATCTATTGTCAATGATGACATCTCTCTCATTAGATTGTCATTCCCCTTACCATCTACTGGGCGTTATCATATCATTAAGGATACCCAGATGGTAGAAATGCATTAAATAACTATTCCACTATTGGATTTAGAACGATGTCACACAGATTATCCAAACTAAACGTGTATACAAAATATCTGCTCCAAGATTGAGCTGCGAGATTCCACCCGAACATACATATACATTGCAAGTTAAATAAAAGCTTTTAAAATAAAACGTTTACTTCGTCTTTAGCTTAAAGCAGATGCCTTAAACATGATCAGATTAAAAATAAACAAGCAGTCTACAATAAGTATACCAGATTCGTCCTTCTTTTATGATTTGAGAAACAATATAAAGTCGTTGACATCAGTGTAATGGGAATAGTATGAACGGTGTCTATTTCATCACTCCAAGGTTAGTGCATGTCTGTAGTACGTCTGTATAGTAGGAATGCTATCAGACAGTTCAATCCCTCATTCATTCATTCGAATCGATCCACTTTCAAGGTTTTCTACTTCGTAAACTTCACCCATATTAACATAAATTGATTTTATACTTCGTTCTCTGATGCAAGGTCGGAATACGAGAATAACTAGAATAAAACTGCAAGATCGAGAGATAACACTGATTTCTGTTAAAATAAGGACAAGTAGATTGACTCTGTATATTCCAACAGGTAGGTTTTGGGCTGTAGGAACGTTTTTCCTTTTGTGCTAAATACGTTTCTCAGAGTGGTTTGAAGCAGATACGTTTGGTCCGGTTAAAACTTATCCATATCTCCTTCAGTAGTAATTCATTGTAAAAAAATCGTAAATATCATATCAATGCTTATCTAGAGGCAAATGATACCAAATGTATGAGGTATACGTTAAATATATACAAATAGGCATGAATGATAAAGCTTTATGTCATGCAATGTTGATGAAAGTTCCAAACTACGTACATAGTTTCTGAACCGATACATTTTCTCACAAACCCCAACGCTGGCTACACAAAGTATGAAATTCGTACTCAAAAGATGATTCCAGCATACATAAATAATATCATTCGGTGGTATTGCTTGTAGAGAATAAGGAGTCCAACCATGTCGCTTAATAGTCATCCTTCCTTCTTGCGCAAATTGTGAGTCATATAAGGCTTTTACTAACTTCATCTCTACGTTTGTTTGTATGTGTGTAACCGACTTTTTTGGACTGGATTTTGACCCACAAAGAATGGTGGATGTGATAGATATCTGTCTTTATTTTTGAGAATTGGTGCAATGGCCTAACGATTACAGGGCCGTATATAAGCGGGGTTCGGGAGTCCAAGCCCACCCCCCCCATGAGTATTCCCATAAATGAAATAAAATGATAAAATCATTCAAAACGAAAATAATCAAGATGCTTTCTATAAGCTTAGTGATACAACCTAGTATTGTTTAAACTTTTCTGTTATGCACCCTCAGTTTCTGCAGTTTGAACAGCAATATAACATATACAGCTTTTACGCAAGTTAAAACATTACAAAATCAACTAATTTCGTTTAAACATGAACCCGTCCCTGTTAAATTATCTTTTTCTCCTATAAGGCTTCAACCACTGTTATTCCATTTTAGCTTTAATATAACGCATAGTATATCTCGTAATTTTTAACGAACTGACAATTTATTATAAATGAAGAAAAGGTAAAAAATGTAAAAATGAATCGGTTCCCGAGACACGTGCAGAATAGATAATTTTTATTCACTTCTATTATTGCGAGTATACATATACTGTGAACGAACAGAATTTATTTTTTCATAACCGCCTTGGGAGTTCTAAATATCCGAATACTTATTAGATAATAATAATCCCCCAAACACCCAAAAATTGTAATAGTATATCAAAATCGAAAATTTTCTCAATCACAATATTCACTTATCCCTTATTAGAGTGGGAAGTAAAATGTGAAAGACAATCAGGAACCTCCAAATCGCCTAAAAACAAAGTTTGAGCTGTTTTTATATGTTTAGATTTTTTTATTGCTACACCGATACTGTCACGTTTTCTAAAAACGCATTTTCCATCCTTGCCTAGCCTTGGTAGTAATGCAATGTCAAAATTTCATGAAAATCAATTTAATAATTTGCATGTTACACAGTACAGAACAGTCTAAAGCAACACTCGTATGTATTCCTGCATCAGAAAATTCACTCCCTGGTTTCTGTAATAAGCAAGGCAATGTTCGGATGGATCTAATATATAGTGTATTATTTCACTAGGTTTTTCTTTCACATGTCATTATAAAGCCTACCATGGATACAACAAATTTATCAGTCTAATAACCACCCACCCCCCAACCAACCCAAAAAAAAGTTTAAAATGGTCAGAAACCCCTAAAATGCCTAAAAACGAAATTTGAGAAATATTGGAAATTTTTGTTTTTTTACTAATTTCTTCGCTGCCCTTACATCGATTTTCAAAATTATAGCAGTATTTCACCTACTGCGATCCCACAACATATCGCTGCTCAAATTTTATCACAATCCATGCAGTGGTTACTGCTAGGATAGAAGAACGCCAACAGGCAGACAGATAGACAGACCGACACGTAGACAGGCCGACAAACCCACAGATCGGCAGAGAGACCGACGAAACTGAGTGACGTTGATTTTCGTTATATAGACATCATAACACGCCCAAAAAGCGTATTATCTCAAAATCGACCAATGTGGCAACTACAATACTTCCCTCACCTATCGGAGTGGGTAGTAAAACAATCGACAGTAGCATTTCTCATTCGACAATAAAAGGAAACAAAAATATCTACCATAAAAGCACCACAAAGAGATTCACGCTGTATTAGCATCCGCATTCACGGAATTTTCCGTGCGCTTTAGTTCATGGTGGATTTCCTGAAAAAAAGTCACAACCTAGTTCAGAAACAGCAAAAAGAATAGGCTCCGAAGCGTGGTAAACCAAATTGTATCGTCGCGGTGTACCTCAAGGTGCGCTTTGTCCACTTGTCACCCGAATTGGTGCGTCGGACAGGTAGCGGCGATGGGTAAACCACATATCCCAGCAGGTGGTGCCGGCGGTGGTAGCCGTAACTGGTGCACCACCCTCTGAGACGGTGGTTCCATGGAAACGACGCGTCGGCAGGGTCTACGGTGCACAGTAGACCCGGACGGATTTTTTTATTCAACAGAAACTAGACGCAACAATATTTGTTCTATGGTGTTTTAGTGCCCTTGTAATAAAAACTACTTACAATGGCATTTATTTAAAAACCTCCAACAACTATCAACTTCAAAGTACTCTTCATTCTGTTCAATACACTTATCTTACCATTTTCTCCGCTTGTCGTAAACTTGTCTGATTAGAATAGGGTAACTGGTACAGTTGTTGGCACTTTAAGGATAGGATGCTAATAGGTTTGTGTCTTTTGTTTGTTTATTACGTATATAAGCAATATGTATGGTAAAGTGCATTCAAGAAGCATTATCAATGTTTAATTTGCTTGTAATTTTAATTTAATTTTGCAAACGAGCTCCACCATAAATTCAGTTGGAAATATTTTAGAGGTTGTTTCGTCTGCTGCCAAAAATGTAAAATGAACAGTTATATTTGACTTTGTCACCTTCCTACCTCACAGACGATACGTGATCCTTTTGATTCTAGTATACCTTGCTTTGACGGACACCCTTGTAGTTACCCTCTGGTACCCATTTCACGAACAGATTTTGTTCATTTACTACTCAGATCGGATAGGTACAAGGTCCATGTAAGACTTTATTAAGCTTTTTATTTCCTCGTCCAGCTATTTGGAATGCCTTACATTGCTTTTTGAAGGGTTTCTTGTCACCTCATTATAGGAATTTCTTTCTACATTCTACATCTCTCTCTATAACATACGGTCATTGGCATGTATTTTTGATAATTGTGGCATGGTGCTAATTACTTTTTATAACCACATTCTGACGATTTTTCAAGTTGTTTTCTAAATAATTACTTTTATTTATTCAAAATACGTCAGGAACTTTTCCAACTCGTTAATAAAATACAGTTATTGGCTCCCCACTGCCAACCACTAAAGTAGTGTTTTTTATATATTGCAGTTGTTGGCACCCTAGTAAAACTGGCTTCCTGTGTATGTTAGTAATGTCTATAAATATTTTCTGCTTTGCTGACTATTTGTCTGAGTACCATATATATCATCACTTCAAATTCTTTAGTCTTACCATGATATTTCAGGATGCACTGACTCGCCGCACTTCGTGCTTCACTCTTTCGCTTATAACTGGCAATGTGACTACTGTCCACTGTAAGAGTTTGGGGTAATATTGTCAGATTTTAGGAAAATATTCATTTTGCACCTCTTAGTTTACTTAATAGTATTGTATTCATGACAAATGTGCCAAGTACTATCAGAGTACCAACAGCAGTACCTCTTACTCTACTCATTACAGCGTTGTTGAGGTATATATACGACCTTCATTATGACGGGTTAAGATTTTGTCATTTCTTTAAACAAACTTAGATTTCGATAGATTGTGCGTGCAGAGGAGGGTCCAAACACGCGAAAAAAAGTGGTGCGTGCTGGTAACTTTGGATATAGAATATGATTTCAACACGGCACCGTGGAGCCTTAGCATCCGAAAACTGCGAAACAAAAATATCTCACAATATCTTATAAATATGATGGAGGTCTACTTCTCGTAGCATACTATCTCCTTCTCGCTCAACAGCACAATACAAATAACAGCAGGGGTTCCCAAGGGTCGGTTTTAGGGCCACTCATGTGGATAGCGTGTTGAAATTGCAACTGCCCGATGGAGAGAGGACTACAGCTTGCGCAGATTATCTGGTAATAGCAGTAGGTGAAAATAAACAACTGTTTGAAATTATAATGGATGAAGCCGTATAGCTAGGGTGGTCATCTGGATGGCTAAGCCTATCTGCAGAAAAAAACAGAAGCTTTGTTGAGGCTTCTGAGTATGCTTGGAGTAAATTTTACCCCAGTAAGATAGCTCAGATATCTAGGAGTATTTTAGACCACAGGAGGACATTCGGCACTCACCTTAAACACGTAGTCGAGAAGGCGGGGAGGAGGATGGCAGCTGTAACTCGAATCCTGCCAAATGTAGGCAGTCCTAGTAGTACCAAAGTTTACGGAATACATAGTACCAAAAGGGCAGTGCTCTGTGAAGTAATACACTCCATAGTTCTGTATGTAGCTCTTATATGAATAAGAGCGGTAAGCACTCAAAGGTTGATCGACATACTAAGTGGTATACAACGTAAGGCCCTCTTGAGAGTAGCAAGTGGTTGTCGTACGCTATTCGCGACATCACCTAAACAAGTACGTAGTAACGTGTGATCTCCCCATACAACTATTGACAGCGGAAAGAAGCTGACTGTATAGAACCAGCGAGGCACATAGGCAAAAATTAAGAGAGAATGAGAGAGAGGTGGCGCTAGGTATGTAACAAGACACCTGGAAAATCTTACCCACGCCACGCAGCGTAGACAAGAACACTCATCCCGAATATCAAGAGCTGGATCAAATGTTAATACTGAACCTTTCTAACAAAGTTCCTGACTGGTCACGGTTTCTTCGAAGGTTATACCAAAAGAATGAACATCACGTCGACTGAATTATGTGGCTATTTTGGGACCGAAGATAGCCCAGAACATACCATATTGATCTACGAGAGGTGAGCGGCATGACGGAGAGCAGTACTACGGAGTCATTTTGATAACAACCTAAATACGCAAAACCTTATCGGAGAAATGGTCAGCAACAGACAAAAATGGACCAGAGTGAAATCCTTCGTGAGGCAAAAAGGTACGAAGACAGATTGAGGTGGGATCCAGCTAATCAGACGAAGGACCTGGGAAAATAAGCTATTGAACTCCTAATCCCCGAGACGAATGAAGAGAGAAGATACAGATAGGAAGTGAAGGCAGCCCGTTGCCTTGAAGACGTGTCAACCCTTTTGGCAGTTCCGGGGAAACGAGTGACGGATAGAGGAGGTAAGTCTAAGGAGAAAGGGATCGGGTCTTAGCCAGTCGGGTCATGGTGGCATGTCAGATGGACGCAATTGGGTCCGTTGGACACTACATGCCGATGATGATGATTATCAAAATACGGACTTCAGGCAGGCACTGTTCACTATACGTGTACCATTCAAGCTTAATTCACAATCCATTCGCATGAATCCTTTTTTTTCGTATGAAATTTGGCCACAAATTTGGGGAATTTGTACCTTCATAGTTGGTACCTATGCCAGTTGCCGAGATGCTATCAAGTGTGGTCATATTAAATTTATAGATATGTGATTTGAGGTTGTTTAAGACCAAATTTAATCGACCAAATGCACCAATTTCTTTCCGATATTTACTACTTAAGAATATAAGTAAAAGTAAAATTATTTTTTAGAATTCACCCGATCGTCGTATAGAAGTTGAAATTATCGGACATAAGTTTGGCTTCAATTTATTTTGAATATTTCAAAAAATGGGAACAGCTTCGTACCATCGTATAGTTGGAAATCGTGTGTATGTGAATTGAGCTTTAGCTGTGACTGTCTTCCATGTGACCCAAACGTTCCATAAATTCAACTCGATTTAAAAAATACAGGTACTACTTTGTTTTTTACTGATCGGGATTTTATGGTACTACTCTCGAGTCAGCCAACCATTGATGACATATGTTTAGATGAGACAGTTGCGCCAGTGGTAGAGGGCCTCATGGGGTAAGCAGGAACATTTGCGAGGTGTTTAGTCGGTAAAAGTCCGAGAGCTACTATACCGCCAGAATGCGGAGGTCCGTGAGAATTGATCTCCCGCGTAAAAAAACTCTTGGGTTCCTAACGCTCGCATGCGGTAGCTGAACAAGCAGCACTGTAAAGCCATATGACATCTCTTGTCCTCATTTTATCAAAGATATTGTTAATTATCTAATACACCTACAAATCCTCCTACCTCCGTCTCTGAACTCTGCACGCTGTAAAATGTTAGCAAACAAATTCTAAACGGTCCAACCCCTCTAAATGGTGACAACAATACCCTTAAAATAAGATTTAGGGCCCACCTCCACTTTATTGGTTTATGGTGTAATTGCCTTGCGCCTTCCTGTTAGTGCCTCTGATATTGTATTGAAGTCAAGCTACCTATTCGGGTAAACGGACCTTAACTGCATTCCGAAATACTACGATGCTAGGTGTGCTCTAATTTGATACTGGGTTTGATGCAAGTTGTAGATATAATGTAGACATCATTGCTCGAGAATAAGAACTATCTACAAGGGAATTTCCAGACATCAGTCCTGTGGGGGGGGGGGGAGCAGAAAATGAGGTTTATGTATGCTTTCACCATTTTCTGTAATATACCTTCGTCGAGGCAATTGAGACATCAGAAAGAAATATTATCATAATATTATGATAAAGAGGGAGAAGGCAAGCAGCAACTGAAACAGTCGAGTATTTGGCATTTTAGGAAGATGAAAAAAACAGCGATTGTTGTAATAATCATTTTTAATTTGATTAAACACAAAAGAAATTAGCGAAAAGATTCTATTAGCATAGCACAATAAACTAAATTATCACAAACACTAAACAATCAGGTAGCCTGTACATTTTGACTTGAATATGAAAAAATAACTACATTTATGTATGTGAAACACGTTAATCAATACTTTTAGTTCTAGTTACTTACAATTGATTTTAAGTTATTATAAGGATTGAAGAATTTTATTTTAAATTCAGCGATACCTAACGCACTTTATTTATTTCAAAAACCAGAGTTATAGAATATTGCGACTGAAATGAAGATTAATGGACAAAATATGAAATATATATGAAATAAATATACAGGGTGTTTTCAAAGTTGGGACTTTCCTTTTCAGAAACAACTGCTTTTGAAAGAAAAAAACTAATGTTCGGTGAATCAGCAGCAGAAGAATAAAAAAATGATAAGAGAGTATTCACTTATCTACTACTCGTTCGAAGTTCATGCCACCAGGCTAAAAAGTCCAGTATTTCTTCTTCAATTTGGACCATTCGAGGTTGTCTAGGTCGTCGAGCGTGTCCACTATGATTTAAATACGAATAGCGCCTGTGCCTCTAGCTCTTTGGAGGAGATAGACAAATCGACGGGCTGCAGGGTGAATACGGTCAAGGAAATGATCAGCATACACGCGCGATATCCGTGAGGCATTTTGACCACTTTCACCATTGACTCAACTCATATTCACCAGTACATTATGTGTTTTGACCACTTTCACCATAGACTAAACTCATATTCACCAGTATATTATAATTATACCGATTGCACCATTTTTATTGTTTTTAAAGCACGATGTAGCACGTCAACAACTCACGTCAAATGCGCGCTGCTAGTAAACTGGGTTATTTCGTTTTTTGCCCCTAGTTTTTTCGTTTTTACCTCTGTTTTGATCTAATCGCAATGGGGCAGAATTAGAAATGAGGATTTCATTATGAGTACCATATGTCCTATGAAGAAAAGTCTCAACTTATGTAACACTCTGTGTAAATAGAAATGTTGGGAATAAGTATGCAATATGCATTGACCTGTTGTTTTTATTTGAAATGCAAGGTAGGTATATGAGTAGGTTCCGAATTTCCAGCATTACGTTTATACGAAGATTACACAACTCAAATTTAGATATAAATCATTCCTTCCTTGGAAAAAATAATGAAATTAATTTTTGGTCAAAAATCTTGAGGTGTAATTGCCCCGTTAGCCCCCTTCGTATATGCCTGCGATATCGTATCAGTTGAACAAAATCTACCATCATCACTGAAAAGGCGTCAATAAATTTAAATTCGAGCTTTCGAACAGCTTTATTCGCATTCTGCCAGCGATCAGATTTGATTTTGTTCTCTAACAAGTCGGCATTATTCAGGTAAGTATGGGTCTTTTGTATGTTGTTGTTTATTTCATTTCTCTGTGCATATACAACGCGGGTTCTTTGGTTTGTTGCTTTTAAAAAGAAAATCGATTTTTAGGCAGAGTTTAATTTTAGTATTCTTCATAATTCTTTTGGACCAATCTTTTTATCCTCTCTAAATAATGAGATTTTTAGAGCCTTGAATTCAAGCATTGGTTTGAACGACCGGCATCTCCTACAAGATATACGAAGGTGATTCCAGAAGTACACGACCCAAAAAATAAAACAAAAAATCAAGTCAAGTTGATTGACTCAGAACTTCCCACACATAATGACGATACCATTTTATTATTTTCCCATTGCATGAAGCTATAGTTTGAAATCCCCTTGCAATTAAATCATCGCCCACCCGCCCGCAAAAAAAACATCCAACACAAAAACTCTCGTAAATAGTTTCTTGCGACTTGCCCCCTTTAGGAACTAATGAAATGATTAGAAGCCTTCAAACTGTCTAAAAACGAAATTTGAGCTGTTTTATGTTTTTAGTTTTTTTATTACCATCATCCCATCCAAATTTTACCTTCAAATTTCAAAATCATCAAAAAATTTTAGAAGAATTTATGCTGCTGCTGACAATAGATCCATAGAAGGTAAAGAAGAATGAGAAGCAAATCATTAAAAGGTGAACAAATCAACAGTCCAAAGGAGAAGCAGCGATGAAATTAGGTTAGCAAAATTTTAGTGTATATTTCAACGCCAATATCTCACACAAGGCCTAGCCACTGGCCTAGCCTTCGAGGTGGCAATATTTGTATTATACAGTACAAATAACTGAATTACCGCTGCGCCGCCACTGACAAGAATTTTCAAAGAGATAAGCGTTTTTCATTCTCGCTGCGGCAGTAATACTGTTAAAGGTAACATGATCTGTTTTTAAGTTATTCGAGTGAATGAAAACTACGGGACATTATCGGTAGTGTTTCTTTACAGATCAAAAATACATATGTCATAAAAGATGACAGATAATTCAAAACAACCACCTTCAAATGGTATACAGTACGTTCTAACATATCTAACAAATACTGTGTCAAAATGTTATTAAAATCAATCCAATAATTTTCGCCTTACGCGTTATAGAACGATCTAAAACAATACTCGTATGTTTACATCACAAATTCTAAGTCCCTTTGTTTCCATAATAAAACAAGGCAATGTTCGGGTGGACCTAAAAAAGTGTATCATTCACAGATTAATGGACAGCCCATTATAAATAAAACAAATTTTACAACCCCCACCACCCAAGCACCCCAAATTGAGGAAGATTTAAATTTTTGTGTTTTGCTAATTACTACGGCGCCAATGCACCGATTTTCAAAATTTTAGCAGTATTACCTACTAAGACCCCACAGCATATATGTTCTCAAGTCTCATCACAATTCATGCAGCGGTTATTGAGATTATGAGGGTAGAAAAAATGCGACAGACAGACCGACGGAAATGAGTGACGTGGTTCTTCGTTATGTATTCATCATAAAACGCCCAAAAGGCGTATTATCTCAAAATCGAAAATTTCCGCGATCACAACACTCCCCTAACCTATCGGTGTGGGAAGTAATAGATTTGAACAAAATATATTCATTTCTCGAGATGATCCCCTTTCGGCTCTATGCACTTTTACCAATGATGTTTAATTAGTTCGATACCCTTCATATAATAAGAACTGTGTTGCGTTTCAGAATAGTGATCAACTGCCGACATGACTTCTCCATCGTTAAAAAGTCTGTGACCACTGGGTGATTTTACAAGTTTGGAAACTTAAAATCATTCGAGCTGAATTTGGCCTCACAAAAACAGATTTGTAAGCTGATTCTTGATGAAACAGCACTTTTTTAGTCAAAAGCGGCCGTTTTTACCTCAAACGCTCAAACGTTGCAATAAGATTACATAATACTGCTGCATTATACCACGCGCATCCCTAAGAACCGAAGCTATGATCTTGCATGCAGATGGAATAGTCTTCGCCTCTCCTTCATGGTAGGTACCCATCGCGCAGACAAATTTATCGTATCTAAATATTAATGCAAAATCTAACACACCTACTCAGTTAAAATAATTTCAGCCTCATTTAACTCAAGCACTCAATCTTCAATCCCTTTCCTTGGATTTCATCGATGATTTCTTATGTAGCGCTTTCTTTTGGGTGACCTGAACTTCAGCGTTTCTTGATCTAGTGTCATGCTGAGACATGTTAGCGTATTATTTACTAAACAATATATGTATTTTTGAACGTATAACATAATAACAATTAACAATGCAATATTAAACAATAACGAGGCGTTCCGATGCGCTATGCAATTTGCGTTCACGTTTTCAATGTTAATAATTCTCCATGTGAAGTGTGCGTGGCTGGCGGAACAGTATTTTGGGAAAGTAAAGTCTGCAACAATCTGCACCATGACGGCTAGTGAGCTTGTGTTTCTGTTAGTACAGTAGCTAGGGTTGTCGGATCAAATTCAACGAATTACCAAATGTTGTCCTATCAGACTAAAAAAAATTACAAAACATGCCGAACAGAAGCGGTTTCTGAGGCTAAACTCGATATAAGACTCAGTAAACATTAAACCCTATATTTGTTGTTGATAGTTGTAGCTTTTCGTAGTATTTTTATATCCTCAACTCAATAGCGGCTAGTGGCGTTTAATCAAGGTGAGACTGTACATTTGAAAACTTCCAACTATGGATTTATCTAAAACCACTAATTAAAAGACAACACGCCGAGACACGTCAAACAGTTTGTCAAACGGGCCAACTTTTTAACCAACAACTGATTTCCCCTTGTACCCTCTGCCCCCAGAGATATCCTCTTAAAATTTTTAAATGACAAGGGGTGTCGAATAGTAGCTTGTTTCAAAGGTACATCCAACGCCTTTACTACGACGTTTGATTTTTTTAAATCGGTCGATTCGTCTGCGAGAAATTAAATAAAACTTACGTACCTTAATTTGTACAGGTAGAAAACAAAAACACAGGAAAATGTCGCTTTTTATTGCAATAAGTGTTCAAAATATTGCCCGTTATTGGCCAAACAATGATACACCTAGACGATGTCCAAATTTCTGACGGACAATTGCAAGCACAATGGAAATGATTCTAATTCGTGGTACCAAAATCAATATTCTCGGCAAACTTCGGTTACGTTTAACGCAAAACGTCCAGGGAAGATAACCTAGTATAGGTACCTTTTGGACCTTTTTATAAAATTTATTCAAATTGAATCTGTTGCAAATAAAAAAACTTAGAAGCTTTGGATGAAGCCGCTCAAGTTAAAGCTTTGGGTCATTTTATCATAGATCCTAGATCCCTTTATTACGTAAAATTGTGGATGCGAGTGATATTTTATTAGACACTATACTCCATAAAGTTCACCCATTCATTATGCAAATAGTGCAAGAGGTAACCGAAGATGATTTCGACCCGCGAGTTGAGTTTTGTGAACAACTAACTACAGTGATTAATAATAATTTTTTTTACATTTATGTAAAGAATACCTATCTGCTTCACTGATGAATGCACATTTTACCTAACAAGATTTGTTCATAAGCATAACTGCAGGTGTTGGAGCAATGAAAATCCTCACGTTTTTGTAGGAGGGCATACCCAGTACCCCCATAAAACTAATGCATGGAAAGGAATTTTAGTAAACAAAGTGACTGGGCTATTGTTTATTAGATGAAATTTAACTGGAGACCTTTATATGGATATATTGGGAAATACCATCAATCCGCTTATCACTGAGACCACTAAAAACCAAGTCAAAGAAGATGGAAACCATATGCTTGATAAGGCTGAAATCTATTTCCTGCAAAATGGCGCTCCTCCTCACTATGTTTGACAGTGGCTAGAAATGTGCTATAGAAGAGCCTGTTAGATCTCCTAATTTGACGCTGTTAGACTTTTCTATGATGGGGCCATTTAAAATCTAGTGTGTTTACACCCCAACCTGAAAGTTTCTATGATCTTTGCCAATGCATCATCAAAAGCTGCCATTTGGACAAATTAAGATACATAAAGATTTTTCTAATTTTCTCGAAGAGGAATCGCCAGATTTAAAAAAATAAAACATCAAAATAAAGGGCTTCGACATACCTTTGAAATAAGCTATTATTCGATACCTCTTGTCATTTAAATTTTTTAAGGGGATGGCCCTGGAGGGCAGAAGGTACAAAGGGGTGAAGTATGTTTTGGTTAAAAAGTTTGTTCCCCTTGACAAATCTTTTGACATGTCTCGGCGTTTTTTCTTTAAGTCACTTTAATCAGTTAATCAGTGGATAAATCCGTGGTGGGAAGTTTCCAAATGGACGCACTGTATATTAAAGTGTGTACCTGCTTCATGTAATGTAAATTTCCACACCATACTATGTACCAAAGTTTACGGAATATATGTGTTCCGTAAACTTTGTATGTAATGACACGTTTTTTTTTTATTTATTTAAGTGGGTGTGCGCCAATAGCCCTATTTTCCCACATACATAAAACAAATCTAATTGTACTAAAAATGAGAGATATTTACTAGCACTAAATAACGAATACGTAAAGGGTTCCAAAATAGATGAAGAATATGCGTTATTTGCGGCGGATAAAGATAACAATTTTTGCCGTTATTTATGTGACATAGAACAGAAAATGTTTTTGCATTGCATTGTACTATTCTATGGGTTGAGATTCAACCTTCTATACGCTTCTACCCAAATTTAGCTTCAAATGTCTTGTTGAAAAAGAAAAACGAATGGGTGACGTCTTCCAATAATGAGGATGACTTTAAAGGTTATACCCAAACACAATAATTATTGAAACGTCAAATAACGAAAAATGTGGTTATCTTCACTGGTCCAAAAAGTCATTCTTGTCTATTAGTAGTTAGCGCCATCGCCAATAACGTTAACGAGAATTTTCGTTATGTTCGATGTTATTTTAGGTGATCCAAAAGCTCCCCCTTCTCCTCACCTAGAATGTGAAAATTGAAAAATGTTGTATTTAGGCCAAAACTTCTTAGGCATATTCGCATTTAGCGGCAAGCTTCCCATTTAATCCTGCAGAAAACACTACATCAGATATCAGGTGCCTTGATTTATGAAGTTCACATCATTTCATAGAGCTGCAGGCCTCACCTCGTGACCTAGGAACTCAATCACCCAACCAAATAAATCACATAAAATCCCTAACACGACTCAGCCTTACATCTTGACCTGCTATCCGTTTTTCTCATGGATCAGCATAGCGTCAGATGAACGATGAGCAAGTGTAATTATATTGTTAAACATTTTCGCTTTCTAATGCCAGCAGATTTAGGTTAACATAAGTAGCAGAAGGCTGCCAAACATCTGTAAAGCACGGACTTCGGTTAGTGCTGTACCTGTGCGGATGTGTGCACTTGAAAAAACTCGTTTTTCGTGAATGTCAAGGACGACCGTCGAGGATGATACCGTTTGATTCACGATGCCATACATCGATCTTATCTGCATGCGGTGAAAAAAGTAGAGCGAAACTATTAACATTTGGTGGGCTAAAATATTAAGGTGGTGCCTATGTGTACTACTTTGTTCATCGCATCAAAATTTATAATCTAGTGGTATGCCTTCAGAAGGAGACTTAATAGTAGTAGTAGTGGGGAGGCGAATCCATGCAAGTAGGTCATCTATGGCCGTTTTTGCTGTATCAACAGAACCAACATAAGAACCTTGATGTCCTCCTGTAGAACTTCTTCTTACGCACATAAAAATAAATTCTTGGACGAAGAATATATACCTTCATTCAAGAGTACAATATCCTCCTATATGTGCAAATCTGTAATCATCTGAAATCAAGAATGTGATATTTTTTATATCCATATCAAGTGTTTCCAATGCAAACCTGGGAAAGTCCTGAAAGTAAGAATACCGAAAGCTTAAATCAAGTATATGATAATCTTAGAAACGAATGGGTATTTACCCATATGAATACTACATATTTACTGAAGCATATCTTGGCGCAAACGGCTCAAGATTTTGGTCTTGGAAAAAGCATTTAAGGGTGTCTATATAAGCGTTCGGCAATTTTACGTTATATAGTAGAAGTGTCTGGTCCTTCGGTGTTTGGTTATATGAATGGTGCACATCAATTTTTGTTCCACTTCATAAAAAGGGATCTCCAACAAATCCAGACAATTATCGCCTAATTTCGTTAATATCTCATACAAGTAAGGTTCTACTATATACTTTACAATCTCGTTTGGAAGGTTTTATTGGCTGGCAAATTTCTCAGGCGCAGGCAGATTTCGTGAAAGGACGCGGTACGCGTGAACAGACCTTAAACTTAAGACAAATTATTGAAAAAGTCAGAGAGCATTATATTACAGTTTTTATCTGCTTTGTGGACTATTCTAAGGCGTTTGATAACGTAAAGTGGTCTAAACTGTGGGAAATCCTCATCTCTATGAGATTTCCTTATCACCTAGTGTTTCTTATACAGCAAGTCTACGAGTCTAATTCGGCTCGTGTAAGAATTGATCATAACCTTTCTAGTCAAACTGCAACCAGACAAGGAGTTCGTCAGGGATGTGTATTATCTCCCATGTTGTTTAACATTTACTCTGAATTTGTGATGAGACAGGTATTAGACAACTGGAATTACGGTGTAACTATTAGCGGAAGCAAAATATCTAACTTATTGCAGCTTCTCAGGAAGAACTAGTAGCTCTATTAAACATCTCAGAACAACATAGTGCAGCGTATGGTCTTGGTATTAACTACAATAAGACTAAGGTTATGATAGTAGATAGAGGGCATGATAATCATCGAGAAATAAAGTCAATAAGCCGTTGTGAAGTAGTTCAAAGCTTTGTATACCTCGGTTCTTTGATCGACAATTCGGGTAGCTGTGAAAATGAGATTCGGCGGCGCATTCAACAGGCACGCGTGGCCATGACAAAGCTTACTAAAATATGGCGTGACCATAACATCACTAAAGCTACAAAAATGTCGCTGGTTCAGTCTCTTGTGTTCTCCATATTTTTGTATGCCTCGGAAACTTGGACTGTTGCTCGCATAGATGCTTTTGAAATGTGGAAATGGAGGAGAATGCTGAGAGTTCCTTACACCGCCCATCAAACTAACGTTTCCATACTGGATAAGCTCGGTAATCCAAAGAGACTATCCTCCATTGTGTCGAAGAGAATGCTTACATTCTTTGGACATATACACATAGGCGATACTCTAGCTCCGACTTATGGATTTTACAACATGTCTGTTAAGACATTGTGACTATGATGATGAGTATTTTTCAAAATTCACGTTGAAAAGTATCGAATATCGAGAATATAAAAAATATGTATTTTACCTTACTTTTTAAATACAAGAATATGTTACGCCCACCGGCCCGCCATTGTTTATATTCCACTCAGATACTTACATAAATACAGGATCGGTCGATATCCACTACTGCAGAAGATAGCGAAAAATGCTGCATATAAAAGTTTTGGCGAAGGATAATATGCTCCTTGCTTAGAAAATATTTTGATTTTTACAGGGTAATTCATAACTAGTTGGTGACGCAAACATACATTTTTTTTTAAATGAGACATCCTATACATGATTCCATATTTAGATTCTACTAATGATTCTCGTTCTTAAAATATCAGGTATTGTAGCATTGTACAGGGTATTTCAAAAGTTATGATCATTTCTATATCCAAATCACTACCAAACGAGCGTACTATATATTGAAAATTGATTAATCAAAATTTTTTTATTCTGACACGGAAAGATAAAAAATATCCTCTAGTTTTAACACAGGCTATAAAAAAAGTCGCCTACGCATATTCGTATACAGGGTGAGCTTGTCTTTACTAAGGGGAAACCGCTTGACGAAGGAAGCTGGCACAGTGGCTTCCAGTCCTTCCAAAAGTGTTGGGTGCTACTCCTGCTAAAATCCCTTGTCTTCGCTAGGTGGAGCTGGAAATTACATGTAGCATCGCTTCAAGAAGTGTTGCGGCTTTTCGATGTTTTTGGTGCTCCATTACTTCTCTTCTATTTTCTTTTCCTCTCCATCGTCATTACGTCTCTCTCCTTTTGCCCAATAACCTACCTGGTAAAATGGAGAAGTTGCCTAAAAAATAAAGTTTTGAAAATTCATTATTGTGATAGTCTATTTCTTTACTTGAAGAATGTCGAAAAAATCATCTGAATATTCGAATATAAAAAACGGCAGAGTTATTCAATTTCATATTTGCGTAAAGCGACTGCGGTGGTGAAATGCCGTATGACGTCACATGTCATGAATTGTCCGGGGCAGCCACAGTCTGGTCGAGACTCCGCTGTGCATATGCTGCGCTGTACAGTATGCGACATTTAGACTTGAGTGGAAAGGCGAAGGTGTTTGTTATAACGGGCAGACACCAGTATATTTTTGAAGTATGGAGGAAGGTTACGTTCGTGGTGATTCTAGTAATCTTCCTAAAGTGGATCTCGACATGATTATGGACTTTTACTTCCCACACCGATAGATGAGGAGAGTATTGTGATCGCGAAAATTTTAGATTTTGAGATATTACACTTTTTGGGCGTTTTATGATATCCATATAACGAAAATCCACGTCACTCATTTCCGTCGGTCTGTCTGTCTGTCGCGTTCTTTCTAGCCTCGTAATCTCAGTAACCGCTGCATTGATTGTGATGAAATTTGGGCAGCGATAGGCTATGGGGTCGTATTAGGTAGAGTGCCTATAATTTAAAAAATCGGTTCATGGGCGGCGGAGTAATTGGCAAAAAACAAAAAAAAATAATATTCTCCAAACTTCGTTTTTATTCATTTTAGGGGTTACTCATCATTTTGTACCTTTTTTTTTGGTGGAGGCGAAATTTGGGTAGCAGGAGGGTAGGAGGTCATGAAACTCAAAAATGTTTTCTATTCATAATAGGCTATCCATTGAACTGTGAAAGAAAGAGTAATAGTCCATTTTAGGTCCATCCGAACATTTCCTTGCCTATTACAGAAGTTGAGGGACTTGTTTTCTAAACAAAATTAATTAATACATGTTTAGTGGGAAAATTGTAATTCTATTATATTCTATACAGCTTTTTGTACAACTTCTGTATTAAATATTTTTATATGAAATATATAAGAAAAGTAATTAAATTCAGAGTTTTTGCATTAAAATCAATTACAGAATCATTTAGCATGCAGAAAACACTTTTATTTTCATCATTTAGGATTCTTTTGACAGTTACAACGTCATAATAACGGCTATTTGCTCTATCGCATCAGATACGGTGCACAGTGCCTTTCCGTCACACATCCTGTTCGCTCGAATATGTGAACTTAAATGTCTAGGAAGCGTTATTTGTGAACGGATTTTAGCAGTCAATTCTATACTATACTGTATTTGCAATAAAATTGTCTGTATTTTAATATACACGTTATTCAGTAAGCACGTTGATGAATCTTTGAAAAAATTATTATTTCAATTATAACTATAGCTATGAACATTTTTTCAAGCAACCTTGTTTGTGGGAGCCTAAAAACATATTTCAATTGATAAAATATAATTTTGATTCGGTAAGCCGATTAGTGAAGGTGCGATCCTAGACTATAAAATGAACCTCAAATACCTGTATAGTAAATCGCCGATGTCATGAAAACTAACTACATAATCATAAACGAGAGACACACATATTTGCACCTATCTTACGGCACATCTAAATGGAATTATAGAACATAATATCACAGTATGAAGAATGACGATCAATCTCTTTGGTCGCGTCTAGCGACCGACAGAAAAGTACAGTTATGTTTGTCATGGTATCAAAGTGGCTATGATGTGCCACTTATCAATCAGAGTTTGTCTCTATCAGTTCCGCTGATGGTTTATACCCAAAATCTAGCGCTCTCTGCAAAATTGAAAGTTTTTCCCGTCAACGGTAGGCTATGCTGAGTCCATAGCCGTTCGCCAGATTTTTATCGCAATCGTGAATTTGGCTGATGTAGGCAGATTATTACTCATATTTGTTTTATAATTATTATCCTATTATAACTATTATCCTACTCATGTATGAAAATTTACAATATGTCTTGTCATCGGTGTCAGAGCCTTTAGGGGGATAAAAAAACGTTACTTTTTATCGACAAATCACCCCTCAAAAGTAGTTTTTCTTCCGCCATAATAAAATTGCAGCCATTTTGTTTTTTGTTTGATTGATGCACGAGTGTTGCACTAATTTAGTCATAGTTACCTATGTAGAGGTTCTACAAGCACAAGATACGCCTCATCCGCGAAACATGTAGACCATAAGTTAATGGTAGACACTTTCCAAATTTCATTTCATATCAGGGCAAAAAGATTGTTAAAAAAATAATTACATATGTAATTTTACAATTTTAGCTTTTCCAAAAAATCTAAGCTGTTAACCTATACATTATTTTTATTTCTAAATTATAGCACATGGTGATTCCTAAGAAAATAAGTGTACATCACAGCCCTAAGTAAAGTAGTTTGGAAGCTGCTATGATGTTTTGAATATGACCCTTGTAGTGAGCAACTGGTCACTGTCAAAATCGATACCAAATTTAGAAATAGCCAAAGTGATCAAGACGTCTAGTGGTGGAATTTAGAACCCAATGTTGTATGTGTGCCCGTGGTAACCAGATTCTTTTAGCATGCATGTGTACCAACTTAGAGAGAATGAAATCAAAACACAGAAATATTATGATATGGTTTTTTTATTATTATTTGTTTCTTAACATTTGTTTTGTATTTATTAATCATGAGTTCCGAGTGTTATGGTTTATTACTTGATTCTTGTATTTATCAAATCATGAGTGCTTTGTATTTCATATATTTTACTGGTGTAGTATTTATATTGATATGTTGAAATATACGATTCAAAATGTCTCAATAATAGTGGTAAACTGGCTCTTGTTATTGATATTGTATAATAAAGAAATGGTTATAAACATTTACAGCTTAAATGATAATAATACATGGTGGGCTAGGTCTCTGTTCAACGTCAAATAGGGAAAAATGGATAGAAATTGGAAAAATGTAAAATAGCAGCATATATAAATAAATATAATCAAACATATAAAGGAGTAAATAAAGGGGGTAAATGGGATAGGGTATATAAAATATAAACATAGCATCGCAAGTATAGCAGCACAGCAAGCAAAACAGCACAGCAAGCATTACAACATAGCAAGCATGGTATCTACGCGCATAAATGTATCAATAAATAAATATAAACAATAAACAACATATAAAAGAGCTGGTTAGAGGAAACGTGTGGTACGTGTGAACCCGTGATCATAACCCACTTCCACCTACGGTAAGTGATAAGCCGCCCCGGGGACAGTCACCTTGGTTTCCACAACCATAAAATAGATATTGTATATACATAAAGAGGATCAGTAAGGGTTGAAATAGATACATCTAAATAAGACAGAGTTATCTCTGTTCACCACCAGCCTGCAATACCTCAGAACCTACCTAGAGTAGACGTAAATCAGGGACCCAACACCGTATAAAGTCATCTTAAAAGCTCGGATATATATATACATTGTGAAACACTTTACCAATTGTAGCCAGACCACATTAGTTAATAATACAAACTCAAAAGACAACATACCTGCAAATATTCGTGAAAAAGACTCAAAAACCCTTCTGTTGAAATTTTGGTCTCCCGCTTGTTACGTTTTTCCAAAACAATCCCCTCTCGTAATTCCTCAACAAACTATCAACAAACCATAGCAACGATTATCACAACCCACTACTTTATTCAAATGTTATTTACTGTATGAAAAGTCACTCATGATCTGACACATATCAAAATATCTGAACAATATAGGATAATCAAATAAATTACTTAACTGAACTTCATCAAATGACTACACTCATACACTTATATTATAACAACAAATTTTAATCTTTTCCTTCTACCATCTGTCACTGCCGTCAGTGTCAAACTTTGACAGCCTGACAGCTAAAGGTGCGTTCTAACGTATCACAGCCAGGAGCGCGTTCCGGATCACCACACCCCTTATAGTCTAATCCGGCTGCTGATAAGGCAACTAAACAAAATACTTACTGGTGACGACATTTGTCTTGGGAAAAAAGAGACAAATGTTACAACCATTGTTCGAAATGTCCTCTTTGGCTCCCGAACAAAATCGAGCACGTGTGACGTCATAATGTTAGTTTTCGCTCATTCCAGTTTATGCAGAGATAATAAGTGCAGTGTTTTGATCTACTAAATTTTATTGTCATTATTAAATACTCAAATACACATTGAAAATATCGAAACTCAGAACTTATCATTCTTTTTGAAGTAGCTTTTTTCAGAGAACTGAAAAAAATTGCGAGATATAGAATAAAAAATGTAAATCTAGGCTTGTGTATCGAGACGTACCTACATAGTCTGTTTATGTTCATTTTTTTGCTCGGATTTTTGTCAAATTGATTAGGCATTGTACCGGTCGTAATACAGTAGTCACTTTTTAATTGTAAAGTGGTAAATCCAGAATTGGCACATTATTTATTTATTTGTATTCTTTGTACAAATCCAGCTACCTCGAAGGCTATGCCTTGTATGAGGTCTAAGCAAATGAAAATACATAACACAAAATTTTGCTAACCTATGAGCTGCGCGTCGTTGATTCATTGCCGCATTTTTCGCTTCTCACTGTCTGATTGGTCTGCTTATAGATATTCCCTTACTCTTCTTGCATTCGTCTTCAGTCTTCATAGACCAATACTAGTACTGCTCCTTAGGTATTCATCAAAAAGTGATAATAATCTTTAATGCTACAAATTTTGACATAATGTTTGACATGGTATGATTATTATGATACAACTTTTAGAATTTTCCAATTTAAAGTTAACTAAGATGAACTGAAAGTGACTATTGCACTATGACAGGTATACAATACCTAATAGACAAGACAAAAATCCGAGAAAAAACTAAACATAAACAGAGTAGGTACGTCTTGATACACAAGCCCAAATTTAGCCTTTTTGATTCTGTATCTCACTTATTTTTCAGTTTTCGAAAAAGCTTATTGGTTAAAGTTGTTTATTTCAACGACTCCTTCAAAAAGTTTAAAAAAGTGTCAACTTAGGACTCACCCTATACAGGGTGAGTCAAGCTCAACGCCTCGGACTCTTGTGACCAAACGATACCACTTTTCGAAAAATAGACTTTGCGAGTGTATGTAGGTCGAGTTGCACTACATTTTAAAAATAATGACTTTTATACAGGGTGTCTAATAAAAGTGTGACATATCAAAGTTATGTTTTTTAAATGGAATACCCTGTATATTATTACATATTTAGATTCCCGGGTGCATTTTAGTGTGACTTTATGTATCACACATGGGACTTTAAGCGAACCGTTTAAGTGCAAATCATAATTTTGGGTATAGGTAGATGTCAGAAAAAAATTGAATATCGCAGCTATTATAAATCTTAGAGTGCTGTGACTTTTCCGTGTTACTAAGCATGAAGTGTGCCAGCTTACGTTAGACGGCCGGGTTCGAATTACATTTGTACTTGGAGAAATCGGTAGATCAACTAAGGAAACTTCAATCAAAGGTAACTTGATTTTTTCAAATGGGAATGCATAATTTTTTTTATACGATCGAATGTGCAATTTGATAAGCTTTCTAACGATATGCGGTTGTAAATATCAATCTCTGGATGTTTTGATTTAATTTCAAATTTTCAGTAAAATCGGTGGTTTTCACTTTCCCTACCTATAAGCAATTTAGCAGGCCATGAAATATAAACAAAAAATTGTTCAGACGGAACAAAACAACGAACTTAGCAGATAGTTACGGACGAACTAGAGTAAAGGGACAAAGTTATAAAAGTGACTTACAACAAATCAATTCTAACCAGAAATAGCAGACATGACACATCTAACGTCAAAAAGCAGCTGGGGTACGACAGAAATGGGTGTTTTTCACAGCATACCGGCTACTACAATATTCTAAAGATTGACGATTCACAAAACCATTGTGAATTTTGAAATGAAAGGAAATCTACCATGTAATGTTGCTGGCAGTTTAATAGCTTCAGAATAAAATTTAACATTTCATGATTTAAAAAAATAGTCACCGATACCTCTGAGTTCTGTAAATTCCTCAATACTTACCTATAAGCAAGGTCGCCAAAAATGAAGAATAAATCAAAAATCTGCTCAAATTATTAAAGATAATTTACCTGGCAGAAAACTAAAATATGATTTGTTAGTATTCCTTTTTTGCGATCTTGCTAATAGATACTGAAAAATTTAAAGGACGACAGTGAGAGGTATCATTACTTTTGACTTTGACGGAAATGACTACTGTTTTATACCATTAAATGTGAAATTGCATTCTGAAGATATTAGACTGACGCAACGATCGCTAAAAGTTTTGCTTTGATTTCAAAGTGTTTAGTGATTTTGGAAATTTTTAATCTCTAGTTCATTGCAGTCGCTAGTAGGCTGTGAAAATTATCCATTTCTGTCGTACTCCAGCTTCTCTTTAACCTTAGACATGTTACCGCCGTTGTTTCTGGTTAGAGTTGATTTGTTGTGGGGAATTTTCATAAACTTGTTCTTTTACTCTAGTTTTTTTTTTATTCTAAGTTAGTTATTTTCTTCCATCTGAATACGATTTTGTTTATATTTCATGGCCTGCTAATTTGTTTATAGGTAGGGTTATTTAAAAACACTGATTTCATTGAAATCTCAAAATTTAATAAAAACTACCATAGATTGATATTCAGAACCTAATACAATCAGAAAGCCTATCAAATTGCACATTCGATCGTATAAAAAAAATTATACATTCCCATTTGAAAAAATCAAGTTACCTTTGATTGAAGTTTCCTCAATTGATCTACCGATTTCTCCAAGTACAAATGTAATTCGAACTCGACCGTCCAACGTAAGCTGACACATTTCATGCTTAGCAACACGGAAAAGTCACAGCACTCTATGATTTGTAATAGCTGCGATATTCAATTTTTTTCTGACATCTACCTATACCCAAAATTGTGATTTTCACCTCAACGGTTCACTTAAAGTCCCATGTGTGATACATAAAGTCACAATAAAATGCACCCAGGAATCTAAATATGCAATAATATACAGGATGTTCCATTTAAAAAAACATAACTTTGATATGTCACGCTTTTATTAGACACCCTGTATAAAAGTCATTATTTTTAAAATGTAGCCCAACTCGACCTACATACACTTGCAAAGACGATTTTTTGAAAAATGGTATCGTTTGGTCACAAGAGTCCGAGGCGTTGAGCTTGACTCACCCTGTATATGATGACAAAAGACAACGTTTAGTTCTGTGAATTATACATTTGAATTTTTTACTGTCCATACACTAACTTATATAGCAATGCGAAGTGTCATATAAATCTGTCCACTGTTTAAAGAATTAAGGAAGGGTGAACTGTCCTCACCGGACGTAAGTTAACTAACCCCCATTCATAGCCTGCTCAGCATTCCAAAATAAATGTTAATGATTTCCAACTGATAATCTATAGGAAACGCCAAAACATCAAGTTGGCATCTATCGGTACGCTAATGTTCGTCAACTGTTCATGGTTAACGTTTACGGTAATTCGGTAGTGTAATTAAAACTGTACATTCTCAAAATCCGCCTCTCCACGCCACAGCTCGCCGCTCCTGCCGTGTAGCGGCAATTATTCTCTGACGAATATTCGGAAGTCAATGTTACCGCTAACTGATCCGCCAGAAAAAGAACCGTCAGAATCTTTGTTGTCGAATTTTTATTGTCCGTTTGTGACTGGGAAATCAAGCGAGGCGACACGCGGCAACTGCTGACGAGAATTACACGCGATTCCTTATCTGCATTTAACATAACAACAAAAAGTGGAATCTTGTTCCAACACTGGCCCTTGAGTAAAACCACATATGCTGGAAGATAAACTTTTACTGGTATTTCGGATGATTCTAGAGCCTTTATTAAAGTGCAAAGTTTGATAAAAAATTAAATTAGTGTGACATTGTGTAACAGCTATGCCAGGAAGCAGCTTTTGTTTTTATACGAACTAACTTTCTTAGGGCCAGCTGTAAAATACAAGCTTCAGTATAAGGTTTTCTTATCAGCAGAGGAAATACATGTTTGCAAGATATATTGCACGCACCGCTCTTTGCGACGACTGGGGGTCCTACCCAGTAAAAAACCTCTACATGCTGCCTTTTCTCCACACAGCAACAGAACCACGTGAGCATTACTTTATTACTGCGGGTGTCTTGTCAATAAGCAGTCTTAACCTTCTTTTCTGCGGATGTCAGGTCGTCCTGTTCACTCTGGTCTGTCCTGCATACTATTACGTTTAGTCAACACGAAGCTCTTTGCCATATCCTGGATAGCCAACCAGTTGTCTTGGGAAATTAGCATGGTGCTTATTAAGTTCCCTGGGGTAACAATCGGGCCTACCGTAGAGTTGCACTTTTGTCTATGCGTAGCCCATCGCGTGCATGCATGACATGCGTTGTCTACTGCATTGCAGACTTCACAATTAGGATCGTCGACAATGCGGTACTTATGTACGTAGATAGAAGTTGAAACAGTTGTGTCCAGATAGAATCTGGGTAAGGGTATAATCGACCTCCCTATGCTGTCTGTCAAACCACTGTCTGACATCTCTAATTAGCTTGTCCATTGACCGGTAACACCAGTATTCCCGCATTGCTGCGATTCCGTAGAAATCCTCTCTGGCTATTTTTTTGTCTGCGCCCTTGAATACCTTGGCCCTCTCCAGCGCTAACGAGCCTATTGGAGGTAGACAGGAGATCACAGCGACTGCATCTGTAGATATTATGCTATATGCATTGCCACTGCAGATTCTGATTGGGGTCCTACGGAAAACTGTTTCCAATTTCTTTTTGTTACAGGTTTTGGTTAGGGTAGACGTCCAAACCTGGGCTCCATATAAAGCGATGGAGCTAGCGACAGAGCTCAAAACTCTTCTCTTACTCGATTCCGGCCCGTTCACGTTTGCCAGCATAGATACTATCTCATGGGTTTTTGGCGGTTTTGCGAATACGGTCAGAGAAGGCTAGCCTGGAATCCAGCCACACACCAAGGCATTTGATGGAAGGTTTTGCATCAATTATGCTATCCTGGACCTTAAGAGAGATCCGACTCATCTTTCCTCTGCGGGTTAGCAGTACCGCCTCGGTCTTGTTTGCGGTCAAAGACAGAGATTTTCTCTGCAGTCAGGAATGTATCTTATCTAAAACCCAGTGTGCTTTCCACATTATGTCTTCCTCGTCTCTGCCGACAACTATGACAACCAGATCTTCGGCGTAGGCCACTGTGGTAATACCCTCCAGCTGTTCTAACTCCACTACATCATTATAAAGGATGTTCCGTATGGTGGGTCCCAGTACTGACCCCTGAGGAAGACGACTGGTGACCGTTTTTTCGACTGCCGCCTCTTCGTCTTTTCACCGGATTCTATGGTTTTGGAGGAAGCTTACAAGTAGCCTCATTATCTCCTTCTGTATCCCAAGTTGGGACAAGGCGTCGATTATGGCTTGTCAAAAAGAAAAGACACAGAAACGACCGTTGCCGGAATCTGACATAAACCGCTAAAGTGACAAACCACTGCTTCATTAGTGCCAACCGTAGTGAATCAACCAAGTTTAACTAAACCGGGTATTGTACAACGGATGTCAACTTTAAGCCTAAGCTTAGCTAAGCTTAGATTTAATGAAGGCCGTATTCATAGTCGTCCCTTGAGTAATACTTATAATTGAGGACCCTCAAGTGTGGCTTTCCTTGTGTATCTGTTTCTTAGACAAAATTTGCGAATGGCTGGATTCATTTAGCGATGTTATCATATTTTAAATATAAGTCAATTTGTTATGTCTATGCCTACGCATTTTGATGTTTTCTGTTATTTCTTCTTGTTTTGTGTCCGTGTTTCGTGTGTTGTGCCGGACATTTTTCCGGATGTGACAGAAACTGACAACACCGTACTCCAAAATTAACCTACAAAATCGCCTTGACTGTGACGAAATGACATGTTGACATGTCATGTTGACATTTCTTCACTTCAGTATTATTCAAGGGAGCCTTACGTAAGGGACCCTCAAGTATTAAGGGACCCTTTAAGTGTCGACTATGAATACGACCCTAAAGCTCGAGTTAAACCGGCATTTGTACAACCGGCCCTTGCTGAGTTGATGATTCTCAAATTTTAAAGAAAGCGAGCGTCGCATTTGCTTTTTTGATAAATCCAAAAAGAGAGCCAGTAATACGTCGGCATTCTAAGATCATAAATTTCCATAGACTGAACTTTCAAGACGCATCTCATTTGAGGTTAAACAACAAATCATAGAAAATTCTAGCACTAGCTCCCATTTTCGAATTCTAGAATTGCTACATGTTAGCAGGTTGGCTCGCAAAGAACCAAAACCCGTTTCCTGGCGCAACTGTCAAAGTCATCGATCTCACTTATTCCAAATAATTTTTTTGTCAAACTTTGTACATGGATAAGTACCTCCTATAAAGCCGAAATATTAGTTGTATTACATTAAAATCGGAATTATCTTCAAGTGATGTTTCTGAGCCATAAGCTATTAGGTGTATAGTTTTTTAAAATCGTGACAGTGCATGCGTAATGATTATGAAAAAAGAAATTTTCAGCATAATTTTGCATTTTTATTTGCCTTTTCATAGATGATCGCGAAATTTTCATTTTTCAGGAAATCTAGGTCACTAGTTTCTTTCTTCTGCAATTCTTCTACCAGAGTAAACGCAGTGACAAGCATATCGATGTTTAAGAAATTTGAGGTGGAATATTATGAAGGCCATAAAATATAATTAACTGCTGATTCTTCGGCTGTTCGGCCGGCGTCGACACGCTCCGCCGGCTAGGCAGGATAAACTCAGGTTAGCGGCACTCGCCGAACAGGTGACAGCTTCTAAGGATGCCATCCACACGTGTTGGCGAAGCACACCAACGCCAAGCCTCTGGCGAAGAAATAGGCAAAGAACAATATCCGCGAAAGCTTAACACTATACAATCATTGCAGATAATGCTGCTATACTTTTATTAATTGATTCAAAAAATATAAATGTTTGAGAACCTCTCGAAACATCGTTTTAAGACATTTCAAAGAGTCCTTATCACTTTGCTTTTTTGGGGAGGGAGTGACATTGGGTTATTGGAGAAGGCAGGAACGATGAAACGCAAGAAATCTTTGTGCTTATAAAGCAATGGCCTTTACACTAACAAAATACTTTCCTAATCTTCTGTACTTTTCAGACTTATCATCACCGAAAATTAATAATGTGTTTCTTACAATCTCATGATCCCAGTAACCGCTGCACCAATTTTGATGAAATGTGAGTGTGATAATTGGGTAGGATCACAATTAGCACAAAATCAGAATCGCTTCACACTTCAGCTTAGGTATTTTAAGGGTTCCTCATAATTTTCCTTTTTTAGTGAAATTGTGGTGGTGGAGAGTGATAATCCTATAATTTGGAACTTAAAAACTGCTAGTTTGGTTGCAATGAAGTTTAACTAAAGATCAAAAAACACCTCAAACATTGTTTCTGGGTGATTTAGATTTCCCAGAAATTATTGTTCCTTTTTTGGTAGCGTCAAGTTGAAGTGAAGGGGGGAGTATAGGGAGTTGAAGTAATGTCTCTTATTATTAACTATTATACTAGATAATCCTATAACCTGTAAATTGATTGTAAGTACATTATGGTAACTGATAATATTTGTTAAGTACTAAGTCAATTAATTTGGCACAATTTTTTTATACACAACACTCCTCCTTAGCTTGAAATTCTGGAAATAGTAACTTAGATCGCTTAGACTTTAGGCAGGTTGCAATAAATCGATAACCAGTTATTCCGAATGAAATTAAAAGATATTGTACATTAAAATGTATTACAATATCTCTTGATTCACCACTTCGACCGTTTAAGTTCATTTAGTACCTCAGTTAAGCTTTACATAATATAGAGTCTGAGATTGCCTGAATTTGACACAAATTAAGACAGGTCATTGTAAATAAATACATGTTTGTTGAGAGCTATCAGTAACGTACCAATTTTTCAAGAAGGCCATTAATCTGAAAGACTGAATTATGACCCAACTCGACCACATTGATTCAGTAAAAGGAGGGTAGTAGTAAGACGCTATAAAAAACCTATATGTAATAAAGTATTAGATTTCTATATTCATTGCAAGTCTTGTTTGAACCTTTTTTGCAGCTCCTATAGTTACCGCGCTTGCTCACTTCCACGAACTTTTGGACCACCCACTACATACATTAATTTTAATATATCAGGTTGTGTATTGGAAGATGTAATCTTAACTAAAACAAAAAATTGAAATTGTAGTAATTACCAT
The DNA here is from genome assembly GCA_951848785.1 of Callosobruchus maculatus. Classification (NCBI taxonomy): domain Eukaryota; kingdom Metazoa; phylum Arthropoda; class Insecta; order Coleoptera; family Chrysomelidae; genus Callosobruchus; species Callosobruchus maculatus. Next base: position 649,291 of record CATOUR010000180.1, read on the forward strand.
ATATTTCAGTTAATTTTGTTTGCTCGTACGTAAGAAGTACATTAACTGCTTGACAGTATCTCAAAATTAACGGGTGATCCGAAAACTAATGAATAACAGGTTTATTTGGATGCAAAAACTAGCTCAGATCGCCAAAATGGACAAAAACAATGATTAATTCTTCGTGAAGCATCATCAGGTGGATAGTGCTCCGTTGCCAAAAAACGGCGCGCCGCGCTGTTCTTAACGGTACTGCGTTATTCCCGATAAACGGAATATTTTTGGCTGTGGTCGGTTCGCGTTCCAAAGAAGTACCAGTCGCCAGACGACTTTTGATTGTTTCGTACTTTTTTTATTTTACTGCGTTGAAAGCTTAGTTCATTGGCTGCGTCATTTTAAAAGCTTTCATTTAACTTGCAATGTATGTATGTATGTATGCATGTTTGTTCGGGTGAAATCTTGCTACTCAATTTTGAAGCAGATCTCTTCAACCGATTGAGCTGAAATTTTGTATACCTACACATTTAGTTTGGATGACAGTACACGATAAGCCGTGTGACACCATTTTAAATCCAACATGACGGACCATTCAAGATGGCGGAATATGCACTACTGCAATATAGGTATAAAATGAAAGGGCTTGCCGAGAATATTTAGAAGAATGTTCCGGTCTTTTCATTTAATATGACGGACTTTTGAAGTCCACCACGCCGCTGTTTACTTAGGCTCGAAGTTCTTGGCTACTGGTCAAGCATACGTTAGCTTAAGTAGGGTAAAATCATTAGAAGGTCTCCTTATTGAAGAACTAGACTGTGAAAATTAACCGGCACAGACGACCTTGCAACAATGATGCGTTGAATGAGATGAGCAGACTCAGAAACCTAACCAGAGAAAATTAAAAAGAAAGCCATTAATTAAAGAAAAACTTTTTTAAAAAAAGCTTTTATTTAAATGCTCTAAAAGAAAGAAAACAAAATTTGTCGTTAAAATTTTAACTATCAACTTATAGCCTCATTATACAAAAAAGTTTTTCCATATAATTTATTTACAGACCGTATCATCGTACCCTAGCTCCGCTCACCAAAAAAATAAACACACAGTCTTAGATATGTGTGGTCACAACGGAGCGCGCATCATACTATAAGGTAAATTTGAGCTTGGTGGGTGGACAGGACGGATGCCATGGTCGAGGGTCAATGGTCTCTGTTGTGTCCAAGGCGTGAGAGCTGCTCCACATCTTTAGCAGCATGGTGGATGAATAGATAATATCCCTCACCCTTCTTTCCCGACACATGTCCTTTAGAGAAAATCTCGGTGCAACTGATGGTTTTATTTCCCTTACCGGGTGCTTGAGTAATTTCAAGTTTCTTATCACTGCGTCCCACGTTTCTATCCAAGTTTGTTGTGTCCAATTTTAGTTTTTCTATCTTTTTCATGAGGGGCTGGCATACTGGTCTAAATTCCACACTAGACTTGCTGTAGACCTTATTCTGCTGGCGATATGATGAGCTTCTTGTCTCTGCTCGCTGGGTGTTGAGTCGGTGCTCCTTAGTTATCGCTCCTAGAGGTCTTTTCGTTTCTCCTATGTACACTTTGTCGCACTACACATGATACTTCGTAGATGCAGTTTTTAGGTCCTTGACGTTCATTCTTGGTCTTAGTTTTCGTTAGTGGTGCTTCTTGTGGATGGTGTTTGAATTTTATATTCTTGCCGTGTTTTTCTGACTGCATCTGATAATCCTTTCATGTATAATATACTGAGTAAATGATTGCGTTCCTCAGTACCTATGTTTCTGCTAGTACCATTTCCTTGTACTGTACTACTGTTGCACAAGCTTTTGTTGTGTATCACCAATATTCTTGGCTCGATCGATCAATGTTCTAATAACTCCTTTCTTCGTTGATGTTGGGTGGTTTGAAGCATAATGCAGGTACTGTCCTATGTGCGTTTGTGTTCTGCACACTTTGAGTTCTATTTGAGTATTTCTTCTCATTATCAAGACATCCAAAAAAGCAAGGCTGTAGTTGTTCTCCTCTTCTATTGCGCGTTTTGTAGATGGTTTCATGTTGCTGAGATGGGAAAACAACGTTTGTAGTTGTTCGGCCTCACGGTTCCAGATTATGAAGAAACAACGAAACGTCGGCCGGCTAGACAAGAATAAATACCAATGAAGAGAACCTGATCGACAGTTTATCTGCAGATGATTGAAGATATAGTAGGTCAATCGAAAGGTTGGGCTTAAAATTGTATAGTCATTGGAATTCCGAATCAGACCTATTTTAAAACACCTGTATTGTTTACAGACTGATGTATTGTGTAAGGCTTTCGCGGCCATGATCCGATGAACTGTTGGTTCTTGGTCTATTTGGCCGATGTCGACACACTCCGCCGCCTTGGCGTCGGCGCACTTCGCTGCTTGACTTTTCGGCAACATGAGTGGTTGGAATCCTCAGAAGCTGTTACCTTTTTGGCGTGTTCTGAGAATCTGTCAGCGTCCTATTGCCGAAGAGGTAACAGCTTCCTAAGATGCTAACACTCCTGTTGGCGGAAGATCAAGCAGCGCAGCGCGCCGACGCCAAGGCGGCCAGGCTTGTCGACACCGGCCGAACAGCCCAAAAAACAAAAGTTCATGTCTACCAACTTCAAACAATCAGTTGTTTGGTACGTAAATTAGAAGCAAACAATTTCGTTAGTGATTGGCCAAAACCTGGCAAGCCAAGAACCAGAAAATATCACTTCTGAGGAGCAAGGTGTGAAAGATGATCCGAAACAGGTAAGAACGATCACTTGAATTGGGTATTTCAAGACACAATATGAAACCTATTATCCTTGAATTCACACGTCTCCTAGAGTCAATTCATTTTTTTTTCAATCCCCAAACTCCTCACAAAGTTGATACTGGCAATAGCCTTCAGTTGTTTCAGCGATGAGCTTTTAATGTGTTGGGCACCTTCTGTACGATATTCCAGCTGTCTTGTTAGCTGTTTTCGCAGAGCTAATCCCAAACATATACGGAACACATGAAGAATTAATTAAGAATTTGTCACATGTGCAGGCGAGTCTTTGAATTAATTCCAAATTTTTCAGCTCCGCGAACCCTTGTCTTAAGTTCTATGACAAAAGTGGTTGTCTATGGTAGAGACTATAAAACTATAGTCATGACGTTGATGTTTGAAATTCTGAACACTTGGATTTAAAACAATAGTTACGACGTTGATATTTGGAGTTTTGATCACTTGAACTTGAATGTGTCATCTAAAATATAGCGATGTAACATAATTGTTTTCAAATTAGTGATAAACATCATAGCTTGTTTCCTTTAAAACTGTCTTATATTCTAACTATAATCTAATCTAAGGCGTAAACCCAAAACATAAACCACGAACTCTGCAGATTTATAGTTTAGGATTACTCAGAACAAAACGGTGGGTGTTATCTATGTCTTCAGAGTTAAAGATCCCTGCCTCAAAAGGTCTGTTGCGAACTCCTACTGTCTATATAATTTTAGATTACAACGTTTCGATTGATGGCTATCATGAACTTGTATTCAGTTTACCTGAAGACGATTGAAAATACCACATCAATCGAAACTTTGTAATCTAAAATTATTTTTTTTATTTATGTTATTGGCTCTGATCTGAGATCAACTGGCCAGTTCTATTTTGGATGGACATCTACTTTTTCTTAATATCTAAAATTATGTAGACGATGGAAGTCCGAAACAGACCTTTTGAAACATCTACCTTGTTTCGAACAACGAATATCCCTGCCTTAGTTCGAGAATCTGTGGAAAGTGTTCAAACGTCAAGAGGCGTACTCTACGAATGTTTCATCCAAAACAACAATTTGCTTCTCCACGAACAACAGTTTTACAACTGCGCATGACCGAACGTTCTAAGTGTGTTCGGGGTTAGCTCCGCGAACAGCTATTATCGCGAGATTCCATACTGGAGAAACGCTGGTCTTCCATTGGATGGATCTTTGGCAAGATGTACTCAGGACCCAATCAGAGCTGAAACAAATCCTTTTCAAAAAGATTTAAATCATAAATCACAAATCATTATAGTTTTAAGAAAAGTATTTAAATCTTAAATCCTTTTGAGGGAAGAAATTGGTTTAAATCAAAAATTTGCAAAAATATGTCGGGTAGCATTGCAGTAACAGGTAACAGACAAGTAACAAATTTAGTACTAAGTAAGTAAGTAGCTACTATCTATCCAGTAAAATGATTCTAAATCGTGAAGAGATTTAAATCAAAAAGTATTTTAAATGATTAGCAAATTATTTTAAGTCAAAAAATGATTTAGAATTATTTGAAAATGATTTTAAATCAAAAAATGATTTAAAACGAAACTTCGATATTACTAAACGTGTGTTAATTTTTCCGCAAATAATGAACCCTTTTATAACGAACTTTCGGATAAAACGAACCTTAACCTTTGATATTGTCGTAGGATCTTTTATAACGAACCTAAAACGGGATTTTATCGCTGGAGAAATTTGAACTGCATCAAGTTAGTGTTCATGCCACCAAATACCAGTTCCAAACTACAGCGTATTGATCAGGGTGTCATCCATAGCTTAAAGAGCCATTACCGTCGACTTCTGTTTTCGAAAATGGTACATTTTATTGATAGTGGGGTGAACATTTTTCTATCAACCTCTTAGATGGAATAAACTTCCTTCATATGGCATGGCAGAGGGTATCAAAACAAACAATTTTTAATTGTTTTCAAAACGGTGGTTTTCTGAAAGTGGAAAATGATTTGGATTCAGACGATGACTTGACATTAGCCGAATGGCTGAAAAAAGTTGGACAGGAAGATGATAACAATATTCTAGACAATCTTCCTTGTTCTGAAAATGAGTTCAATGAATTTTTCCGCATTGATGATAATCTTGAATGCTTGGATGATAATGCCATTGTCGCTTTTGTGTCGTCTTCAGTTTATATTGATAACGATGAGAAGGCAGAATATGAAGAACCTGTGAGTACAGAATTGAGACCAGTCCAACCACATCAGAGGCACTTGAACATATTGGTGACACGTTTGTTATTTTCTTCAGTCACGAAATACTCCGCAAAGTGTTTTTAATCGATTAGCTGAAGTAGAATTGCATACTAATGATATATATTCCACAAAAATAAAACAAAATGAAATAAAAGATTTTTTAAATTAGACTCTTAAGAACAGTTGTTAATGTATCTACTATATTACAAAATATATTTTATGCACCCTCATATCTATGAATTGATAAATGTATTAATAAAAATACGACATCTTTTTTAGTTATCGTTTATAGCGAACTTCGGTTATAACGAACCATTTTCGCCGGTCCCATGAAGTTCGTTATAACCGAATATTACTGCATATTTCTCCAAGTAACTGATGCTGAAATCTGGTCGCTTTAACAAGTTCTGTGGTTGTTCCTCTTCGGCAATCGGAATTATCGGTTGGTTGAAGACGATGAAGAACCGTCAGCAGCGTAAAAATTGGCGTCAGTGAATGAAAGAATCGCATCACAAGAACGGATCTACGAATGGTTCAATTCCAACTGTATCCAAGACAAATATTTGCTCTTTTTGTCCCCAGCAGTAGTCAAGTGTGACGACTGATCTATATTAAGTCGCATGGTGCCATTAGAATAATCTGATGCAGTATTTCTCAAACAGTGGGCGCGAACTCTAAGGGCGGTGCATTTAAACCAAGATTGGAGGACGTACAAGAGATTGGATACATAAAGATACAGATAAAATGCCTAAGATAAATTTATAGAATATTCATTGTAATTTTGTTCATCAATAACAAACATACAGTCTAAGGTACAATGGCTAACATGAGCTTGTATTAAGGCGCACAATTTTCCTAAATTTGGTTCCATGTTACAGATGGCCAGAGATGGATTATTTTCTGCACACGTAAAAATAAATTCTTGGAAGAAGAATGTTATTACCTCCATAGCTCTCTAGCTTGCGGCGTCCTACTCGACATAGTACAACTGATCCAAATATTGAATATTTCTTTCCTTTTGTCTGGAGGTCGTGGGTTTGAGTCCCGCCAGCCGCCGACTCTTTCCGACATTATCTGATACGAATTTACACAAAATATGATTCTAACAATATTAAACAAAAACTTATACTATATTATTCTGATTTATTGTACACAGAAAACAACGTTTTTAATTTAAAGTAAATTTTTATTTACAGGTGTTTAGTCAAAATGGTCTGTACTCACACAAAAGGGGACTATAACATAAGTGTCCGGTGCTATAGTGCAGGTCTGGCACTAATATGAATGTGGCAGTCTCATTACTTAGGAAAACCGTAACCCAGAGATCATTCTTATATTTTGCTCCAAAGGTCTACAACTGTATTCCATTACATATGAAACAGATAATAATTTTGGTAAGGTATAAAATGGTTGCTAAGCGTTATATCAAAGAAAACTCTTATCTGTGCTGCAGTATTCCATAACAGGTTAGCTAGACTTTAAAATTTCGTAGCTTGATGTGATATTATAATATAGATTTGATTGACTTGTGTATCCCATTAGACAACTACATGCCTTTGGTATTATCTGTCTTGTTCAATTTATTCACTTAGACCGTAAAGGTTATCTACCTATAGGTTGGATAAATTGAATGTTATATTTTTTGTACAGTTTTCTTTTTGTTTACTTCTCTGTTCAATAATTGTGGCGACACAAAGCTAGACAGGCAATTTCGCCTATAGCCTAATGGCTCTACTGGTCTTGTTGCCATGTTATAGTTATGTTATAATTATAAACTAGACAATATGTGACTAAACTTAAACGTTTCTTGGATATCGTGTAGCTAGGATAAAAAGTAACCATATTATTATTATCTGACTTTCTAAGATCCACTCGCATAAATGCGGTAGCAGCAAGGGTTGACGGGCTGTGCCAAGTCAACACCCTGACTATTATTGATCGGAATTTAGGAAGGATCGCACAATATTACAGGTCTTCAGGATTACAGACTTTTGGAATACTTTGTGTAACTTTTCGTCCAGGCCCAGCTGTTGAAGGTGTTGTGTAAACGTATTTTGGTGTAAGCCCTGAGACAGACATAATGAGGGGGACAATTGTGACTTTGTTTTGTTTCCAAAGTCGTTTTATTTCCATGGCAAGGTCCGTGTATTTGGATATCTTCCCAGCCTAGGTGTTTTGGATATTCACATCGTTGGGAACGGCAATATCTATCAAATAGGTAATTTTGTCGGCCTTTGACTAGAAAACTATATCTGGTCTATTGGCTGGGATAGTCTTGTCTGTATGCAAATTTAAAGTGGCAGCTCTAATCTGACCCCACCGAAAGGTCAGCCAAGTGACACCCATAATCTGGACCCCCCCCCCCAAAACCAAATAATCCTGGATACGTGCCTGGCAGAATGCATGAATAAATAATAACAATATTTATGATGGACCCCAAAAAATAAGCAGTTACGTTAAAATATGTTTGATTTTGATACCTATGTAGGTAGGTATTTAGAAAAATCCAAGCGATTGCAGTGTGTATTTAGAACAAAGCTATAGTAAATTGACCACGCCTTCTATGGCTGTATTTTTTACTTCTCTCTCTCCTCTTAAAGCAGCATGAGTGCAAAACGGAAATAACATATATTATAAAATACCATAAATGGGGTGTAGGTCAGGTACCAGTAACCAACTGAACAAACAATTCCAACCAGCCAAATATTTCACAACATTACCATGCGCCCTGAGTACGTGAACGTGACCTCGAAAATTCAAATGTCCTTGCGTGAGTCTCTGTTGGGTCCACGCAGTGTTGCCAAACCTATCAAATGAACGGTAGATTTACCGTTTCAAGCCTCTATCTACCGATCTACTGATGAAGCACATCCAACTGTCACAATCCACCAATGAATCAAAAATAAAATCGTGATTCAACCTCACAGTCAAATTCCTTTATTTTTTTCTTATAACTATTATCCTTCTTATGTAGTATAGAAACTTGGACGCATTTCGCATTGTAACATGACCCTCAAGTTTGTTAGCTGAGGGCTGATTTTAATGTTTACTCCTTAACCTATGTAACATGTCTGTTCTTTAATTCTGCTCTGAAGACTCCCCTATTACCCTACAGCCAGCGTATTTTGAATATCCGCAATTTTATGAGGTTTGTTTAGCTTGTATTGGTTCAAGCATTATAGTCATTTTTTAAATAATTTAAGAATAATAATAGAATGTATTTGTTACATGACTAAATTCGACAGAGTGGAATTGACACGTTTTTTTTTTGGTACAACGTAAGAGTGTTTAACTTTATTGCTATATACTGTTGGCTTCGAGAGACTTGCTCATCCAATAATCATTTGTAGATGCTTAAAAGTGTCTTATTTTTTCATATATATTTTTATGAAGTTTGAAAATTACAGTTCCTAATATCGGGTATGGATAGTTACTAAATATCGGGTACCCTATATTAGGAAACACGTAATTTTGTGTTGTGAATTAGAGGCGCAAAAAAGCGCAAGAGGAATGTAAGCTCTTCCAGCAGCTCAGTGAGTGATGATCACAAGGAACTGCTGGATACCACTGCTAGACCGTGAGTTATGGAATATAACCCACGCTGTTTGTTTATAGGTAGTATAACCTGTTCAGAAGTAGTTTGGTAATGGCTCTTTAGCTTATTGGGAGTAGATGAATAATTTTATTTATTAGATACTATTATTTTATGTTGATACTGAATTTTGTGGACAGTTCTTGAACTCAGGTAATGGGTAATTGTTTGTTGTTAAGAACAAGACTAAGCCTACAATATTGTGACTCATAAATTTTTGAGGATGGTCGCTAGAATGGGCATTACCTCCATATTGAGAATTAATATTCTTTTATTTTCCAACACTGTACCCCATTGGGTCTAGGGATACCAGACATAGATAATTATCGTACATAAACATTAATTGCCCTTTTTGTACGACAAACGATAATAATTTGCTATATCGTGTCCTTTTTGTACAATAATTCGGACATACCTCACGATTTTTTTGAAAAATTACGTTGTTTGCTCTTTATGTGTATTTTTTGATTAACCTTTTTATTATTTTGCCATCATACATAGTTACATTTATGGGATTTTAAGTATGAAGAAGTCTTGTTAAATTTTTGCGTTATTTTGAAAAAAATTCAACAACTGTAAATAAATAGCAGCTGCTATTTCAAACTATAGTAAAACGTTTCATACTAATCTTTACATGAAAAAGGTATATCTAGCCATAATTGTATATGACACTGAGAACAGGGAGCGTTTGGGATGCATAAGAAGGAAAGTTACCCAAACCCTGAGTACAGCGTGCCCATTATGTATGGAATATGACACATGACGATAAGCTTTTATCACATTTACAGGCCTACTAACAGATATATCAGATATCTAGATTAATGCTATTGATGTAATAAATTTAATAAAGTTTTTCGTTGTTTTGAAACAGTGGCCCGTATGAATAAAAAGAAAGCAAATGCTCATGAGTATAAGCAAACGCTCCAAGCAAGAGCTTAGAGTAAAAGGTCGGAGTATAAGCATCTACTCGAGTTGATATGAATAATGATTTCCTTATACTCGAGAGCATTTGCTTTTATAAAATAAGTATTTGCGCCTAGTCATTCCTGCCGAAACTCGCAAAAAATAACGTACACTCGAGTTGCGTCTGCATTAATTTGACCATGTTTTGATTGTAAGTGTAATTAAAAAGCAAATGCCTTCAGGTGAGGGGAATGAGAAAGATAAAGGTATCAATCTGCTAGTAGCAATGCAATTGTAAGAAAGACCTGAAATCCTCACCAAATCTCAAATTCCACATTTAAAAAATAAAAAAAGAGGCCTTAAAACTTGCTGCCACAGAAATAGAACGAAAAATAGAAAAGCCATTAACCGTTTCGCAACTAATGGAAAAGGTAAACAACATGAAGACGGGACTAAAAAATAAGGTTGACAAGAACAAAACTGGCAATAAATCTGAATCCAGGATTGGCCATATATCGCAACAAAACCTTCATTTTATGATTTGAAGTAAGAGCGTCTCCTCTTCTTTCAAGACTTTCTCCAAAAAGTTGCCATCCAATTTACATTTTCTTCTTGAAATCTGTAAAGAGATATAAAATCTCGCCAATCAGCTTCCCTCCGCACTTTGTATTGCTTCAGTGCACGTAAATTCACGAATTCTGTCATACTATGACCAGCTTATTGCAAGGTGAATCTCCTGCTAACGAGATGCAAAAATTTTGGAGCAAATGCTCCACCAAGTAAGCAAACCATACATTTTATTCATAACAAGTTGAGCTGATACTTAAATGTGAGTAGATGCTCATGCTTCTAGTACAAGTTTGAGCAAAACCTTTTACTTCCATTTTTATTCATAAACTATATAGCATATGCTTCAAGTTTTGCAAGTAGGAGGTTTTGCTCATTTTTATTCATTCGGGCCATTATCTTGTATTTGAGAACGGACATATTATGTTATTGAAAAAAGAAAAAAATATCTATCAAATGACCCTGACGAAAGGGTATATATTGCTATTTAACAAAAATCAAGTACTTTTTATTACGAATTTCTTCCTGAAACAAAAAAAAAGCTGAACACCCTCCGTATAATGGTAAATACGATATTAAACAACAAAAAGGTTTTTTTTAACAATCATTATTACCGAGATATATTATTGATTAAGGTATTGTTATATACTATATTCCATACATAATGGGCATACTGTATATGGAAGTATGAATAAATTACTGTTAACTTTTTTCTTTTTGCTTTTCAGAAAGTACAGTCTATTCGGAAAAAATCAGTAACGTCATATAAAAAAATTTGTGAAAGACTTTCTGTACAAAGTGCAACTTATCGTTGAACATGACTTAATAATAATTTGAATAGTAAGAGGGAGTCCAAGATAAGACATCGCTGGCTTTGTCTTAAAATGAATGCCAGTTTGGGGGTGGGGGGTTGGTGAGTTGGCTCAGTTGGTAGGGCCGAGGGATCGTGACCAGAAGGTCCCGAGTTCGATTCCCGTCAGAGGTAGAAATTTATTCCCGTTTTTCAATCAGAACTAAATTTCCGTAAAAAAGCTCAACGAGGATTCCAATTAACAGTGCTGGTCTTAGAGTGGTACAGGGAAACAGTAACAACACAAATCCTACACAGAATACACACACAAGCAAATGACCGAAGCAGTAATTTTTTTACATGTTTTTTTTTTTTTTTTTTATTGGAAATAAGGCATCGACTGCATGGTCATTAGCCATATATCTTTTATCAACTGTCTTACAGTTTGAAAAATAGTCCAGTTATTTTAAGGAAGGTGATTAATTTTCTTATTTCAGTCGGAACGGTGGTTAAAATATTCAGATCAGTTGGTAGTCGCATCATGTGTACGATAATTACTTCCAGACGATCTGGCAACTGTGGGTCCACCTTAAAAATACAAAGCAGCAGCCAAAAGCAGCGTACAAGGAAGTGGGTCAACGCTTGAACTCACCTCGTGTGACTCACTGCTGCCTGTATGGGTACCACAAAAAAAGAATCGGTACTCGGCAGTACGAGTTGGGTATGTGGATGTGCCCACAGTCACGAATGGCACTGATAATAATTTAGATGGGCTTTTAATTAAGGGGGACTTTTTGCAAGTGCACAGTTGCGGACACAACGACCAGACAACACAATTCCCAATTAAGTTGACAGCGTCTGAGGATCTTTATAGGGAATACAAGGTGGAAAATGTTAAAGGAACTGGAAACTGGTGTCTGTGTCGGTATCACATGCTCAATTTTTACTTACCACACCGGTATAGTCTAACCGTTACGTCGTAAAAAAGGCTTTTGACGGCAAAAGTTCGGAAAGGAATGGAATTTGGTTGCACGGTAGACATTGGTCCCCTGAGCCTAAACCGAAGTTAGCGAGCTAGTAGGGTTGCCGCTCGAGGGGTGGGTGAGTGAAAACTCTGCTTCGCGACGACTTTCGAAAAATAGCGCCGTTTTGGTAAGTGGTATCAAAAAAAAGCTTCAAATAATTTATGGAGAGAGCAAAGTCCTGCATAATTTTTGATCCATTACATTTTTCGTGTGCGACCAATAGTTTCCATCCTACAGCGCACCAAAGTTACGGAGCGGTTTGTGATTTTCGCTAAAATTAGAATTTTATCGTGGAATAAGACAAAAAACTTTATCAAAAAGTCTCGTAAACCATAGAGAAAAATATTTATCTTTCTGTATATAGTATCCAGGGTATCCCATTTGAAAAAATAAAACTTTATATGAAAAAACCCTATTTTTTATTATTTTTGCATTTCTTCCTTGTCAAATTTTGTATGTCAACAAAAAACTATGAAGCTTTCATACAAAAACTTTTTTCTATCACTTCAAATAAAAAATATTAGAAGGGCAGCGAAGTATGAGAAGACACATTGTCAAAAATGCAAATTCAACACGCTGTGTACTTTAAGGTTTCACAATCACTTACTTTAAGAAATTACTTACCTACCAAAAAAGTAAAAGCTGCATTCTGACTAGGCTATCAATCAAAGTCACACTTAAGCTAAAATAATTTTTCAAACATTTCTAATAAAACAGCACAGACAGTAAAAGCGTCATTAAAGAGGCTATTTTCATCAGATGTTGTGTTATTTATGGTCAAGTGAAGCGCGATGAATCAGAGAGATAATAAAAAATAATGACAAACTCCAAAAAACGATTGTGACTACCTACAGAGATTATGTGGAAAGTACAGTCAATCTACTAGACGCCATTAGCTATTTGTTCGCGTATACGCGTATTAGATCTTCTGGATTCTGACGACAGTCTTTCAGCTCCACATGATATGTAGTTAGGTATGTGCAAAATTATGCTTAGTATGCAATTATAATGTTCTTATTATGTAACCGTGGCGCAAACTTCACAGTTCAGTCAATTTTATGAAAAAATAATGATTATTACATTCTGCTAGTCGAATAGATTAGTATGCGTGTCTTATTTATATTTAAGATGGAACATTGATTTAAGTGTCCTATGAACGATTATGTTTAAAGCAATTAAGGTGCATGACGATAAATCAATATACAGGAATATGGGGAATGGAAAATACAGGAATATGAGGAATGGAAAATACTTTAGGAGACGACTGTATTTTTAACAAAAAAGGCTATATATAAAGTAGGGTCCGATTTTCAACTGTTTCAGAGATAAATTGATTTTTAGATATTTTTATTAGAATGTAGACCTGCAAACAGAACTCTGAATAAAACAAGATAGTATTGTCGGATTTTGGAATTTCTGGTATTAGTTTTTAGAAAACATGCTATTACGTCATTATAGTCTAAACGAAATTGATGTATCGAACACTTCGCGAGATAGTGACAAAATCGGCATATGTTAAAAAGTGACTTCAAGATACGTTACAAAAAGTTCAATCACCAAATAATTAGCGTTGCACTTGTTTTACGTTTCCATCGAAAAAATTAAAGTGGAGCAAAGATATATCACAGTTTTTAAATAATGTGATTAACTGGTTACATGTGATAAAAGTTCACCTCCCAACCCTTTCGGCCTAACTTCGTCTGTTTCCTGAAGTCAGAAAAAATTGAGAGGTCGTAAATTTGAGTCGTATTTAAAGGCCAATAACTCTGTGATGGGAATACCTACCGGCAGATTTGACAGAAGTTTTTGACCAGTAAATAAAGGTATTGAACAGAATGAAGTATTGTTTTTATTTTCATGCTTACATCCGCATGTATATTGTCAAATTAAATTCGTACCAGAAAATGTCGGAAAAGGTCGACAGCCGGAGGTAGTAGAGTACGAATCTGGAGGTCGTGGGTTCAAATCCCGCCAATCGCCGACTTTTTCCGACATTGTCTGGTATGAATTCAATTAGAATGAAGTGTACTTTGGAGGATAGTTGCTGAGAATTTTCAAATAAATATTTCGTTTTTAGGTATATTTTTATACTATACAGCATCATCAGTTACATCGTTTTCTTACACATCCTCGTGTATAATAAATTTCAAATACTGACAGGGGCATTCATAAATATTGTCAAATGTTTGCTTTAGCTAAATAACCATTTATCGGTGTCTTCTTCACAGTCCAATATAAATCTTCATGAGGTTTCTAGTGTGATCCACTATCAAAGTCTCCAAAGATACGTGTCCCAAAAGTACCGGGAGATCCTAAAAGGCAAACTGAATAACAACGTTGGAACTTATTCATCGTCGGTGGTTGGAACTGACCTTGACAATAACAATGTCGTTCATCTACATGTCAAGTTAAATGACAACTCAAATACCCCGGAGTCTTGATAACTGGGACCCTCTGAGTCTCAGTTGACTAATGGACATGTATAGGTGGGTATTTACTTTAATTACACTGTTTTTCCGTTTGTCATATTGTTAGGTGCACAACTTTTGTGTCATGAATTTCTTTTTTATTTTCCTTTTCATTTCCTCTTTATCGTTTTTCTCTCTATCGGTCGGTTGTACAAATGCCGGTTTAACTCAAGCTTTATATTAAACTTGAGCTTAGGCTTAACGTTGACATCCATTGTACAGTCATCGATTTAGTTAAACATGGTTGACAATAAAATTCGCGCAAACGGGCAGTAATCATAAGAACAGAAGAACAAGATAACCTCTTCTGGTTTGCCACTGTGAAGGTTTGGGTCAAATTCGGACAAAGGCCGTCTCTGTCTCTCACAGGCGTATACAAGGTGGTAACAGGGGTAATTACCTTCCAAGATTTTCGAAAGAAAACTCAATCCAACTTTGACTTATTTATTTGAGCAATTGTCGCACTGAAAAAAATCTTTTTTGCAGTACATAATCAGTTGAATGTCCTATACAACGTGGTAGCTTGTCACAAAAATTTACCTAACCCATTAATTACCTGTTTTGAAAATTGCACCGATTAGAAAAGTTAAAACACCAATTAAAAAAATGGAGTACGTGTTGTGGCTACTAGGGTACCTGATTGTTGAGTGTTCATGATCGTTTAATTTTGAATGCTGTGCCAATAAAATGTTCACATATTATTCGTATTCCGTAAAATTAAAATTGATTAATGCATCAATAGATTTTTTTATTTCATCTCCCTAAGATACCCGATTTCTCTTGCATCAACGTCCTTCACGAAGGTATTACAAAAAATGGTGAATGCACACACAACTTCATGACCCACTACTGAGGTCTGGATACGCCCCTGCAGTGTTCCGTTCTTTAAATTAGACACAAATCTTCGCCAAAATATAAGCTAATAAAGTGACATCAATTTGAAGATTCGCGCAAACAGGCAGAAACCATAAGTAAATAGTAAATAGTAAATAGTTTAAATAGTAAATAGTTTATTTCCTAACAGAACAAAGTTCCAACTACAGGAAAAAGTATTCATCAGAGAACAATCAGGAAACAGAAAAAATCAAAAAATGACTTCAAGGCCTTATTACAAAATTCAAATTAAGCATGGTACATAAAGGTAACAAGTCCCATCAACATACATAAAATAAGAAACCAAAAAGCTCTAATTTATCACTCATACATTCGAAAATAAAAAAAAACAAATCAGCAATATTCACTTGTTAAACGAAAATTCAGATTGTACACTAGAGAAAATCAATATATTTGGTGATATGAATCAGCAAGAGCCACTAAAATAGAAGATAATGAATCTGCGTGTATATCACATCTACCAGAAATGCAATTAAAATTTTTTGTAGAAAAATTTATGGGAGAGTTCACTCCTAAGTTTGTGTTCCATCTCTTTATCCGGAAGGAATCAAACGACCGCAATGCAACTGCAGGGACATTGAAGTCAAGTTGTAATAAAAGAGAAGGGCAATCAATCATACCATGCACTAGTTTGAAAAGAAATATTACAGCGCTCTTAATTCTTCTTAAGTCCAAACAGTCCATATTAAACCGACTACATAAAATTTGCTCGCTAATCCCACGCTCAGGATAGATACCATCGACTTTAAAACATAAATACTTCAAAAAGCGCCGCTGAATCCTTTCAAGCTTAAGTTTATGACAGTTATAATATGGTTTCCACACAGATGAACAATACTCAAGCCTACTACGTACATATGCATTGTACAATGTTATAATCGCTGCTATATTTGTGAATAGTCTACAGTTTCTGACAATAAAGCCATACATTTTTGCTGATTCATTCACTATTTTGTCAATATGTTCATTGAAACTGAGACGAGCATCAAACCACACCCCAAGGTCCTTTACCAAATATTTTCTAGTGACCATAACCTCATTGATTGTATAATCAAAACAGATTGCATTTTTACTCCTGGCGAATGATAAAATATAGCATTTAGATGTATTTAAATCAAGTTTATTACTGACGCACCAATTTGACAAAAGATCAAGATTTTGCTGCAATCTGATACAGTTCTGAGTGTTAGCTATATTTGAAAAGATCTTTAGATCATCGGCATAGAGTAGGTGGTCACAATCAAGCTCACTAGAGAGGTCATTGATAAAAAGAGCGAAAAGCAAAGGACCAAGGTTAGAGCCCTGAGGAGCACCAGAGGATGCTATGTACCTGATATATTTGTAACCATTGACACACACATATTTGGTTCGATTCATTAAGTAAGATTTAATAAATAATAAGAAACATGTATTAAACCCATGCGCAGCCAACTTTTTCAAAAGGATGACATGATCTATTTTATCGAATGCCTTCGAAGAATCAGTATATATTACGTCAACTTGACAATGATTATCGAGATGCTCAGATATGTACTGCGTTATAACTATAAGATTAGTGACAGTAGATCTGAATTTCATAAACCCATGCTGCATTGGGGTGACTAAATTACGAACACTGAGCCATATATGTTCATAAATCAGAATCTCAAATACCTTAGCAAAAGCTGAGATTACAGAAATTGCAAATGTTACCTGTGTCACCACTTTTGAAGACAGGACAAATTCTTGCCTCTTTGAAAACAGAAGGAAACTTCATAAGTTTCAATGACAGCTTAAAAACAATAAACAAAGGTTTGCAAAAAACTCCAGCACAATCCTTAACGAAAAAAGATGGAATTCCATCAGGTCCTGCAGTCATTTTATTTTTCATTTTCTTTAATACATTAAATATGTCATCTTCAGTGATATTAGGAGTATTTATCGGATGATAATTATTTAAAGAGTCTTGCAAACTCTCATTTTGATTAGTATTGGATCGTATAAAAACACTTTCAAAAAAATTAGCAAAACTATCGGCCACCTGTTGAGGATCATCAATTACTGTATCATTGTACTTCATGCTTTCAGGAATTCTTGTTGAGGGTTTCTTGCCTTGAGTGAAAGACCAAAATGCTTTCGAGTCACTACGAATTAAATTCTGAACTTCACCAATATAATTAGAATAGAAGAACAAGATAACCTCTTCTGGTTTGCCACTGTGAAGTATTGGGTCAAATTCGGACAAAGGCCGTCTCTGTCTCTGTTCTTTTATTATTTGTTCTCTTTGTTAAATTAGACCCAAATCTTCCCAAAAATATAAGCTAATAAAGTGACATCAATTTGAAGATTACTACTTGACACATCATTGTCATTTGCACTAAAACCACAGCTAAGTTTGGGTTAAGCTTCAGTTTAAGGTAAGCTTAGGTTAAGCTTGGAGTGGGGGGCTTAGCCAGCATTGTACAATGGAAGTTTTGCAACTTCCGTGGTTTAGCGTTGGCTTACGTTAAACCAAAGCTTAAGCTTGCATTGTACAGCCGGTCCTAAATGGTACAAGTTTTTGTTGGGCCATAAATGCTTTATCTAACCAACATACCAGGCTGTTTTCCAAAAGAAAGAATGCTGGAGGAGACTGGCTCGGGGACTAGGGACCTCGACTTGGTAAGGATGCGCTCGCAGCGCTTTTCTAGTGTTATTATCTAGGAGAGGTCACTCGAACATCTTCTGAGAAGCGCGGACAGATATGAGCCATCTTTCTTCGATTATCCAGGCTGTGGATGTCCTTTGTGAGATTAGGATTAAAGACTTGGATTATTTTGTGTATAATTTTTCGTCCGGCTCCCAGTGTTGCAGGTGTGGTCTAAGTATGTTTAGTGTGAGGACTGGGACTGAGAGAGCATATTAACTTTATTGTGTTTCCAGAGTTGTTTTATTTCGATGGCGAAACCTAAAACACAGAACGCTTAGTATATCGGATTCTGAATTCCATCAAGATAATTTGAACAAAATAAAAAACTTCCTTATGAATAAAAATTCCGTTATGTCACTAATTAACAGAATCCTACATACCAACCCCACTTCCAATAATATGAATCACACACCAGGCACCATCATCAGATATTAGAAAATCCTGTACGTACACCATCTGTCAGAAAAAATACGACAAATTTTGAATTCCAATAAGTTGAAAATTGCTTTCAATAATGATAATACAATGGGGAAGATATTCTTTTTTTCGATAAAAGAAAAAACACCTTTCGAACTGAACATAAAAGAGATCAAGACAGGAAGGAGAAGATATCTGCACCCACTGCTCTAGTAGAACATGCCAGAAAAGAGAATTATCAATTTTAGTTTGACAATGAAATGAGTGAATGAAATGAAATGAAAAAATTATTAGCCATCATAGCATTCTCTCTAAAAGATTGATAACCGAAATGATTCACATTAAAAACAACGATTCTGTCAATTCTAGACAAGACGTTAATGCTTTAGGCAATGTGTATTTTAACTTAATCAACAAAATACTAAAAAGATGAAATAACAACAACATCTAATATTGGTTAGATTTCTGGTTTTTATTACTGTATACATATTTTAACTGAAAGAAATAATATTCATAATAACAGGAAAAACCACCACAAATCCTTATCACCGCTGGTCGATCTATTTTTCTATTCGCTTTTCTGCCAGTTACATTTAGTATTTGGAGAGTGGTGCTAGCTATTTTTAACCGCAGTTTTTAATTTGTCATTTGTGCAGTCATTGTTTTAAATATTTTGCGTGTCTTCGTTATCTAACCAGCTCCGATGATCATACATGGAACCATGAAAACGTTTCTCTGGTAATTACAATTTTCCGTTTGTGTTGTTTTTCTGTACGTTTTTGCTTAACTGGGTTTTCAACTTTTCGTTTTTTTATATATTAATATCACATTAGCATTTCGGCAAGTAGTGTTATTTAAAAGAAGTAGTTCTATCAGACACAGTTTTTAATTCTTGTTCATTGTGTAGTCGTCTATTCAGTTTCTAGTACTTTAATTTCGCTATAATATTTATATTGCCTACATGCGTCAGATGCCTGAAGATGACTATACATTAGTCGAGACGTTGCATAAAAAGTAACAAGAGGTTTTTGTTTTTAATTGACCTAACCCTAAAAAAATACCACGACGGATACCTTACTAGGGCAGAATTGCTTTACCAGAAGTACTAGGGGTTGTGTACAAGCTTCGTACGCTGAATATATGATGTATTTTGTAGATTTTAATAAACGAAACAGCACAATTAAATTGGTGGCGTTGACTTGTTAATTGAGAATTTCAGCAGTTCACCTCTATCGGCCCCACTTCAAAGCACCCTTGGTGTAAGCCTTATGTTCGCTATGCATTGTTCCGATTTTTGACGTTCAGATCGGGGCTTCAGCATAAAACGTACGCAGATGGCGTCGATACGGTGGAAAGTAACAGAATCTCGACCCGAATGTCGTCCTGGCACGGCCGTACGTACACCAAAACCGTAAAAAAGGCCCATCTCATCATCGCCATCGCATCGGCCGCGCAGCATTGTGCTGATGGTCGCGTGGGACGCAGGAATGCCGGAGAGTACCAGCAAGGCCCGGCATGGTATGGCTGGGCTGGCATGGTATAGCTTGGCATCCGTAGCGTGACCCAGCGGATACGCGTCGCGGAGTCAGAGGTCGCTGATGGCGCGACAGTAAAGGTCGCACAGCACAGCCACATCTTCCCGGATATTATCCACACAGAAGCAACACAGAGCAACGTTTCAAGAGTGATCATTCAAAAGGGTCCAAGAACCTATAAAATATCAAACCGAGATATAGTATTACATGAAACATGTCTAAGGCAGGAAAAAGTAAAAAATTTTCGAGAAATAGTTTTGTTGAATACGGAAAATACAATGAGTTACATAGACAGTAACAAATAAAGAACAGAAAGTAGTATAAAAAACATTTTGAATATGACAGCTGCTAGAAGATCCTATGTGCTAAGTACAAAAATACGTAAAAACGGTCTATGTCCTAAGAAACATTTTACTGTGATTCTGTTCTTCCTATGAGATCTTCATAAAACTGAAGAATATAGTCCAACATATCTTTTACATTTTTCAATTTCTCGGCTGAAATGCGGTTTATGCAGTTGAGGTCGGGAACCACTGCACCTCTGGAGTACCGGTCAACCTTTTTTTAAGACATTACAAGTTGTCCACGCCTCCATATTAGAAAATGTTTTTTTAGTTTCTACTAAGGTTTTCTGTCCTTGTT
Organism: Callosobruchus maculatus; assembly: GCA_951848785.1. NCBI lineage: Eukaryota > Metazoa > Arthropoda > Insecta > Coleoptera > Chrysomelidae > Callosobruchus > Callosobruchus maculatus. The sequence goes on from CATOUR010000180.1 coordinate 669,784, forward strand.
CTATTTTAATCCAGATTGTGATATCTCTGTAGCTTACTACATCAGCCATGTGCCCTGAAAGTTCTTGAAATCGTTTCTCTGCGCATGTGAACTACATTGAAAGGTCTCTGATGACATACCTCTGCTATCATCTTGCCGATATTTTCGACCGTATAATATTTTACGACGCGTTTTTTTCTATTTGGGCAAAATCTCTATCATCTGCAAGTGAGCTAGGCGTGGCCACTTACGAGAAGCTTCTGCTCAACCATTTCGAAAATACCTTTGGAAACTAGGTAAATGAGCAGCATTAAAATAATCTCATTCTTATTTTGTCCAATACAGTTATCACTCCAGATTGAAAGATTCTTTCTCTTAGGAAAATTTGAATGGGAGAAGACCTTCAGCAACCAAGACGCTGTTTCATTCCCACCCTTCCAGTAATAGACTCATCCCATATGCACATAGATGTATCGGACAAATGAACCCCGAAGTTGAAACAGGACAACTGTCTACTGTAGAACATGTCCGAATGAGTTAATGTTGGGATAAAAAAACTTCCCAAATCAATTGAAATAGTATTATTTGCACTATAAATCGTTTGTGAGTTTGCGATGTCAGTGTTCATTGTGAATCTTGTTTTCCGCCTTGCGATGGTGCAATTCCAGTTTCTATGCCTCTTGTTTCCGCTCTGGGTTGGTGAATGGAATAGAGTTGATCTTACTTGTATAGAGATCGCATTTCGAACATGTACTCGTATCTGACTAGGCCGTCTGAATTTCAGGTTCGGAAAGTCTTGTTTGAATACGCCAAAAACATGCGATTGAGATTTAAATATGGACTAAGGGATTCTTTCGTTAATTTGGCCCGACTTGTTGACGCTCCTTTCACTGTTTTTGCATACAGTCAGAAAAATATCGCAAGGTATTAAAATTAATTGAGGAGCAGACTTTCAAAAGGCATTTTATCCAAATTTTTCTAATTTGAGGTAGAGGTAACGCTGTATTCCTGTGATCAAATACTATTTTTGAACAAAAATCAGTCAAAATGGATTATTAGTCTCCGTGTAGGAAATCACACCTAGATAAACAAACTGGTTTAAGTCCAGTCACTTAGTACCTTCAAAGAGCATTTTGTCCCATAAACATGGACAAAATGCATTTTGATTGGGATTTAATTTTCGGTTATTGTCCGACACAGACCAGGAGCTGAAATTGATAGCTGCAATACGTGAAAACTGTGGCTAGTGATGGAGACGACTAGCACAAAAACAGCATAGAAGCTTTTAATTTTTTTTATAACTGAGCAGACCGCATAGGCGAAGCCTAAGTTCCATAGTACCGCGGCTGCTGTGAAAAGGTTAGGTAAAGCGGCCCACAGACGCTCCGGAAATCCTCAGAGGAGAAACTACACAGTCCTGGCCTCAATGATTATTATCGGAGCGTATGTGGAGGTTCGCCGGACTGTACAGGCGGATGTGAAATTGAAAAATCATTCGATCGCCTGCGCAGGCCGTCTTTTGATGCCATGCTTGCTAGAACTGAACTGAAAGGTTTCCTGAGCGTCTGTGAAGGAGGGTGTATTCAGGCCAAAGTACAAAGGCCTTCAGGCCAGGACTGTGCAGTTTTTCTTCTGAGGATTTCCGGAGCGTCCGTGGGCCGCTTTAAGGAAAGTTTGTTAACGCAGGATTTGAATAGGCCAACACCCGCAGACCCAATAAACACATCTTCTGGCAGTCCATTCCAAGCCTTGGACACCCTAGGAATAAATGTGCGGTCGTACCGCTCGGTTCTTGATGAATGAAGGACGACCCTGGGATGAGATGCAGCGGCCGCGCGGGTGCATCTGGTACCTATACCGCTCCTAAGCGGTGAGCAGCGGAACTATAGAGGATAGCTCAGAGGAGCAGACTCCGTTTGAATATCGGCAGAAGAGTGAGAGGTCACCAACACCACGCTGGTGAGAGAGTAGCTGGAGGTGGCGTGTCAAGGCCGAGTCGTCAATTAGTCGAATTGCCCTTCTCTGGACGGCGTCTAGTATAGCCAGGATATATAATGCGCTGAGAATGAGAATAATTTCATATTTTAGTTTTTGCTACTTGACAGTGAAACTCAAATTATATTTTGGTCATAAGTAACAAACTAACTGCATCATGTCCACTAGAGGAAACAAACTGCATTATGTCCAACACTTTTTTAATTTTTCTAAGTTGTTTTTCAACTTTTCTTTTCTTTTTGGAGCGATGCTTAGCTACTGCAGATTTTTCTGTCTGACCTAATCGGCAATTTGATTTGTGTTCCGATATATTCTAGTTTGTACCGATCTCTTTGTTGTTCCGATGTATACACTACCACAAGTACATGGTATCCGATAAATCTCTGACGCTGTCCACGGATCCCTTTTGTCCTTGGTCGACGCCAAGGCGGCGGAGCGTTTCGACGCCGGTCGAACAGCCCAAGAACCAAACCCATCTGTGTATTTTGATTCTGAACACCTGCATACTATTGCCGAAAACTCTCGATTTTGCCAAAAAATTATATGTTCACGCCGTGCGACGTCACGTTATCCATAAGCGATCCAATTCCAATGAATTTTTAGAGGCAAGTCTTGTGTGCGTCGCGTCGTAAGCACGCACGTTATATCGTCAGGCATCTCATAATACCGTTACCACTCATCTTAACATTAATATATGGCAAATTGGATACCCCTCCCAATCTTTCGATCTCAATACGTCTCGTCGTTCGTATATATTAAAATAATCCGTAGAACTGTTTAGTACAGGTGATATACGCCTAAGGAAGGTCCTCAAAATATTGTCACAAAAATATACACAGTATTTTTTACGTAAGGTGTTATCTAAGGCTTTCGTAGCCATAGTCCAATAAACTGCTGGTTCCTGGGTTATTTGGCAGGCCTCAACTTGCTTCAGTGCCTTGCCATCGATGCGCGGCCAACCAGAAAAATAAAAGAAGATCTACAATCGGTAAAAGGCAAAAAAAGGAGATGACAGCAACATGCCTCACAGATCAACGTAGATATATTAAAACAATTGTCAAGTGGGGATTAGTAAATAGAGTACAGTTTAACGTACACAACCACACAGACAAAGAAGTGTCACGTTGGCTCACCAACTGTGGAAGTGGAGGGTCACCCAGTATTGCTAAAACGGCATCCCAGAAGATCGTAGTTTTGTTCCGCTGGAGGAAGCTGTATCCACCATAGCAACTTCTGCTTTTCTACAAGGCACAGATATCCGACAATAGTTGGAGTATTGCTCCCATGTGTGGGGATGCGCTCCGAAGTACCCTCTAAAGCTTCTGGACACTATCAAGAAGAGAGCAATTAGACTAATCAATAATCTTGTCCTCACAAAGAACCGGGACCACCGAACAATGGTGGCAGACCAGTTCCTGTTTTACATATTTTATTACGGAAGATGTTCGAGTGGGCTCTTTCAGATAATAACACCAAGGCGGTCCGAACGAGGAACACTAGAGAAGTTCTGCGAGCTTATCCTTACCAGATTGATGTCCCTACTCTCCGAACTAGTCTCCTCCACGATTTCTTCTTTTGGAGAATTTCGACGCTGAGGAATGAGCTGCCGAGCGGCTACAGAAGTATGGCGTCAGAGGGCTCCCACTTTACTGCTTTCGCAATTATCTAAGTGGCCGAAAACATTATGTTGGTATTAACAACCACAAATCAGATACCCGTGAAAGTGAAGTAGGAGTACCACAGGGTTCGGTCTTGGGTCCATTGCTCTATATTATTTTCTTCAATGACTTTGAAAGCGAAAATCACGTTATGTATGCAGACGACACTTCTCTGTTGATTACTGATAGTAATATTGCATCACTAACAACAAATGCTACTTAAGAACTGAGAAGAGTGCAGCAATGGTTTCAAGATAATGGGTTCCTGCTGAATAGTAACAAAACTAAATGCATACGTTTCTCTCACGCAAATCACAATTTTGACCACAGTTCATTAGTAAAATCACTTGAAAGCTCAGTTGAACAAGTCAGTGTTGTTAAATTTCTGGGCATCACTTTGAACAGCTCTCTTAGGTGGCACCCTCACACTGATTATATTTGCAAAAGGGTTGCCTCACAGATCCACTCCACTACTTAACTGCGTTTTGTGGTTAATAGATTTTTGCTATTGTCGTACTATTTTGCCTACATACACTCCTTAATATCTTACGGAATCATCACTTGGGAAGGATACACAGAAGCACATAGGGTTTTTATTATGCAAAAACGTGTGGTACGTCTGATGGCAGGTATTAGTGGCAGGACCAGCTGTGAGATTCATTTAGAAAATTAGGTAAATTACCGCTGCCTTGTGTCTATATACTTGAATTGCTAGTTTATGTTAAGGAAAACCTGCATGACTTTCCAAAACTAAATGATCACAAAATATACGCAACTAGAAATTCACTCGTCATCCAGATTCCTAATTGATAAGCTTCTTTTTTTGATCATTTTGATTCACAGCTTTTTTCTGCTCTTGGAAAATGTTTCATTACAATCAGGTAACATGTTTCCAAGTTACCGGTTACATAGTTATTATCAAGAGCAATAAATGACCGAAACAATGTTGGTTCTTTCAAACCTACTTTCGATACCTGAATATTGTCACAAAAGTTAAGCAAACTTACAAAATTCCACAGGTATGTCTTCAAAGGTAATTTGCGGATAGATCTGATAAGTACAGATTAGGATCAGGGTATTTTTTTTCAGGCAATGGAGAGCTTTTTATATACATATACAATATACAGAAAACAAGAAAACAAAGAATTTTAGGATTCGTTTATCTAGCTCCCCTTGAAAAAAAAATAAGTTATTGGAAACCCCAAATACGCCTAAAATCTAAGTTTGGAGAGGTAGTGAAAAATGTAATTTCTTTCTAATTACTCCGCTTACCATGCATTGCCTACATACATACTGGCAGACAGACAGACATATAGAGAGATCGACCGGAAGATGGTGATTGAATTTTATATTTAATTATAGTTTAATTCAACATAATTGAATTTAATAGATGTCGGCCCTGAACCCTATGGCTGTAAAACTATACAATAAGTTACCGAGTATGTTCAAGTCTCTTCCATCGAAGCATTTCAAAAATAGATTAAAGTTATTCCTAAAACAGAACAGATTCTATCTATACTATTTTAAATTTTATTTATATACTTTTTGCCGTTTTGTGTATCTTTTAAATTAATTGCATCATCTAAGTACCTGTTTTTTACTTCTTTCTTGTGTATGTGTATATATTTAATTATAAGAGTTTGTGGTTATTGTCACTGTTGACTGTAGTATAAATATTGACATATCCTATCTCACTCTGTGATCATTGAGGACTAATAAAATCTATCTATCTATCTATCTACAATCTACAGCGTTCCAAACCTAACGTGCACCGACACTTATCGTCTCGCCGCGCTTCTATAGTGTCATAGGCTTTCAGCCTTTGCGGAAGGCTGACCATAAAAGAGAAGAGCAGAAATCAAGTTGCCGATTGGGTCCGGTGAAAAATGTGCGGTAGCTAAACTTGCACCCCAAGAAAGCTGTGACCACAAGATAAAATTTGTAGAGACTCACGTTCTTGCTACGACCACCTTATACTTCGCCCGACTAGACAGAGAAGGCGATTGAGATTGCCAAACATAAAACAACTTCAATAACAAAAACGCAGCACACAAATTCAAAGATGTAGATACCCGCCTTCATAGACACAAAAATCTTAAGATGCGGGGGAGAGATACAGGGATCAGCACTGCCATTTAGTGCGGCCATTTCCACTTCTGACTCGGGTCTAATGGTGCTTACGCCGCTAAACAGCCTCAGTTTCTCGCAACTTGCCGGACAGGTGACAGCTTTTGAGGATGCTATCCACTCGTGTTGGTGGAACATCAAGCAGCAAAGCATACCGAAACTAAGGCGGCGCGGCGGAGGATTTCGACTGCGATCAAACAGTACAAACACCAGCATATCGCCTTTTATATACTTTTAATACATTTAGTAGAATACTGCATATTTTTAAAAGCCATTTTGGATTTATCAACAATGCAAATGCAACATTTTCGTCAAGAAACTAATGGCAGTTTGCACCGGCTCAACTGAGGTTTCATTTTAGGCGACCATATCCCAAAAGTATTAATTGTACCGTTGATATTCATAACTTTAACTAAATCTAAGCTACATTCATATGTCAGTTGGTGATATTCGTGTGGTTCGTGGACTAAGGAAGAACTTTATGGGAGTTTTACCACAGCATGGTAAACAACCAGCATAATATCTCGGGTTGACGGCAATTACACGCGCATCCGTCCTTTTGGATGATTATTTGTAGGGATTCTAACGATACTTCGATACTTGTACTTCTGCACTAATATCGAGTATTTTTATCCTAGATACTTTTTGAGCGATTTCAAGCTGGTATCGCTACTTTTGTAGCGGTATTGGTATCGAAACTAATTATATAATTATTGAAGGGTGCAATCAATTGCACAAAACTCTCTGTATGAAAAAACGCACCTACTTGGCTAAAAAAGTCGAATTGGTACCGGTATCGATATTTTCATTTTCGCATCTCTACCCAGACTTTCACACCCGTAAAATCATCCCAAGGTCAAATTCTGTGGAAACCATTTTACTTCCCTCACCGATAGGTGAGGGGAGTATTGTGATCGCGAAAATTTTCGATTTTGAGATAATACACTTTTTGGGCGTTTCATGATGTCTACATAACGAAAATCCACGTCACTCATTTTTTATATAGGAAATCCTTAGAGATATTGTGCTGATTGTTTACTATGCTGTTATTTTACTATTTGTATTTTTTTCGTAAAATACTCAAGCATTTTTACAAAATTTAGTAAATCTACAGAGCTATAGTATTTTTGTTAAACTTCTCTGGGGTTTTACAATATGACATCGCAAAATTGCTGCAATAGTGCTTGTAAATGTTCTATAAAAATACCCATGTTTTTTCAATATGCAAACAAAATTAATCCAAGTGGGACCTTAACTTTACTTCACTAACACTAACTAACACGAACACACTACCACTTCCGTAAGTGGCATATTTAAGTAAACCGGTGCAAATGGCCATCTAAAGTACAACTACATGATAAGTTCCAAAAATTACAATAGTTTTTCAATATTAGCACCTGTACTAAACACCGATCGTTTAGTTACACATCGAGCAGTACCCAGCTTTACCGCACAAGCACACGCCGCGTCGTCTGTTGGTTAAACGTTTAACCTACAAAACTATTTTTTTGGGTGTAGACTACGTATTTAAGCACCGTTGGGTCAGATGGGCGCATGTAGCATTTACAATTTATTTATACACAGGATACTTTTGGAGCTTTGCCTATTTTGCATACCGCATTTAGTGACGAAAGCTTGACGTCAGGCAAATCCGTTAAAGATTTGCGTACAGGATGTTGCAAATTATTGTTTAAATTATTGACATGCTATTGGATTTTTATTAGGTGCATCAGGTATCTTATGTGCCTATACACTAAGAGCCCGTTAAGTTTTTCTACCTTAAAGCGGCCGACACTTTCGAAATCACGTAATCGATTTATCATGAAAATACATTTTCAAAAAAAAACAGTGCCAGTTCGAGGCATAAGGGGGTGAAAACTCTGTTTCGCGACGGTTTTCGAGGAATAGCGTCGTTTTGGTAAGTTCTATCGAAAACAGGTTCAGATGACTTATGGAGAGAACAAAATTCTGCACAATTCTAGTCTTTACATTTTTCGTGTGCTACCAATTATGTCCGTCCTACACAGCAACAGAGCTAGGGGTTGGTTTGTGATGGTCCCTAAAATCAGAATTTCATCGCGGATTAAGACGAAGAGATTTATCAAAAAGTCATGTAATATTTTTGTTTCCCTAAAAGAATGATATTTTCTCATTTATTTGTTTAGAAAAAAACTCTCCCCCCCCCTACCTCGAACCACAACCCCCAGAGGTCTCAAATTGAATTCTTTCATTTGAACCTTTTTTGATCGGACTTACCAAAACGACGCTATTTTTCGAAAAGCAGTTTTCACCCCCCCCCTCCAGCCCGCTAGCTGCAACCCCTTCTAGGTCGCAAACTTAGATGAACATTCAGTGGACCAATGTCTACCATCTCACCAAATTACATTTTTCTCTGACCTTTTGCGCTCAAAAGACTTTTTCAGGACAACGATTGACTAATATCGGTAGTAGGTAGTGATGTGTCGTACATTTTATTAAACCCAAATGTATTATTTAGGCAGCTGCAGATCATAGGGATATGAGAAATGATATTCTCTTAGGAGAAATAGTGTTACAGAACTTTTTGATAGTGTCTTTTGACTTAATTCGCGATAAAATTATGATTTTAGTAAAAATCACCCCCCAACTTTGGGGTACTGTAGAATGGAAAATATTGGTCGCACACGAAAAATATATAGACTAAAATTGTGAAGAATTGTATTGTCCCCATAAATCATTTCAACTTTTTTTCGATAGCACTTACCACAACGGCTCTATTTGTCGAAAACCGTCACTAAACAGTTTTCACCCCTCTCCACCCCAACCTCGAGCGACAACACCCAGAGGTCGCAAATTGAATCTTATCTTAATGAAACAACGCCGAGGTAATATCATTTTCACTAAAAGTACAGATATTTTTCGCAGCTATCAGTAGTAGGTAGCGGTGTGTTCCTAAATCTCGTAATTTTTTTAAAAACCAAATGCGTGACTTTAAGCAGCTGCTGATAATAAACAAATGAGAGGATATTATCATTCTTTTAGAGAAACAAAACTGTTACATGACTTTTTGATAAAGTTCTTCGTCTTAATCCGTGATGAAATACTGATTTTAGCAAAAATAATAAACCAACCCCGAACTTTGGCGCACTGTGGGACGGAAACTGTTGGTCGCACACGAAAAATACAAAGCCCAGAATTGTGTAGAATTGAGGGGCAACGTTCCAAATTGCATTGTGTCCACAAAACGTATTTTTTCCGATAGCACTTTCCAAAACGACGCTATTCCTCGATAATCGTCGCGAAGGAGAGTTTTCACCCCCTCACCCCTTGAGCGGCACCCCCCCCGACAACATTGAAACTGGCACTGTTATCATTTTGAAACGTCTTTTGATGACAAATCGACTACGTGATTTCAAAAATGTCGGTCGCTTGAAAGTATAAAACTTAGCAGGCTCTTAGACTATTATATGTTATAGTGCCTAAACAAGATGCAAAGATCTAAAGCTCTCAGTTTCACCTCGCTGCTGACAATACCAATGATGCTAATTAGAAATGATGCCGATATTTTTTTATCTAGAAAACATGTTTTTATGAAAAAAGAACATATTAGTTTCTTCAAAAACAGCATAAGCGGCTCGAATTGGACTTGTGGGGTTAAAGAGTAAGAAAATGATCTCTATCGTTACCTGATCAAACAATAGAAACGTCAATATATTTCTTAATGTCATAAAATGAGATATAACTTAATACGAATATTTAAAAACTAAAACAAAGGCATAGAACTAAATATGTCTTCGATTAACCATAACGAACAAAATAAATGTTTTACTATAATTCAAAATCTGCAGGGCCTTTAGAGGTAAGTATATCTTTATCTTTATTATCTTAACTTACACAATTAATGCTTTTTCTTACTATAAATATCAGATCTAATTGAATCGGTGAGTCCAAGAACAGTACAAGCCCAAAAAATGACGTTTTGACTTAAGATGGCCAAAACGGTTAGAATATGAAGATCTATCGGTTGCGCTTGAAAAGATTACAAAATATAAGAATAACCCCATTATACGCACCATATGTCTACGGCGTTGCGATGAGAAACATTGCAAGTCCCAGGACAAGTACTGATTTTAACATCATTGGCCAACTCATTGTTGGCTGTCATCGCCACGGTTCGCGATGATATCGTTAGTTCTAATAATAAAACAACTTTTACATACTTAGCACCCTCTATTGACGTTCTCATAACCTTATCATACGCTAAAACTAAAAAAATACAAAAAGCCTGTAAAAATGAGGCTGAGTCCAAGAACAGTACAAGGGCATCAACTTTTTTTTTAAGAGCTTGGAGGAGGGTGAGACTTATGGATCTATTATGTTGGATTCTCGTTGATGGTCTAAGGAACTACAACGACTTTTATATGATGGCAAACACAGTAACTTTACTCGTTTTGGAGTTAATATGTTTTTTCATTTATCTCAAAACTATGTTTTTGGACTAGTACTGTTCTTGGAGTCACCGATTCAATTGTTCAGAAGTTTTTACGTAACCTGGATAACCTCGGGAAGTACAGAGTCAAACAGTGAAACTACTTCACCCTAATTTATTTTCTTTTATGATGAGGTCTTAAATTGGCAATCATTTAACCGTTGGCAATCAACGTTCAACTTTATGAAGGCAATAAAGTGTATCAGAGTACTCTGGTATTACTCTCCAACAATGTCTTTGTTACGCTCGCCAGCAACACTCATTACTTAATTGGCTGATGCAATTTCATAAAATTTCCTCATACGTATAATTATGAAGTAAATATATATTAATTAGGATCGTCGGGCGTTACAAAAAGTTGCGAGACTTCTGTTCAAAATTTTTTGATAAATCGTCCGCAAACATGCATTTGTATTAATAAATGCGGTTAATTACCCATCCTTGCATGATTTGTATGTGATGCCTTTATTAAACTTTAGTGTGTTGTAAAACAAGAATATGCGTATAAGTAGGTAAATAGCTTGCTAGTTAATATTAGATTTCAATACTCGTAATTTTTGATGAAGTAGTGTTCTACTAGAAATGTTTCATCAATATCAGTCAGACAAATACCCGACAGATCGACGCAAATGACTGTTATGATTTTTCTCTGACAAAGGTAAGTTATTGGAATCGGCCCGTTTTCGCAACTTTTACCGAAATCAATGTACGAGGTGTCATTTCCAAGGTAAAATCTCCTGACTCGATTTCTGAAAAGATGTATGTATAATTTTTTCCGAGTAAGCCCCATCGCCCCCCACCATTAAGTCATAGATTTGCACCAAAAGTGGGCCAAAAGATAGGAAACAAAAACATCTTTATGACAGTAAGGTTTTAAATGTTTTGGATGACTTTTGTGACAATTACTGCCATTTTGAAGAAAATTTGCCACCTACTTTTTGTGAACTTTTATTCCGTCATTTTGAAAACTTTGCAGCATGCGCGGTAGAGTTTTCGACATAAGAAAACATACCCTTTATTGTGTTAGCATTAGAATTCCAAATTATGACATTCTTTTGAGTTACCCACACGCCCACCCCTTTTTTACAATCGCAGCGGCACCTAAAACTAGTTTTTTGTTTCTAATGATAACCTTTTTATATACCAAGTTTTAAGAAAATCGCAAAACTTCTTTGTGTCTGTACGTCCACGATTTCGTTCTCCAACGATTACTCAAAAACATCTCAAGCGATTGCTTCCAAATTTCGCCATCTTGATTTAGTAAAGGTCCTTTCGAGTTGAGAAGGTTTTGGCACCGATCGGACAATGGGGGTGGAAAAGAGTGGGGGGTGCACAAAAAATGTTTACGGGTTGTTTCTTGGTTATTCCTTCCTCTGGTTGAATTGTGAAATAAAACACAAATTTGCTTTTCCTAGTACGTTTTGACTAGGTACCTTGACGTCATCAGCAATTATATTTGTAACAAAAAATATACATTTTTTTTAAATCCAAACCCCAAATGTCCATACACTACTTTTGTTCTAGTTTTTTTGACTATAAGATATATATAAAAACTTAGTATATTATAATAATATTTATCATTTTTATTGGTTATCTTAGGCAAAAGTTTGAGAAGTCATTTCTTCATAGCGATTTCGTTTCGTATAAAATATTACTGCGAGGCAGTCCATTGGTTATTTGCAATAGTAGTAACTTGAGAAACGGAGATTTGAAATTTCAAAATTAAGATGTAGGATCAACTGTTCAGGTGACAGATGACAAGTGACATAACATTGATGTGATAGAAGTAAGGTGTCCAAAATTAGATATATCTGGTTTTATGTGAAAGACTGTTTGATTGTCTTAGATGCTTTTATGCCTTAGACTAGCAGTTAGGGTAGAAAGTGTTTTCAAAAATTGGGGACAAAAGTAAAATTTAAAAGGAGGTAAAAAAATACATTGTTACTCGCTGCAAACCAAAAAATGTTGTACAACGTATACATTTGATAGCACAAATTGAAGGAGAATGTGTCTTGTCTAAAACGATATATCAGATGTTATTTTTTCTGAAATGGGGGCTAAAGAAATTAAATAAATTGTAATACCTAGGTGTCATTAACTGCGACATTTGTGCACTGAATTATTTGTTATTAGGCAGTCGTAAATAACTTAAAGATATCTAACTCAAAATAATATTACTATTGTATTTGATTGGACTCTCAAGGGTTAAAGGGAGTGAAGGTTATGATAGAACAAGGTCAGGGTATGAACAACAACCACATTTTGGGGATGTTCCTAGAACGAGGTCTACCTCGCTCAACGTCAATTCAATTCAGTTCAATTTATTTATTGGTGCTAAATATGCCTAAGCAATTACACAGGTCAAACAATACTAAAAATAGCAACACACACATATACCTATAACACATTATACACATCATACATATAAGGTCTGAGACATCTGACAATCTGACAATGCAGCCACACTCTCACTACTCGCAACAGTACTAAGTGAAGTAGCACCATCTGTATATAGTGTTAAAATATAAGTAGCTAATATCAAGTCATACACTAAGGTAATAAATAAAGTAGAACCTTGTGGTACTCCCTACTGTAGTTCTAATTTACTGGAGTGTTCACCATTTAACTCTACATACTGCAGTCTATTAGTAAGATAAGAAGCAATGAGACAGAGGGTGTCAGCTGTCACTACCTCGTTCAAAGTCCAAATTTTTTGTAATATACAGGGTGTTAGCCAATTAGTAGTACATAGCAAGATTGTAGATTATTTGGGTGAACATATGGAGATTTAACCAATGAAGTTACTGCAGTCAAAAGGTTAATAATAACCGAAATGCAAGGTGTCAACGTTGTAATTATCGTTTCGTTTTTGCTTAATAATTCATCAAGAGAATGACGTAATTGCGCGAAATTAGGAGCTCGGTGGTTTTTGTGAGGCAAGAAATTCAAATCCGTTCTTAGTTCGGATGTGCCTGTAGAGGGCGTCACTTACTATAACATTAATCCTCCTTAGAATGATTGAACTTTTTTACGTCATGGTATACTAGTGTAAATGTTGATGGTTATGTTTTTTAGCATTTTTACATGAAAGAGGTATACCTTGTGGAAGTAGCTCCGAGTCGCCATTTTCCAGATATCTGCTTATCAATAATTAGTCAGTACATGCACGCGGTCAAATTTCCAAATGTATTTTTTTTTATTGAAGTAGGTTGTGATTAAATCAGATGTTGGTTGCAACAACAGATGCTACAAACCTAGTTACTCATGATTCTTGAAAGACTTAGCAAATTAAAAAAATCCTTGACACGCTGTATTTTAAAAACATGGGACATATGTTAATATGAACTTTTCTAGTTGAATTTGAAGTGGTTTTTATTATTTTTTGGCGCAAAAAGGTGTGTTTTTATCTGCTTAATCTAATAAACGGCATTTAATTTTGTTAAGATCGTACATTTTTTTGGTAATATTAATTGTGGGAAAATCCTCCGAGACGCCACTGGAAATACTGATAGTCTAGTCAGTGCTGACTTCCGTCCTATTGCAGTGAACACTTCCAGATGAGAAAAAAAAAATTGGCACAATGATCTTTAAGAATTTAATAAAAAATCTATTTTTTTGCAACTTGACCACCCTGTATCTTAAAAACGAAGCTGTTGCGGACCCATGTATATGAGAAATTTCCACCTTAAAATGAATTTTTCTATCCAATGTTGAAGTTCTGCTACTAAAGTGTAGTTAATGGATAGGCTACCAAAAGAGAACTGTAACAACATCACATCATTCCTGTGAAGTTCTTAATTCTGTAATTCTTGTCGTGTAATCATTTTGGGACATATCATCTCTCTAGCTTTCCCTACGTTTGAGCATCAACAAAAGCTTTTCGTTAGATAAAAGAAGAATGTAGATCGACAGATAAAAGCAATTTATGGTATTCTTCCAGCCATTTTGACCAAAAACCAAAAGCCATCTGTATATGTATATTCAGATCCAGACCACTTACTAGTGGGGTTGATGAATAAACGACCAAATGAAACTGTACATTTATCAGTTCTTGGCGTTCTCTCTGAAGTTACCCTGTATAACTTAATAAAATCCTATATTTCCGGAATAGGGAATATGAGCACAATTCAAATTTGGGATAATATATAGGGTGTTCCATTTGAAAAAACAAAACTTTGGTATGCCGTTACTTTATTAATAACTCTATAAGTTACAAAACAATTTTAAAATGTAGACCTTAGTTTTACCGACAACTATTATTGGAAAGTTTTTTTGTATCTGTCATAATAACGGTGTGTATCAAGCTTTGGAGTATAAGTTGATCACCCTGTATTTTATCTTATTATTATTTTATTATCAGAGACTGTCTAGTGTAAGTTTAAATTATATTGTATTATTATTACCATTTGCCGTTTGTAAGCATTTTATATGTGATGACACTAATAATAAAATATATTGGTTAATTAACTAACTTTTGAGACAACTTGTCTCTCTAACCTCACCTACGTTGAGAAGGGTTAAAAAAGTTTCCAAACTACAGTTAGAAAAAGACTCAGAATAAGAGCATGGTCATCTACTGTACGTCGTCATCTAAGAATGAGCAAAAGCTTTCCCTTAAATAAAAGAAGAATCTAGATCGACAGATAAAAGCGATTTATGGTATTTTTTCCAGCCAGCCAGCCACTTGACCATGAACAGAAATTCTCTATGGATTCCGGAAGTATGCCGTCGTCTGTACCGGACGAGTTGCCATTCCGGACCAGAACACTCTCTGGCCATATTTGGTCACAACGCGTATTTTCTCGCAATTCTACCAGACGCGCCAATAGGTGAATTACACTCCGCTTTGATAGAGTAATTAGCTTAGTATAACACGGAAATGGGTGCTGATTAGGGTTTCCAACCATACTGTTAAAAACAGTGTTATACTGTTTTTGGCTATATAATACTTTTTGAGCACTGGCGAAAAATGAAGTGATTTGCTAGTAAATGCTTCAGAAGAATTTGTTCATATTACCAAAATTATGGCATATTTAATTTCTGTTCCTGCCACTTCGGCTTTCATAGTAAGGGTAAATATGCAGTTCAATAGATTAATTGTTTCTATATAAGTCCATTTAAGGCACAGAACTTGTCAAAAGAAAAATAATGTATAAGATATACATAAAATAAATAGATATACAAATGAATAAAGTTAACGGCAACGCATCGTTCACAGAAACAATTATATTCCTAATTAAATCTTATTCACTATAAAATAAGTACAAAAATCGTAAATATATCACAGAACTGTTATGTCACTAAAATATTCTTGCATAGTATAATATACTTTTTGACAAAGGAAGCTTTTCAATTTTTCTTTCAAATCTAATTCATTCTGGCGTTTTCTGTAAGTTTGTTCCAAATTTTTATAACTGAGGATTCAGCGTTTCTCTGTATATAAGTAAACTTTGGCTGTACTATTTTCAGATTGTTTCTCGATCTAGTAGTTTAGTTATGATTTGGTCTATTATTCTGAAAAATATCTTGATTTTTTCTAATGAACATCACTGCCTCTATATTGTACAGATCCAAAACAGTTAGAATTTCGTGATTCTTAAAAATTTCCCTACAACTATCTGTTGGCTTCATCCTAAAAATGCCTCTAAGGATTCATTTTTGGAGTATTAATATATGTGTTTAACATCAACTGAGTTTCCCCAAAAAACGATACCATAGGATATTATTGATTGTATATAAGAATAATACGCAGTTAATGCTGTTTTCATATTCACACTCATAGACAAAACTCTCACGGCATACGCATAACCTGATAGCTTTTGCATATGTTATTGACATGTTCTCTCCAGTCAAATTTAAGATCAAGAGACTCCCAAAAATGAAACACTCTCTTCAGCAGAAATATTTCAAGTATTTTTTTTATTGGAAATAAGGCATCGACTGCATGGTCATTAGCCATATATCTTTTATCAACTATTTTGTACTGAGTGATTTATAATGTTGGGTAATGAGCTTATGTTCGTTGGTTTATCGGAGGTCTTACAGTTTGAAAAAGAGTCCAGTTATTTTAAGGAAGGTGATTAATTTTCTTATTTCAGTATTCAGATCAGTCGGTAGTCGCATCATGTATTATATGGGAAACTAATATGGGTTTTATTGACTTAATTGTTAGATTGTGTTGTAAGAACCAATTTTCAAGAACCTTTAGTGATCTTAGTGATATCATCACATCATGTTTGCACACGTCAACAGTGTTTCCTGAAAAATTTACAGTCGTGTCATCTGCATAAAGGGTGATCTTTTCTGTGATTACTCTTGGAAGTTCGTTGACATAAATTATGTAGAGGAGAGGCCCTAATATAAACCCTTAAGGTACTCAACTCACAGTTGTTAACTTGTTTGATTTGATCAACTGTCCAATGTTTCCATATTCTACGACACACTGCTGACGGTTTTTCAGATATGACTCAATGAGTGCTGATTTCATTCATTCAAACTATAAAGCTCAAGCTTTTTGCACAAAATATTATGGTCCACCATATCAAAAGCTTTTGTTAGGTCTATATACAAAGCTGTTGTCAATTTTCTTCTATTCAGGGAATCCAGAACCTCAACAAGGGCTAGATAAATAGCTCGTATAGTGTTTCTCCCTTTTTTAACGCCACTGTTGTTCACATAAGAGATCATGGCTCCCATAAATCCGTGGTGGGAAGTTTTCAAGATGTGTTATGTGTTTGGTCGGCCAAAATGCTTTTAACTTTGATATTTCCTCGTGAAAGTACCCTATGTACATATCATCAATAAATTCTAAGAAATGCAAAAAACCGATCCCATTAATTATAGACCTGTGGCTGTGATGGTTATGGAAACCGTCATTAACACACAGCTCCTGAAATACCTGGACAACAATAACATCATAAATGATCGCCAGTATGGCTTCCGTAAGCACAGGTCTACGGGTGACCTCCTCGCCTGCGTCACTCACTTGTGGAACAGAGCAATCGAATCCCGTATTGTTGCACTTGACATATCGAAAGCCTTCGACAGAGTATGGCATGAGGGAGTTCTGGTCAAGCTTGCTGCTTATGGACTACCACCTGGCCTGCGCCAGTGGCTGAATAGCGACCGATCTCTGTTTGTTGTAGTCGAAGGCTGTTCATCAGACGTATTTTCAATAAATGCCGGAGAGGCCCTAATATAGACCCTTAAGGTACTCAACTCACAGTTTTTTTTTTGGCACTAGGATATATTCCCATTAGCCAGAATCCGATTATTTATTACAGGAGTAGCGGATATGTAAAAAGGGAAAAACATTCGTATGCCTTGGAGGTCCTCAAGTTTGCAATGGCTGGTGTAATTATCATTGACTAATAGATCTCGATCACCTGAATGACTGACCTGTGGAGAAATATATTTATACACATATAAACACATATTGCATATACACCTGTACACATATATAAGATTAAGGGACTTAACTAGAAGCCTAAAAACTATCTCCTAAATAGCGAAACTAAGAGGAAGGAAGGGATGAGGAGCTAACTGGGACACATGTTCTTCTCGCCTAGGGGCCCAGCAAGGCATTTTTTTTCTCACATACAACAAATAGGCCTGCGGTAAGAAGGGGTTCACATACAGAGGAGTACAACAAAGGTTAATCTACGCCAGCACTAAATCGAGATCCCTGAGTTTTTGATAAATTTAATGATACAAGTAATCACGTCAGTTCTGTCGAGTGCTAATATATGCGAAGTATTCAAAGGGGCAGGTAATCCACATTTCAATAGGTCGGTATAAAGTGCGTTACAGTGAGCTAGGAATTTGGAACATCCGAAGAAAATGTGATCCAAGTCCCCGTAAACTCTGCAAACATCACAAAGGTTGGTTGGACTCAGATTAAGCCTCGCAAGATGAGACGGGAAGATACCATGTCCAATTTTTGCACGAATAATGCAGGATATGTATTTTCTTGGAACCTTGAAGTGGTTATGCCAACTTGTCAGGGGAAGCGTTGGGTGAATAAGGTTGTATCTTGTAGGTTTTGTAAAGGAGTATTCTCTCCATTCAGCTTGCCATCTTGCAGTAATTTTGCGTTTCAATATCGTACGACAATCATGAATGCTCAAAGGAGTGTCTATAACCGATCCAGATGAAATGCTTTTCTTAGCTAATTCGTCCACTTTTTCATTGGCCACAATGCCACAGTGTGCTTTCACCCATACTAATGTGACGTTGCATCCCTTGTTACTCAGCTGATATATTGTGTTTCTTAAATTTGATATGTATATATTGTGTGTATCAGTGGGGCAATAGTTGCTTAAGCAATTTAGAACAGAGAGAGGGTCAGAGAATATAGCTGAATTTCTGAAGTTGTTGTCGTCGACATATATGAGAGCTTGTAGGATAGCAACTGCCTCAGCTGAGAATATAGTGACATCAGGTGGCAATCTGAAGATATAGGAGACGTCTAGGTGAGGGATGTAGAAGGCACACCCTGATCCTGCAGCTGTCTTCGATGCGTCTGTATAAATAAAATTGTTGCCTGACAAACTGGAATGTACCTCTCGGAGTTTATACTGGATAAGTTGTGGTTGGTTGCCGTATTCTGGAAGCAGAATATTTATATCGGACATCAGGTTAAAATAATCCAAATCCAGAGAAGGCGCTGCTCTAGAGGTACCTTGTATGACATCATTGCTATATTGAATGGCACTACATATCGGAGGAGAACTCTTTTTGGTCCAGTACGGGCATGTTAAGTCTAGAGTGTTTAGCTGGTAAACTTTTTTAATTAAGTGCCTATTATTATTGTGTTGGATCTTGAGCAAAAATCGACTTGCTAACATTTCCCTTCGAAGGTGTAGGGGGATTTCCTGAGCTTCTGCCCGAAGAGTTTCAGTTAGCGAGGTTCTCATTGCGCCAAGGCATTTTCTGAGAAATTTATTTTGGATAATGTCTAGTTTATGGAGAAGATTTCTGCTTGCTGATCCATAGAAAATACTTCCGTAGTCTAGGATGGATCTGACGTACGGACGGTAAAACAGGATTGCGATTTTTTGATCAGCACCCGAGTTGATAACTTGTTTGATTTGATCAACTATCCAATGTTTCCATATTCTACGACACACTGCTGACGGTTTTTCAGATGTAACTCAATGAGTGCTGATTCCATTCAAACTATAAAGCTTAAGCTTTTTGCACAAAATATTATGGTCCACCATATCAAAAGCCTCTGTTAGGTCTATATAAAAAGCTGTTGTCAGTTTTTCTCTATTCAGGGAATCCAGAACTTCAACAAAGGCTTGATAGATAGCTCGTATAGTATTTCTCATTTAATGCCACTATTGTTCACATAAGAGATCATGGCTCTCAAGAAATGCAACTAATTGAGCATAGATGATTTGTTCAAAAATTTTGCCAATGTTGGAAAGAAGCGAAACTGGTCTGTAATTTTTGGAATCTTTTAATGGACCTTTTTTATAAACTGGTTTGACATAAATATGCTGTTTTTAACTCTTTTGGGAAGAGACCTGCATAGAAACTATACATAGAACATAGAAAACTATTTTCTATGATGAATGTGAAGTGGCGAGATGACAGGAACCAAGCCTCAAATAGATTGAAAAATGAGCTCTTCATATATTTTAATTTTGACCTAAAATGTGAGGCCTTCAGAAATGATAGTTTGTTGATAAGCATTGCGAAAAAATCCCAAAAAGTATGTGTTTAAAACATGAAAAAAAATACTGTTTTTTCTCCAAAATACTGTTTTTCCTCCTTTGATCCTATTATACTTTTTTCTTACAAAAAAAGTTGTCAACCTTAGTGCGGATCCACTCTGCCCCTATAGTTGAGTGGTAATGTAATTTCTTGAAGTTAACCTATGGTTGTCTCTTCGATTATTCTACTGGACCATCATTCAAACCGCGCATATTGACAAATGTTAGGATCAAAGAATTATTATCATGTGTTTTCAACTTTGAAGCGATTTAAACAAAAAAAATTATGGAACTTATTCGGCAAATGGATTTAAAAACTTCTACGTTTCTTTATCTTTTTAAAAAGGTATAATATTTGCAATTAGATAGTAAAAATATTGGTCCAATGGCAGCAGAGGGTAGATTTTTAGATTGATGTGAAAGAAACTAAAATACGTAAATAAAACGAAAAGAGTATCTACATAAAATCACTTCAATTCATTTTCTACATGGCCGTCACGATTTTTAACACAAATTCTCAGTCGTTTCCTTAAATTTGTTTTCATTATTGCAGTTCGCAGGTTCTGGCTCATTTTCTCAGCCGCATTAATTATCTTCTGTTTTAAGATGTTAATATTTTCGATCGGCCTCATTTATGAAAGGTTTGCATATGACCCCACCCATCTGCGTTAAATCGGGGCTCCTTGCCGGCTATACTATGGGTCCGCCTTTTCCAGTCTATTGGTTTGTGTAATTTTGGTCGTACCATGCTCGAAAACCTCTGCTGTAGTGCGCTGGGCAGCCATCATGTTGGAACAATATGTCACATCTCAATGCAAGTGGCAAGTTTTCCATTAAAGGGGATAACTGCTCTCTCAAAAAGACTTCATAAGTCTCGCCATTCAAATTATTGGGCAAGCCAAGCATTAAGGATAGACCTTCTTTGTGACCCTTTTGGTTTTTTTTTCTTGGGGTTACCTTGTACTTTGGGAGCCCAAGAATGCGCGTTATGGTAGTTTGTGATCCCGCCTTTGTCAAGTTTTGACTGGTCTGTCCACAAAATTTGATTAAAACACAATTCATCGTCGATATCTGCATTGAGGATAAATCTGCAGAAGTCTAGTCGCCCAACAGATCGCCTTCTCGAATGACGTGCACTGGCGTATACTAGTACGGGTATTGCCCAGTAGTGTGCATCACAAACCAAACTTTCCACTGGGAAATACCAAGCTGTCGAACGACAACATTGGTAAACGTGGTCTTAGGGTCAGCTTCAAAGTCGTATTTCATTTCTTTCGACGTGCCAATAATATCAGGTCGTCCCATGTCCCATGTCAGTCCGCAGAACCGATTTCTCGTAGTCTGCGATAGACTCTGTCAAATATGCCAATATCCGGAACTCGGCGAGCAGGAGATACCGTAGTATGTATTCATTGCGTGCACGCGAATGACACTCCTTCACAAAATCCATAACATATCAGGATATCAGCATATTCCTCGTTGGTAAAGGTCGTCATAGTCACAATACATATCAAAATCCATTCACAGTAGGAAGAAACAGTCCAAAAGTTCAAGCCAGGTCGCATTTTTACAGAAAATCACCGAAGAGCACGTATAACATCTACCATCGGAGAATCGCAAGAGTAGACTAATATGTCACGATTGACAATAATTCACGGCAATTTCCCGAGCACAAAAAAGGGCTACCTGGTGACATTTTTTTTTTCATTGTTTAAAAGTGTCAGGTAGTAAACCGGTCTCTTTTATATCGAACTGTATCAAAGTTACATTATATCGTACTACCACTTGCGCCTTTTTTTTATAACTGAGCAGACTGCGTAGGCAGAGCCTAAATACCAGAGTACCGCGGCTGCTGTGAAAGGGTTATGAGAGGGGAAGTTTGTTAACGCGATATTTGAATGGGCCAATACCCGCAGGCCCAATAAATACATCTTCTGGCAGTCCATTCCAAGCCTTGGACACCCTGGGAATAAATGTGCGGCTGTACCGCTCAGTTCTTGATGTATGAAGAACGACCGTCTTAGGATGAGATGCAGCGGTCACACGGGTACATCTGATAGGAGCAGTGAGCGGCGAAACGATAGAGGATAGCTCAGAGGAGCAGATTCCGTTGGAATATCGGTAGAAGAGTGAGAGATCACCAACAACACGCCGGTGAAAAAGTGACTGAAGGTGGCGCGTTAAGGCCGGATCGCCAATTAGGCGAATTGCCCTTCTCTGGACGGCATCTACTATAGACAGAGTAGTAGGGGCAGCAGCTCCCCAGACATGAGACCAATACTCCAGGCAAGGTCTTATCTGGGCTTTATATAGCGTGAGGAGGTTACATGGTGAGAAATACTTTCTGGCTCTAAATAGTACCTATTCAAATAACATTATTTTGAGATTTTATGACCTTATCTGTACAATGTTTGAATGCTTTTTGAAAAGCTAAAGGAACGTAGAAGTTTTTAAACTCATTTACCGAATAAGTTCCGTACATTTTTTTTGTTTAAATTGCTTCAAAGTTGAAAACGCATAATAATAGTAATTTTTTGATCCTAATATTTGTCGAGCAGATTTCTGGAGCTGTTGGAGGTAGGTTCTATTTTAATTAATCATTTTTATTGACTGACATGCCTTCCAACAAGATACACCGAAAAACAGACCCTAGAAGCCCTAGTCCAAAAATACTGGATTAGATTTTTAGTAAAAATCTTTAAAATAAGAAACCTAAATAATAACATCCTTCATCATCCAATATTCAGCACGACTTACTCAGTAACCCTGTATTAGTAGAGTAGAGCTTAGCTGCAGTTATGCTTATTAACAAATCCTGTTAGATAAAATGTGCATTCATCGGTGAAACAGACTGATATTCTGTATATATGAATGGTATTATCATTAATCGCTGTAGTCGTTTGTTCACAAAACTTAACCCACCGATCGAAATCATCTTCGGTTAACTCTTGCGCTATTTTCATTTTAAATGGATGAAATGAGTTTAGTAACTGTGTGTATAGAGCCTAACGAAATATCAGTCGTATTCACAATTTTTCGTAATGATTTATGCCAAAATGATCCAAAACTTCAAGTTGAGGGGCTTAAATCTAACGACAGTTTACCGAGCACATTGATTTTGCAACTGTCCGTTAGGAATTTGAACATCGCCTATATCATCGTTTGGTCAATAACGGGCAACATTTTGAACACTTATTGCAATAAAAAGTAATATTTTTGTGTGTTTTTGTTTTCCAACAAATGAAGATTCATTAAGATTTTTCTGATTTTCTCGAAAACAAATGGACTGATGTTAAAAAATCAAACGTAAAAATAAAGGACTTCGACATACATTTGAAACAAGCTATTACTCAATACCACTTGTCATTTGAAATTTTTAATTTGATGACCATTGGGTATTGGGTACAAAGAGGGGAAGTGGTTTTTGGTTAAATTGTAATCCCCTTGACAAATATTTTGACGTGTCTCGGCGTTTTTTCTTTTAATCGGTGGTTTTCGAGAAATCCGTGATGAGAGGTTTTCGGCTGAACACCCTGTATGTTATGTGTTTGTTGGCCAAAATGCTTTTTAATTTAATATTTTCATTTTTTGACTTGTGAAAGTACCATATCATATTATGGAGATATCATCAATAAACTATCTATCAATCTTCCATAATTCGCATTTCTGGGACGTATATATCTACAGGGTAATCAACTTATACTCCGAAGTTTAATACCTCCGTTATTATGAGAGCTATAACAAAAACAATCCAACAATAGTTGTAGATAAAGCCAAGGTCTAGATTTTAAAATTATTTTATAATATACACGGCATACCAGAGTTGTGTTTTTTATTTCAAATAGAACGCCCCAATTTGAATTGTGCTGATTTTCCCTAGTCCCAAAATATAGGATTTTATCAGGTTATACAGGGTATTATCAGAGATATGGCCACTTTTATGTGAAAATCTTAATGGATTCATCACCCTGTTAAAAATCAATAACTGGTGGCTTGATTCTCAATGCTATATAATATGGTTGTCTAGTTTTCCCAAAATTATCATTTTTCTGCTATCTTTGATTTTGTAGTACTTCCACTCTTATATAAGCAGTCCCTGCAGCTAAAAGTAACAGTTATGGAGTTATTTCGATTTGAAGTAGTAAAACAATATTTTTGCCAAATTCTGTTCTGCTCTGTTAGAGTTGTCCATGGGTGCTATACTTGAAATATTTTTTAAATGATTGAAATTGATATTTTAGTTTTGATTCAATTTCAACTGGCTATTACAGTTGTGTGTTAGTTCTTTCATTCTGTCCTTCGAGTCCCTAGCTTCATAACTGTTACATTTAGGTATAGGTAAAGCTTAACAAAAGTGGAAGTATTTTGTAAGAACTTTCTGACGGTGCTATAAAATACAGGGTGTTGCGTTCAAAGTAACAAAGAAAATTATGGTCGCGAGTTTTGGTTCACCCTTTATACAAAATCAAAGATAGCAGAAACTTGATCTAGACAATGATGAAATTATTCTAGCATTGGGAATCAAGCTTCCAGTTATTGATTTTTTGAGATACAGGGTGATGAATTCATTAAGATTTTCACAAATAAGTGGCCATATCTCTGAAAATACCCCTTATAACCTAATAAGACCCTACATTTCTGGAATAGGGAAGCTAGCACGATTCAAATTTGGGATAATATATAGAGTGATCCATTTGAAAAAAACACAACTTTGGTGCCGTGACCTTATTAATAACCCTGTATATTATAAAATAATTTTAAAATGTAGACCTTAGCTTTATCTACAACTTTTTTTTGAAAGGTTTGTTTTTGTATCTGCCATAATAACCGAGGTATCAAACGTAGGAGTATAAATTGATCACCCTGTATATGTACAGTACGTTTGTATGATTTTTATAACTCCACCTGCCAGCTTACCAACACCTTCCCCTGATATAAAAAGTGTCTCATTCGCGTGATAATTTATCCGATGAATGATAGCCGTGTCCGATTATGGCTGGCTGATAGCTGAACATATGCTGCACAGACTGATTTCCATTCCAGTCTGCAGCATCGGCAAAGTGTCGACAACTGACGCTTTCTTTTATGTGGTACGACCGAGCAACACGACACGGTGGCGCGGCGGTATCATGCTGATAAACAACCTGAGGATCATATTATATTCTTTAAATAGTGGCACAAACCCTCATTCAACGTGTTCGACTAATCAATAATTAAATCATCATATTTTGTCTGGAAGGGTTCTGGTACTTGATAATTTGCAGCTGCAATAGCGCTGAAAAGTACTAAAGCAGCTATGACACGCCCAATCGACGGAGAGACAACGTGCTTTTTTGTGGATGACCTTTTTTATGGTCAGGCTCAGCGAAGGCTGAAAGCCTATGGCGCTATAGAAGCGCTGCGAGAGGATAAATATCGGTGTACGTTAGAATTGAAACGCTGCAGGTTGTAGCCGGCGGGAAATACATTCCCCGATAGCTCATTCCACAGCGTCGGAGTTATCCAAAAGAAGGAATGCTGGAGCAGACTGGTTCGGGGAGTAGTTACCTCGACCTGGTAAGGATAAGCTCGCAGAGCGTCTCTAGTATTCCTCGTTTAGACGGCCTTTGGTGTTATTATCTCGGAGAACTCTCTCTTCCTTGATAGAATCTGTAAAACAGGGACAGGTCAGCCACCCTTCTTCGATGTTCCAGGCTGTGCAGGTCCTTTGTGAGGTTGGATGTATCGATTAATCTAATTGCTCTCTTCTGGATACTGTCCAGAAGCTTCAGAGAGTGCTTCGGAGCGCATCCACACACACGGAAACAATACTCCAGCGATGGTCGGATCTGTGCCTTGTAGAGCAGCAGTAGTTGGTCTGGTGTATACAGCTTCCTACAGTAGAACAAAACTGGGATACTTCGTTTTAGCAATACTGATGACGCGACGTGGGCGTTTTCTGTACGTTGAACTGTACTTTATTTACTAATCCCCACTCGAAAATTGTTTTGATATCTACGTTGATCTGTGAGGCATATTGTTGCCGCCGATGTACCGTCGCCTGGAATGATAGTTGCTTGCTTGGTTCGATGCACAGTATTAATGTACTATTGTCTGTGAAGTTGTAGATTGGATTGGATGTTATTTCCAGCAGCTCGTTCATGTACAGCATAAACAGTGTAGGGGATAGGACATATCCCTGAGAACCCCCGGCATTTATTGAAATACGTCTGATAAATAGCCTTCGACTATAACAGACAGACATCCGTCGTTCAGAGGGCAATTTAGCCACTGGCACAGGCCAGGCAAGCTTGACTAGAAGTCCCTTATGCCACACTCTGTCGAAGGCTTTTAATATTTCAAGTGCAACAAAACGGGATTCGCCATGATTTTCAATTGCTCTGTCCCACAAGTGAGTGACGTAGGACAAATTTTGAAATTGTGAGATCTCACTTAGTTCGACATGTGCAATTTATTGCAATAAAAATAAGTAGAGGATTCTATTTAACGTAAATTAATATCGGAGATATTTGTTTAAAAATTTGGAATATTAATTTATAACGCGAAAAAAATATTACCAGGCAAGATAGTGTATTAGTAGACATTTCGGTTTAAAATAAAACATACAGGGTGTTACATTTAAAGAAACAAAGTAAAATGACGTTCAAGTTGCCGTAATTTAAAATTCTGCCAAAAACACCCTGTAGATACAAATTGCTGGTAATATCCAAAATAATATCCACTTAATATTAAAGTAACTCGCTGTATAATATTATTGAGAAAAGTTAAAGGAATATATCAATTTGGACGTATTACTTGCGACCTTGCAAATCCGGAAATTAATAGAAAATAAATTATAACTTGGCAACGTCGCAACCGATCCCAAAAATATTTTAGGGTTGAATAGAGATCAATGATGGAAACTAGAAGAATTTAAAAAAAAGGTATAGTTCCATATAAAAAAACTAAGTTGATCCCTATCCTACTTTCACGCATCACCTTCTATATTTCAAAATATTTTTAGAATATGCGCCTTAAGTAACCAAATAACTTTTGTATTTGACATTTTCTTTTATCAGGTATAACTAGTGAGATATTGAAGAATTACGCACTAACTGAACACCCTGTATACGCCACTGCATGGAAACGGCATCGTTTTTACAGTGAAAAAGTTCCTCGATTCGGTCCGCGAATAATCGACCGCACGACACTCTAATTTTTGTTTTAATTACTTATTTTTACGGAACCGGTCAACCGGTCTATGACAAAATACCATACACCGACCGTACAGCTAAAACAAACAAAATAGAACGCGAAGATACATGGTCCAATGCATATAACTGTGCTTGGCAAATCACTCTTCGGTAAAGATTTAACATTTTAATTGTTGTCGGGCTGGTATACATAGACAATGGATGTTTGGCATAACAATGGCACTCTGATAGCTTTTTAAGGTACGGCTAACTGTATTTTTTGCTCGCAAAGTGCCGCCGCGTCATGTGTGGGTCTAGTTTTTGGTGTGGCACTGTCTCCCCCAAACTGGATGAAGCTAAAAATTGACTTCTGAAGGCAAGTGCGTCGATAATTTTTTTCCTTGGGTGGGATAATTTTTCGTCTTGATGAGGGTAATTCTTTTCTATTTATAATACTGGTCTACAGTGGTTTTGTTGCCCTAAATATGAGAATGATTTTGGATCTGTATATGCACACTAATCATAGAAATTTGCTCTGATTTTTTTTAAATCTATATTTTCATTTTACATTACAGAAATCAAAAGACAAGAAACAAAATAACAAATATATTTGTAATGTCAGTCACATTTTGAGAAATTAGGATACATCGTAGTAAATAAAATGAAAAATGTCAAGAATATGTTTCATATTTCCATAAAACGCCTTTTATGAGGTTTTCTTTTATAATTTTTCAGGGGAGAATCCCTTTTCAGAGACCAGCAGTAATCTGCTATCATGTGACAATCCCATTGATCCTGATACTTTTCTTCCATCACTTTGAGGTCCTAAATTGTCCGGAAATTTATCTAGATGATTGCGGAGATAGTGTAACTTGATACTCATATTTGCTCCTAAAGTCTGGAATTTTGTCAGCATATTTTGCAAAATTTCTTTACAATTTGCTACTGTATGGACACCCAAGAAATTTTCGGCAACCAGCATAAAACTTCTCCAGGATATACGTTCTGGAACATAACAACTTATCTAGATTCACGTGTAAGTACTTCAATATTCTGAAATAACGGGTCTCAGCTGTTCTGTGAGCAAGGGGTCTGAGAGTGGTGATGTTTGTATGCGCGAAAAAGTTGCTCAGAACGCAGAAGCCTAATCACGACTGGAAAATTGAATTTGATTAACAACACACCGATAATTGTTCAAAATATAAGATATGCAAAAACTATGAAAATTTGAGCATATTGAGTACTTTCATGAATATATTTGTAATCTGGACACTTGCAAACATAAAAATTTGCGATGATGTCTAGGACAACAGAAAAAAAATTGTAGAGCTGTGTAATCAGCGAGAAAATATGATTCATCGGGCGGCAGGGGGTTCATTTGGCTGCGGATGTGAATTAAACTTTTTTGCTGCATTACTGCATTACCTGATCAGCAAAAACCTTCGTTCGGGGGGGGGGGGGGTCTAATTTTTGTGGATTTACAGCATCATATAATGTTCGTTCAGAAATTGTAAATCACTATTTATCATTCTTGTGGGGCAATTACCCAAATACCCCAGGCAGGAATGTAACTTTGCATTCGGTTATATATGTCAATCGTTACGTTCTAAAAAAAGGCTTTTGAGCGCAAAAGGTGGAAAAGAAGTTAAATTTGGTGGGATGGTAGAAATAGGTCTCGCGAATCTACACCTAAGTTTGTGACCTAGGGGGGTTGCTGCTCGATGGGTTAGGGGGGGGAGGTGAAAGCTGCTTCGCGACGATTTTCGAAAGTGAGTGCTATCAAAAAAAGGTTCAAATGATTTATGAAGAGA
Organism: Callosobruchus maculatus; assembly: GCA_951848785.1. NCBI lineage: Eukaryota > Metazoa > Arthropoda > Insecta > Coleoptera > Chrysomelidae > Callosobruchus > Callosobruchus maculatus. The sequence goes on from CATOUR010000180.1 coordinate 698,713, forward strand.
ATAAAATTCTGCATATTGTTGGTTTTTACATTTTTCGGGTACGACCAATAGTTTCCATTCTACAGTGCGCCAAATTTAGGGATTGTTTTTGTGATTTTTACTAAAATCAGAATTTTATGGCGGGTTAAGTCGAAGATCGATATCAAAAAGTTCTGTAACACCTAAAAGAATAACATTTCTCATTTCTCTATTATCGGCAGCTGCCTAATAAGCTCAACACATAGGGCCTTTATAGTATTTTCCACATTCTGAACGTAAAAACAGGATGCAGGCCTTCGTCTGAAAAATCTGAATTGCATTAAGACTATAGTTTTACAATATGTTTCTCACACTGGCAATAGACATTTGAAATGTGAGAGGAAAAGGCATTGTAGACATTGTACTTAGTTTTATCCGAAAAGTAATTTCTACATCTACATATTATTGGCATCGGCATTATTTTTTTGTAAATATATTTGATATGATCCACCAGTTCAATTTATTCATCATCATAGTCACAATGTCTTAACAGACATGTTGTGAACTCGTAAAGTGTACTTACTCATTTTACGAGTTTCTCTTGGGATATCTTTAAGATCTTTACTGCAGTAGTTTCCCATTTGCATTCTGCATCCTCATGCCGTTGACCAGATGTATCTACTGGTTTATCCGCCCTTAGGGTCAGTTTCTCACCCCAAGGACAAGAAGGTGTCGTGACTCTTCTCAACCCGTCCACCCAAAGCTGTTGGTTGAGAAGAGGTTACTGCTTATACCGACAGTAGTTCGGGCTCTTTTAGTCGCCTTTTACGACACGCAGGATATACGATGGGAGATATTCTAACCCGCCCCCACACGGGGGCTAACCCTAAGTATTTTATGTTCTGTACCTCCTTGACGTTGTTGTTGTTAATGTGTTGTTGAATACTTTTAAATAGATATTTCATTATAATATAGCACCACTCTTACTATCTTCTGGTACATCCTCGTATCTTATTACTATAGGCTTTATTAGAAACAAATCAATGGACGACTAAACTCGATCAGATTTGATAGCCGCAGCACCCAGCTAGTGTTTTTTCTGCAGAAAAAAATTGTTGTCGAACTGGTATGTATAGACAATGATTGTTTGATATAACAATGGCACTCTGAGGTACGCCTAACTGTATTTTTTTGCTAGCAAAGTGCCTGACATGTGTGGGTCTACTTTTCCGTTTACATGGGATATAATCATTCATCTTAGCAGTCGATCTGATTGATGTTCAGATTCCTATGCATAAATAAATAATGATATTTATTGTACAACGGATTGGCAGGTTCACTGACTGATTGGCGAAATTGGTGTATTTGAAAATTTTGCGACTATAACTTTGTGCAGTGTTGGACTAAGCCGCTTTCGAAACATAGGGCGATAATAGGGATCCCTTCCCCCGGATAATTTCATCATTACTCAAGTGGTCGATTACTCATTCACTAAATTATTTCCAATTTCTCTTGACGTCTCCCATATCTTCTTCGGATATACTGTTAACACTGATCATTCCAAATTCCTGATTTTCTTCTTTGCCTTGTTTTTTTTTATTTTTTTTATTATTTGTACTATGTTAATTACAAAAACTATAGGCATTGACATTAAAATTTAGTTAAACTAACTTTGCTGCTGCCTCCCTTTGTACTGCTATGTTCGTACGCCTTTCAATCAGTTGCTCTTCACAATATTCAATTAATCCATCCTGGTCAGCGGCATGAATTCTTTCTTTAATTTTATTGATGATTTCATCATTTTGAACTTAACATTTGGATATGACGTAAATTATCCATATTTTTCATCTCTCATTTTTTAGGGCTATCTTAAAAAGTTTGTCATTCTAGTAATCGAGAGAATTCTGAATTTATGATTATAAAATAGTAATAGATGGTTTACATGTACCGGGATATTCACGTTATTCGACACGGAGCATTATGGCTAAACTATTTGATAAAAAATAAAATAATAATTTCGGATGGATAGGGACCCATTAAGGCTACATTTTAAAAATATTTTTATGTTATACAGGGTGTCCCCAAAACATGAAACGTATCAAAGTGGTATTTTTATAAATGGCACATCCCCTATACTATTCCATATTCAGATTCCTTGGTGAATTCTAGTGTGACTTTGCGTATCACACATGGGACTTAAAGCGAACTCTTAGGTGTAAATCACCATTTTCGGTATAAGTAGATATCAGGGAAAAATTGCATATCGCAGAGATTATAAAATTTGGAAGGCTGCGACTTTGCCGTGTTATACTAAGCATAAAATGCGTCAGCTTTGATGAGACTGTCAAATTCAAATTACGTTTATGCTTGGAGAAATCGGTCGATTAATTAAGGAAACTTGGATCAGAGATAACTTGATTTTTTCAAATAGGAATGCCCAATTTTTTTATACGGTTAAATGTAAAATTTGATAGCCTTTCTAATCATATAAGGTTGTGAATATCAATATCTGGTAGTTTTCATTTAATTTTAAATTTTCAAAGAAATCGGTGTTTTTCAATTTTCCTACTTATAAGCAACCTAGCAGGCCATGAAATATAAACAAAAACGTGTTCAGGTGGAAGAAAACAAGTAACTTAGAAAAAAGCTGCAGACGAATTAGAATAAAGAGACAAGACTATAAAAATTCCTTACAACAAATCTACTCTCCCAGAAACAACGGCGATAACGTCTCTAAGGTCAAAGAGAAGCTGGAGATAGACAGTAATAGATATTTTTTACAGCCTACCAGCTACCGCAATTTACTAGAGGTTAAAAATTTCCAACACAATTAAAAACCCTGAAATGAAACAAAACATATGACATATTACATTGTAATGGTGTAAAAAAGTAGTAATTTGCGTCAAAATAGCGATACCTCTGACGGGAGCCGTTCGATTTTTTCAATATCCATTAGCAAATTGCAAAAAAGGAATACTGACAAATAAGATTTAAATTTCTGGCATTTAAGTTATGCTTCATAATTTGAACAAATTTTAATTCATTCTTCATTATCTGCGATCTTGCTAATAGGTTCCGAAGGATTCTTAGAACTCCACTCAGATGTACTTTTGACTTGACAGAATTGCATACTTTTCTATGTCATTAAATGTGAAATTTTATTATGAAAATAATAAACTGGCTACAACATTCTCTAGTAGTTTTCCTTTAATTTCAAAATGTTTAATGGTTTTGGAAATTGCCAATCTCTAGTAAATTGCAGCAGCTAGTAGGCCGTGAAAAAATCCATTTCTGTCGTACTCCAGCTTCTCTTTGGCCAAAGATATGTTACCGCCGTTGTTTCTCAATAGAGTTTGTTTGTTTTGAGCAATTTTTATATTTTTGTCCCTTTAGTCTAGTTCGTGTGTATTTTTCTGCTTAGTTTTCTATTTTTGGTTGAAAATTTGAAATTAAATAAAAGCTACCAGAGATTGATATTCACAACCTCCTATCATTATAAAGGCTATCAAATTCTACATTTAACCGTATACAAAAATTAGCCATTCGCATTTGAAAAAATTAAGTTATCTCCAAGTATAAACGTAGTTTGACAAATTTGACCGTCTAACGTAGACTGACGCATTTCATGCTTAGTAATAAGTCACAGCCTTCTATGTTTTACAATCTCCGTGATATTCAATTTTTTGTGACATCTACTTACTTACTACCGAAAATGGTGATTTACACCTAAACGGTTCGCTTTAGATCACATGTGTGATACATAAAGTCACACTAGAATTTACTAAGCAATCTGAATATGCAATAATATACAGGGTGTTTCATTAAAAAAAGCAACTTTGATACGTTTCGTGTTTTGGGGACATCCTGTAGAATAGAAAAATATTTTTTAAATGTAACCTTAATGGGTCCCTATCCATTCGAAATTATTATTTTCTTTTTCATGAGATACTTTAGCCATAATTCTCCGAGTCGAATAACATGAATAACCCTGTATATACCTACAATACTCCATGTTGTAAATGTCTAGATAGAAAAGCTTTCCGTTTTCGTGATAGAGCACTAATAAAATGCACATAAAACCAACTTATCTCTACACGTCATTTGTCTACCAAAATATCTACATGAAAGCAATCTTAAGATCCAATAGTTATATCATGGCGTCACGTTATGAAGTCTTAAAGCGCAAAGGATTTAACAAAGCTTTAAGAACAGAAGAATGAGTATTTATCGGAGACTTAACAGAGACTTGCTCAAGTACTTGTGGTTTTAAGGCTAGTCTTAACGAAAGCCGGGACAGCTTTCTTAAGTGTGGACCCTCCCGGCTGTGAGGAAGTTATATCATTGCCTTAATGAAGTTCTTAAGTTAAGTTTGCTCTAAAAGGGCATGCAATACTGAAGAGTATCAGCCTCCTGTAGGTTCTGATGGAACTAAAAATGTTTCTTTGGGCGTTCCTGTCAGAAGAATGGGTTTTTGTCGAAAAGTCAGGCTGCCATGCTCCAAAGTTTGCGGTCAGTGTCACAGACAGGCATCCTTGAACCCGTCAAGGGGTGCAAAACATGGAAGACTTCAGTGACCTTGAGCCTAAATAGGTTTTTCCAAAAGATACAGAGGAAACGTCTGACGGAGATAATGTTGATCAAGGTGCTAGTGGAAACAGGCGAGGAGGAAGGCAAAGAAACATAAGGCGCGTTATAGCGCCAGGTGCAAGAAATGATAGATCAATTTAAAAAAAAGCGTTTTATAAGATCGAAAATATGGATTCGGCCTACTGGGAATACTATTTAAAAATTAAAAAAAGGCACCTATTAATTTAATATAAATTTAATTTAATTATTATTTTTAAAAATACGGTAGGCTCGCTTATTTTTAAAAATACGGCTTGCATCTTCAGCTGAATGCCCTATTACGTTGCAGTAGCGTAACCTCAAATTCGGGGCCCCCTCGCAAGATACTTCCCGGTGCCCCCCTGCAAGAAATTTTCCGTGGCCTCTTTTTGCATAATATTTTATGTATATATATACACGGTGATACCCAAGTTGATTATTTTTTAAACTGTGTATAGAAGTCGTTAAAATAAACAACTTTTTCAAATAACTTTTATCCCAAAACTGCAAAATAAGCGTGATACAGAATCAAACAAAGTAAGTCTAAACCCTGGTCTGGACTTGTATATTTAGACGTACCTAGTCTCTATATTATGTTTAGCTTTTTGCTTGAAATGGTTTTCTTATCAGCAGGCATTGTACCTGTCAATTCGTGTACCAGTGACTTTCAGTTTAAGTTGGTAAATTCTAAAATTTGCGTTTAATATAATTTGTCGCTTTTAGGAATTACCAATTTAAAATTAACAAATTTAAACAGAAAGTGACTACTGCATCATCTGACAGGTACAACGCCTGCCAATAGGTAAAACAAAAATCCGAATAAAAAACTAAACATAAATAGATTAGGATAGGTAGGTCTAGATACACAAGCCTAGATTTACATTTTTTTGTTTGGATCTCGCTTATTTTCCAGTTTTCTGAAACAAATTATATGAAAAACTAGTTTATTTCAACGACTTCTACACACGGTTAAAAAAGTATCATCTTAGGACTCACCCTGTATAATATTAAAGAGAAAATATTGGGGCTGTAGCCAACATTTTGAAAAGATGCACGGGTTACTGCATAAAGAAGACTGCCAAGCTTTCCGCAATGTTTATTCCCATCTTCGGGGCTTTACGTTGATGTTTGCTCGAAAAAACAGAAATGTGCATTGAGTCATAGATTTTCAAATGCAATTCTCAAACAAAAAAAAACTTCGAACAATTTTTGGCTTATTCAACTCGGTGTCTTCCACAATACAGATCACAGAAACAACCAACACGTAGGTGTAAAATACAAACTAAACAACGGCCTTTACATGTTTAAATCACCCGAAAAATTAGAAAATTCGTGGTTTGAAAACGCATATTTTTTTAGAAAGTCGTTGTTTAGTCTGTATTTTACACCTATGTGTTGGTTGTTTGTGTGACCCGTGTTGTGAATGACACCGCGTTAAATTAAGCAAACACATTTTGACGTGTATGTCTTACCGTATTTTTTTCTATTTACTGCAGATACTGCGCTGATTTTCAGGCTTTAGTTTAAAATGCAATACTGTCCCACTTTTTCAATGTTAGGTATGTATCATGGGGTTCACAGGTATTTTTTATACAAAATACTAACATACAAGGAAAGCGATCTTTTAGTTTAGTATCTACTACTCGTTTAGTATCTACTTTCTTGTTGCACCAAGGATGGCACTTGATGACCCTGGGCTTCCAAGGCTACGGTGCCACCAAAACGACGGGCCTCTCCCCCGCAGCTGCAGGCCCAGCGGGCCCTTAGTTACGCCACTGTTACGTTGGCAGAAAATGAATATATGTCCCGGATCCTCCAATGAGCTGTGCAATTAGAGTACGGGGGCGGCATCTCGGTTAATGTAGCATTTCCATTTCCACCAGTGGCAGTCATCACCATCATCAACGACGATAATGGCGTTATGGCGCGCACGGCAAGCGGCGAGCGCAGGCCGCGCTGCGTCAAAGTGGATGACTGGGTCAGTAGGTCGGCCGCTCTGCAGATGCTGCCCACCACCACCACCTCACGCACCCGACCGCTTGGCTCGGCTGCTGTTAGTTGATGATGGCTGCCATCTTGCACCAGGACGGCGCTGTCGTCTTACCACCAAAAATATCGAACACTGCAGTGCTGCCGTTTTAGTACATATTTGTACTATTTCTAGTACATTTTCGAAGTCAAAATACATTTCAGCCAAATTGTAGTACATTTTCGGTTTCTGAAAAATTGTTCGAAAAATCAAGTCATTTGACCATTTCGGTTCGTAAATTATTTATTTGACACGTTGGGACTTCTGAAATGGATGTAGAATGCAAAAATTGTACGGTTGTAGAGGTTTGAAGGGTTTTTTTGCTCTTCAGACAATTATAGCGCGCGTTGGTTCGTCAACAAGTCCATATCCATGTCGCAATGAAATTCACGGACTTTAGTACAATCTAGTACATTTTATAGCTTTAATTTAGTACATTTAAGAAACGCATCGAGGCAGTACTGGAGCACTGTGATAGCTAGGGCCGTATATAAGGGACTGGTCAGGGGGTTGAAACCCCCCATGAGTATTCCCATTAATGAAATAAATACTAAAATAATACAAAAAAATGAAGTCAAGTTGATTGACTTAGTACTTCCCACACATTACGCTGATACCAGTTTATTATTTTCCCATAGCGTGAAGCCTTAGTCTGAGATCCCCTTGCAACAAAATCATCGCCAGTACCCCCCCCCCCCCCCCAAATTGTCATATGGCGTTAGGTCTTTCCTGCACAGCTCAATGAACAGCCTATTATCAATAATACAAACTTTTCAGTTTTACAACCCCCACCCAAAAAAGGTACAAAACGGTCAAGAACCCCTAAAACATCTAAATACGAAGTTTGAAATGTTTTCATATTTTTAGTTCTTTGATTATGGGTACGCTGCCACTGACACGATTTCTAACAAGCATACGCGTTTTCCATCCTTACCACAGTAATAATAATAATGTATCAAAATTTCATTAGAATCAATTTAATAGTTTCCACGTTACAAAATACAAAACAATCTAAAGCAATAAATACTCGTACGTATACAGAAAATTCTAAGCCCCTTAGTTTCGGAAATAGGCAAGGCAATGTTCAGATGGACCTCAAAAGGTGATTTATGTCGCTAGATCTTCCTTCACAGGTCAGCGGACAGCCTATATTAATACAGCAAATGTTTCAGTTTTTCAACCCCCCACCTCCCAACCACCCGAATTTCAACCCCACCCAAAAAAACTCAGTAAATGATCAGGAACCTCTAAGACAATTAAAAACGAAGTTTGAGCTGTTTTTATATTTTTAGTTTTTTTATTGTTTCTGCGCCGCCACTGGCACGATTTATAAAAACCATACGCATTTTCAATTCTCGCCACGCTAGTAATACTGTGTCAAAATTTCATTAAAATCAATTCAACAGTTTCTTCGTTACATAATATAGAACGATCTAAAGCAATACTCGTATGTTTACACCAGAAAAAATTCTAAGTCCTTTGGTTTCTGTAATAGACAAGGCAATGTTCAGATTGATCTAATAACGTGATTTATGTCGCTAGATCTTCCTTCACAGGTCAGTGGACAGCCTATTATGAATACAGCAAATATTTCAGGTTTTCGACCCCCCACCCCCCAACCACCCCAATTTCACCCCCACTCAAAAAAACTCAGAAAATGATCAGGAACTTCTAAAACACTTAAAAACGAAGTTTGAGCTGTTTTTATATTTTTAGTTTTTTTATTATTTCTGCGCCGCTACTGGCACGATTTATAAAAACCATACGCATTTTCCATCCTCGACACGGTAGTAATACTGTGTCAAAATTTCATTAAAATCAATTGAACAGTTTCTTCGTTATATAATATAGAACGATCTAAAGCAATACTCGTATGTATCCATCGGAAAAAATTTTGTCCCTTAGTTTCTGTAATAGGCATAAGGCAATGTTCGGATAGACCTAAAAAAGTTATTTATGTCGCTAAGTCTTCCTTCACAGGTCAGTGGGTAGTCTATTATGAATACAACAAATTTTTCAATTTTACAACCCCCCAACCCCCAACCACCCCAATTTTCACCCCCACCCAAAAAAATAGAAAATGATCAGGAACACCTAAAACGCCTAAAAACGAAGTTTGAGGCATATTTAAAATTTTTCGTTTTTTGCTAATTACTCCGCTGCCCATGCACCGATTTTCAAAATTATAGGAACATTACCTACTACGACACCACAGCATATCGCTGCCCAAATTTCATAGCAATCCATCCAGGCGTTACTGAGATTAGGTGGCTAGAAGAACGCGTACAGACAGACAGACCGACAGACAGACCGACAGACAGACCGACAGACAGACCGACAGACAGACCGACAGACAGACCGACAGACAGACCGACAGACAGACCGACAGACAGACCGACAGACAGACCGACAGACAGACCGACAGACAGACCGACAGACAGACCGACAGACAGACCGACAGACAGACCGACAGACAGACCGACAGACCGACAGACCGACAGACAGACCGACAGACAGACCGACAGACAGACCGACAGACAGACCGACAGACAGACCGACAGACAGACCGACAGACCGACAGACCGACAGACAGACCGACAGACAGACCGACAGACAGACCGACAGACCGACAGACCGACAGACCGACAGACAGACCGACAGACAGACCGACAGACAGACCGACAGACAGACCGACAGACAGACCGACAGACAGACCGACAGACCGACAGACAGACCGACAGACAGACCGACAGACAGACCGACAGACAGACCGACAGACAGACCGACAGACAGACCGACAGACAGACCGACAGACAGACCGACAGACAGACCGACAGACAGACCGACAGACAGACCGACAGACAGACCGACAGACAGACCGACAGACAGACCGACAGACAGACCGACAGACAGACCGACAGACAGACCGACAGACAGACCGACAGACAGACCGACAGACAGACCGACAGACAGACCGACAGACAGACCGACAGACAGACCGACAGACAGACCGACAGACAGACCGACAGACAGACCGACAGACAGACCGACAGACAGACCGACAGACAGACCGACAGACAGACCGACAGACAGACCGACAGACAGACCGACAGACAGACCGACAGACAGACCGACAGACAGACCGACAGACAGACCGACAGACAGACCGACAGACAGACCGACAGACAGACCGACAGACAGACCGACAGACAGACCGACAGACAGACCGACAGACAGACCGACAGACAGACCGACAGACAGACCGACAGACAGACCGACAGACAGACCGACAGACAGACCGACAGACAGACCGACAGACAGACCGACAGACAGACCGACAGACAGACCGACAGACAGACCGACAGACAGACCGACAGACAGACCGACAGACAGACCGACAGACAGACCGACAGACAGACCGACAGACAGACCGACAGACAGACCGACAGACAGACCGACAGACAGACCGACAGACAGACCGACAGACAGACCGACAGACAGACCGACAGACAGACCGACAGACAGACCGACAGACAGACCGACAGACAGACCGACAGACAGACCGACAGACAGACCGACAGACAGACCGACAGACAGACCGACAGACAGACCGACAGACAGACCGACAGACAGACCGACAGACAGACCGACAGACAGACCGACAGACAGACCGACAGACAGACCGACAGACAGACCGACAGACAGACCGACAGACAGACCGACAGACAGACCGACAGACAGACCGACAGACAGACCGACAGACAGACCGACAGACAGACCGACAGACAGACCGACAGACAGACCGACAGACAGACCGACAGACAGACCGACAGACAGACCGACAGACAGACCGACAGACAGACCGACAGACAGACCGACAGACAGACCGACAGACAGACCGACAGACAGACCGACAGACAGACCGACAGACAGACCGACAGACAGACCGACAGACAGACCGACAGACAGACCGACAGACAGACCGACAGACAGACCGACAGACAGACCGACAGACAGACCGACAGACAGACCGACAGACAGACCGACAGACAGACCGACAGACAGACCGACAGACAGACCGACAGACAGACCGACAGACAGACCGACAGACAGACCGACAGACAGACCGACAGACAGACCGACAGACAGACCGACAGACAGACCGACAGACAGACCGACAGACAGACCGACAGACAGACCGACAGACAGACCGACAGACAGACCGACAGACAGACCGACAGACAGACCGACAGACAGACCGACAGACAGACCGACAGACAGACCGACAGACAGACCGACAGACAGACCGACAGACAGACCGACAGACAGACCGACAGACAGACCGACAGACAGACCGACAGACAGACCGACAGACAGACCGACAGACAGACCGACAGACAGACCGACAGACAGACCGACAGACAGACCGACAGACAGACCGACAGACAGACCGACAGACAGACCGACAGACAGACCGACAGACAGACCGACAGACAGACCGACAGACAGACCGACAGACAGACCGACAGACAGACCGACAGACAGACCGACAGACAGACCGACAGACAGACCGACAGACAGACCGACAGACAGACCGACAGACAGACCGACAGACAGACCGACAGACAGACCGACAGACAGACCGACAGACAGACCGACAGACAGACCGACAGACAGACCGACAGACAGACCGACAGACAGACCGACAGACAGACCGACAGACAGACCGACAGACAGACCGACAGACAGACCGACAGACAGACCGACAGACAGACCGACAGACAGACCGACAGACAGACCGACAGACAGACCGACAGACAGACCGACAGACAGACCGACAGACAGACCGACAGACAGACCGACAGACAGACCGACAGACAGACCGACAGACAGACCGACAGACAGACCGACAGACAGACCGACAGACAGACCGACAGACAGACCGACAGACAGACCGACAGACAGACCGACAGACAGACCGACAGACAGACCGACAGACAGACCGACAGACAGACCGACAGACAGACCGACAGACAGACCGACAGACAGACCGACAGACAGACCGACAGACAGACCGACAGACAGACCGACAGACAGACCGACAGACAGACCGACAGACAGACCGACAGACAGACTGACAGACAGACCGACAGACTGACGGAAATGAGTGACGTGGATTTTCGTTATGCAGCCATCATAAAACGTCCAAAAAACGCATTATCTCAAAATCGAAAATTTTCGCGATCACAATACTCCTACACAATACACCTATCGGTGTGGGAAGTAAAAAGTGTAATATGCTGCTAGGTTTTTCATTCACAGGTCAATGGACAGCCCATTACGAATACAACGAATTTTTCAGTTTTCCACCCCCCCCCAACCACCCCAAATTCACCCCTACCCAAAAAAGTAGAAAATGATCAGGAACCCCTAATACGCCTAAAAACAAAGTTTGAGACGTTTTTATTTTTTTTATTTTTTATTGTTGCTGCGCCGCCACTGACACGATTTTTTCAGAACATACGCGTTTTCCATCCTCGCCGTGGTAATAATACTGTGACAAAGTTTCATTAAAATCCATTCCTATTACGTTACTCAATACAGAACAATCTGAAGCAATATTCCTATGTATTTATCAGAAAATTCTAAGTCCCTTGGTTTCTGGAGTAGGCAAGGCAATGTTCGGATGGGGCTAAAATAGGGTATTATGCCGCTAGGTCTTTCTTTTGCAGGTCAATGGATAGCCTATTATGAGTACAACACATTTTTGAGATTTACAACCCCCCCACCCCCCAACCACCCCAATTTCACCCCCACCCAAAAAAAAGTAGAAAATGATCAGGAACCCCTAAAACACCTAAAAACGAAGTTTTAGGAATATTTTTTTTGTTTTTTGCTCATTACTCCGCCGCCCCTGTACCGATTTTCAAAATTATAGGAACATTACCTACTACGACCCCCCAGCATATCGCTGCCCAAATTTCATCACAATCCATGCAGCGGTTACTGAGATTACGAGGCTAGAAAAACGCGCACAGACCGACAGACCGACAGACAGACAGACCGACGGAAATGAGTGACATGGATTTTCGTTATGTAGACATTATAAAACGCCCAAAAAGCGTGTTATCTCAAAATCGAAAATTTTCGCGATCACAATACTCCCCTCACCTATCGGTGTGGGAAGTAATAAAAGTAATCACTCTAAGCTTAGGAATTCAATATACTATACTAACCAATCGCTCGGTGCTCATAATACATTCTCCCTGAAAAAACGTTACGTAGTTCTGTAAGTAGCAATAAGTTTTTTTATGGAGCAGCGCTTTATTTAGCGCCTTGTAAGGTTTGTGGATGTTTATTTATTTTTTCTTCCCACACCGTTAGGTGAGGGGAGTCTTGTGATCGCGAAAATTTTCGATTTTGAGATAATACGCTTTTTGAGCGTTTTATATCTACATAACGAAAATCCACTCATTTTCGTCGGTCAGTCTGTCGGTATGTCTATCGGTCTGTCTTTCGGTCTGTCTTTCTGTCTGTTGGCATTCTTCTAGCCTCGTAATCTTGGAAACCACTGCATGGATTGTGATCAAATTTGGGTAGCGATATACTGTGGGGTCGTAGTAGATAATGCTGCATGATTTTAAAATCGTTACTTCGCGGCGGAGTAATCAGCAAAAAAAAAGTTTCAAATATTCCTCAAACCTCGTTTTAGGCCTTTTAGTAGATCCCGATCATTTTCTACTTTTTCTTGGGTGGGGGCGAAATTGGGGTCGTGGGGGGGGGGGTAGGGGGTTGTAAAACTGGAGTATTTGTTTGTAATCATAATAAGCTGTCCATTGACCACTGAAAAAAAGATCTAGCGGCTAAATACACTGTTTTAGTCCCATCTGTACATTGTCTGGCCTATTACAGAAACCAAGAGACAGAATTTTCCGATGTAACCATTCGAGTACTGCTTTATATCGTTTTGTATTGTGTAACGTGGAAACCATTTAATTGATTTTAATGAAAATTCGACACAGTATTCTTATCTTAGTGAGGATGAAAGGCGCTTATGATTTTAAGAAGTCATGTCAGTGGCGGTGTAGCAATAATCAAAAACCTAAAAATATAAAAAAGTTCAAATTTCGTTGTTAGGCGTAGGTACCTGATCAGTTTCTACTTTTTTTGGGTGGGAGTGAAATTGGGGTGGCTGGGGAGTAGGGGGTTGTAAAAGCGGAAAGTTTCTTGTATTCATAATAGACTGTCCATTGACCTGTGGAAAAAAGCCAGCGGAGTAATATTATTTTTTTTGTGGGCAGGCGAGCGTTGATTTGGTTGCAAGGACATCTCAGACTATAGCTTCATGCTATGGGAGATAATAAACTGGTATCACCGTAGTGTGTGGGGAATGCTAAGTCAATCAACTTGACTTCATTTTTTATAGTATAGTATTGTGCAGTTATATGCAAAATTGTGTTGAAATGCGCATCATGGTGATTTATTATGACGGTGACAAAAAATAATGAGACTAACAATGAAATATTTATTCAAAAATCTTCAACAACTATTATGCAAAGTACTCTCCAAAGTGCTCCTTGTTATAAACTTCTGATAAACCATTTTTTGATGGTCTGTGTATTTCCGCCACAGCGTAATTGACCCTCACATAAAAATAAATTCTTGGCCAGGAATATATACCCTCATTCAAGAATACCATATCTTCCTACACGCGGAAATACTAATTATTTTGGACGAAGAAATTGATATTTTCAATTCAATACTGGGAAAGTCTTGAAAATAAGAATACCGAAATCTTAAATCAAGTATATGATACTCTTGGAAACAAAGTAATGAATATTTCACCTATAAGAATACTATACATATTGACTGCAGCATTTCATAATCTTGACGGAAATAGCTCAAGATTTTTTTTTTGGAAGAAGCATCTTTGGTATCTGTATTTGTATAAGCGTTCGGCAATTTCACGTTATATAGTATTTTTCAAAATTCATGTTAAAAAATACGATTATCACAGAATATAGAAATCATGTACCTTGCTTTCAAACCAAAAGAATATGTTATGCCCACCGGTCTGCCATTGTTTATATTCCATTCCCAGCTACTTACATAAATACATATATTGCGTATCACATACTTGGCACTTACATACGTACATCTGTATGAAGTCTCCACAACCCCAACTCCTCAACAATCCTTTCATGGGAGTTTAACAATATATCATACATACTCAGGTGAAATTATGAATTATTAACAAATGACTATGAGGCCTCTGTGGCGATCTGTCAATCAGCATAACCCAAGAGTATTATCATATACTCGGAAGTACTCCACAACCTTCAAGCTCTTGTATTTTTGTATTGTACTCTTGAGTGAATAGGAGCTCAGTTGGAAGATATGATATCCCTACTAAAACTTTGTGTAGTACTCAGACAAAGAGTATTGAAATTTTAGTTGTGAAGATAATTATATTTTTGATCACAGCATCAACCAGTATTGAAATCAAAATATATTTTACTTGGTTGAAATTAGCCATAACTTCCTCATCAAGGAAATTTTCTCAAATTGAGAACAGAGGTTCTTGTTGCTTGCAGAATTCTTGAATTGAGAATATCTTTTTATGAGTGCCTCCACACTATGGTATACGACAGTCAAAATATATATACCTATAAATTCGTCAATTTCTTTATCTCATACAACACATAGATGATGGTTTAGAAATGAGAGAAAAGAAAGTAGCATATGGTACTATTAATTACAAAATTCTCCTTGAAAGAACCATCAGGAAGACAAGAAATTACCACCTGACATGAGTCATCCTGAAATCGTTGTTGTGCAACAGGAGATTCTACATGGCGTTTCAGCGACATAGGAATCAATAGAGGAACCAGAAGTATGATCTCCCCCAGGGTAGTGTGCTGGCGCCTCTTCTATTCAATTAGTACACGAATAATCAACCTGTCCGCCATTCTACAAATATTTTCACCTACGCCGATAATGCAGCCATTACGCAACAATCCCAAGACATCGAGGGCGTCGAAAAAAGGTTGACAGAGTACCTAGCAGGAATGTCCGAATACTGTAAGTTAAACCAGCTATGCCCAAACCCAAAATATGAAACTCAAGCCTGCCTATTCCGTCTTGGTAACCGGCATCAAGCGAATAGGGAATTACAAATAGAATGGAATTTGACCAGGCTTCAGCATTGCCAAATCCAGTTCATCTGGGTGTTACCACAGTACTTTGTCTCATAAAAAAACACGTAGAGAAGACTAAAGCAAAAGTGAATACGAAGAAGAGAAGTTTCATGTAAGGCAGAACGATGTAGATAGTTATTAGATAAAATATGGGCACAAGCCCGCAGCATCCAGACTTAAATCCAGGAAAAATTTCATTATGTCAACAAATCCACTAACAGACTTCAAATCAGTAATCAAAGAGGTACTCTTGTGAGTACTGTGGAAGCGATGGCTAACAGAAAACCGCATACCAACTTGGAACTCATCTGAAAGCCTCTTTCCTGGATCACAACTGAAGTGGAGGACCTGGAATATTCTCAACAGGGTTAGATGCCAAATGGGCAGGTCTGGGGATAACCTAGTAAGATGGAAATACGCTGAGGACAATTCATGCGCCTGTGAGGAGAGATGATGCAGTGTGCCAGCCACTGGAAAGAGGTATGAGGTAATACAGATAATCATTTCTGACTTATGACGTCTGTGATCGTCACATATATGTTTTTTTCTTTCTCTAATTACTAATTAACTAGTACTAACAGTATATAAAGAAATTAGAAAAGCTTAAAAATTATAGAAAATAAAAATAATATTTACGAAGTTATAAAGCTAATCAATTAATTCAAGTGTAGCCCATACACGATTAAATAAATAAAAATTTTCATTTTTAGGTGTCAGAATTTTCAATGTTATACCGCAAACATTACAAAATTTGATTTAATTTACCTTGTTCAAAAATAAATTAAAACTTTTCATGAAAAAACATCCAAATGAGAATCCCTGGCAGCAGTAACTGTACCTCTGTACCATGGGCGCCAGCAGAGGGGAGCAGGGGGAGGGGGCGTGCCCCCCCCCCTGGAGCAGCGAAGATAAGAAACTTATATAAGCAAAAATCAAATACGTCCCCCCTGCCCTTATTTGAGTACTCAATTTAAGTAAGTCCCCCCCCCCCCCTCTGAGCAATTTTCTGGTTTTCTGGTGGCGCGTACTTCTACCACTAAAACTCACCCCCAGCTTTCTTTCAAATATTGCATAGCTTTTCCTACGTAAATTTCCAAAGCTTTTCTTACATGAATGAAGTCATTATTCTATCTAAAATCTTATAGTGCCTTTGGTTTCATAATCAAATCAATTTTTTTCGTAAAGTCATACATAAGATAAATAAAATAAGGATTTGTTTGAGGCCTAATATTTTCGTAATGATATAAGTTGTTCAGTACCCTAAAAACCTAAATGAAGTAGAGAAACTATTTGTGCATGAAAACCTATGGGGTTCTATTTGGAAACAAAAAGTTGGGGTGAGTGTTCGAAAATGATGTATAAAAAAAAGTGTTTTGAAAACATGGTATGATAGACCCTATAGTACCTTCGGAATTACAACTCAGTCCTTCCTTGTACCGTTTCTCGTTACGAAAATATCACGTATCAAGGAAATTCTGAAATTCTGGGACAAAAACAATTTTAATGAGCAAAGAGATGATCACACCCGTTTCACCGTTACTTTTTTGTGATACACATCAGCCCCCCCCCCTGTTACGGCAAGAACGAAAAAAATCAGTGAAAAAATCTTTGTAGCTTTCAAAAAATAGTTCGTTCGAATAGTATTCATTGGCTCCCTCTATAAAATGGAAAAAAAATCACACAGTTCTCCTTTAGCCGTTTTGAAGATCATTGATTCTTTTTTAAATATGGTGGGGAAAAGGAGAGGTTTATCCCTAAAAAATGTTTATTCATAGAGAAAGAAGGTAAATAAAAAAACGGAGTCAAGTTGATTGACTCAGTACTTCGCACACATTAGGGTAATACTAGTTTATTATTTTCACATAGCATGTAGCTATAGACTGTGATACCCTTGTAGCCAAATCATCGCCATCGCTCACTCTCACGCAAAAAATTGTATTATGCCGCTAAGTCTTTCTTTCTCAGGTCAATGAATAGTCTATTATGAATACAACAAATTTTTCAGTTTTACAACCTCCCACCCCCAAGTACCCCAATTTCATCCCTGCCCAAAACGGCAGAAAATGATCAGGAACCCCTTATGCGCCCAGAAATGAAGTTTGAACTGTTTTTACATTTTTATTTTTTATTATTGCTGCGCCGCCACTGTCAGGATTTCTAAAAACCATACGTGTTTTCCATCCTCGCCACTATCATAATACTGTGTCAAAATTTTATTAAAATCAATTCTATAGTTTCGCAGTACAGAACGCTCGCTCTAAAGCAGTATTCGTATGTATACATCTATAATAGGCAAGACAGGTTTCGGACGGACCTAAAACAGTGTATTATGCCGCTAAGTCTTTCTTACACAGATCAATGGACAGCCTATTATGGATACAACAATTTTTTAAGTTTTACAACCCCCCAACCACCCTCATTTCAGCCCCACCCATCAAAGTTGAAAATAGTCAGGAGCATTGAAAACACCCAAAAACGAAGTTTGAAGAATTGAATTTTTTGTTTTTACTAATTACTCCGCCGCCCATGCACCGACTCCCAAAATTATATGAGCATTACCTATTGCATATCGCTAACCAAATTTCATCAACAATCCATGCAGCATTTACGAAGCTAGAAAAACGCCAACAGACAAACAGATCAACAGACCGACAGACCGACAGACCGACAGACCGACAGACCGACAGACCGACCGACCGACAGACCGACAGACCGACAGACCGACCGACCGACAGACCGACAGACCGACAGACCGACAGACCGACAGACCGACAGACCGACAGACCGACAGACCGACAGACCGACAGACCGACAGACCGACAGACCGACAGACCGACAGACCGACAGACCGACAGACCGACAGACCGACAGACCGACAGACCGACAGACCGACAGACCGACAGACCGACAGACCGACAGACCGACAGACCGACAGACCGACAGACCGACAGACCGACAGACCGACAGACCGACAGACCGACAGACCGACAGACCGACAGACCGACAGACCGACAGACCGACAGACCGACAGACCGACAGACCGACAGACCGACAGACCGACAGACCGACAGACCGACAGACCGACAGACCGACAGACCGACAGACCGACAGACCGACAGACCGACAGACCGACAGACCGACAGACCGACAGACCGACAGACCGACAGACCGACAGACCGACAGACCGACAGACCGACAGACCGACAGACCGACAGACCGACAGACCGACAGACCGACAGACCGACAGACCGACAGACCGACAGACCGACAGACCGACAGACCGACAGACCGACAGACCGACAGACCGACAGACCGACAGACCGACAGACCGACAGACCGACAGACCGACAGACCGACAGACCGACAGACCGACAGACCGACAGACCGACAGACCGACAGACCGACAGACCGACAGACCGACAGACCGACAGACCGACAGACCGACAGACCGACAGACCGACAGACCGACAGACCGACAGACCGACAGACCGACAGACCGACAGACCGACAGACCGACAGACCGACAGACCGACAGACCGACAGACCGACAGACCGACAGACCGACAGACCGACAGACCGACAGACCGACAGACCGACAGACCGACAGACCGACAGACCGACAGACCGACAGACCGACAGACCGACAGACCGACAGACCGACAGACCGACAGACCGACAGACCGACAGAACGACAGACCGACAGACCGGCAGACCGGCAGACCGGCAGACCGACAGACCGACAGACCGACAGACCGACAGACCGACAGACCGACAGACCGACAGACCGACAGACCGACAGACCGACAGACCGACAGACCGACAGACCGACAGACCGACAGACCGACAGACCGACAGACCGACAGACCGACAGACCGACAGACCGACAGACCGACAGAACGACAGACCGACAGACCGGCAGACCGGCAGACCGGCAGACCGGCAGACCGACAGACCGACAGACCGACAGAGCGACAGACCGACATCAGGATGAGGTGAGTGCTTCTAGGAAAGTATTTTCAAACGTTCTTTTTTATCCCTTCAATGTATTTTGACTTCATTATTGATTGCTTTTCGAATTTCTGATACCCTTACACATGCTAACATACCTTATTATTTTTCCTTAAATTAAATGTCCCTTTTGGGTACAGGCAAAAGCTTTCATTCTGTTTACAGTATTTTGTGTAACCGAAAAATGCGTGGAAGGTAGGTATCATGTCAAACTACTTGCGATAGACCGACGGAAATCATGGGATTGATCGAAATTGCAAATTTTTCCAAACACAATACCTACTCATTACTCCCCTCACCAACATTTGGAAGTCCAAAGCTTAAGCAGCACCTATAGCGAGATCTTTTCAGGAAATGTCATCCGACCAAAAAGTAACACTAGACAAATAAAACTAAACTATTAAAGCTAATACGCTGTACGAGTCATTAAATTTATATGTTAGTGTTTAGTATTTTTGGATATGCAACGGGCGTAGATGAACGTCCTATTTACAATGTTAAGGCATCCTATGTAGGCAGCTATTTTCTACCACAAGAAACGCTCAACGCAAAAACCGATCATTACTGACTGCTCTACTAATTATAATGGTCAGTTGCGGTGCATGATAATAGAGTGAAAGTTGTCGCACTATTTAGACTCGGCATTATCATTTTTATGGAAACATTATGATTTATATGTAAATTGAATATTATTGAAAGCTTATAAAGGAAATACATACCAGATAAATCTTTCGTTGTTACAGAAATCCAGTTTAAAAACAAAAAAATAATTAATGAACATTTGGATTTTCTACACAGGGTTGGTCACAGAAATTGCCTGTATACTTTTTTGACTGACTTCTAAACAAATAAACGGTTAACCAAAATTCCTGAAAATTCTGTAGCTTTTCTCCAAGTTGTAATCGAAACGTTAGGAAACTGTTTATTAAGTAATTATGCTTGGATGCCTGCACTACAAAATAATAGTTTTTAACATTTTAACACGTTGACTGCCGCCATAAGGACCTTAAAGTTATTCCTCAGAGGCCATAGTGGAAGATTCATAGTTTTGGTGAAGCATGATTGAGACGGTGATGCTCACGGCTCACGGCATCCGATGAAAATTTTTTCTTGAACCACCGGTGGCGGTGATGCTCATGGCAGAAATCAGTTTCTGGGGTGACCATTATATAGCCGCATATACCTGTATGCGTAATGGTGGTTGCCTACACTTTATAATAGTTGATTTAAAACAAGAGGACTGAGGTAGTGAGCGAGTGAGCCTAGTGAAACGTAAAAGCTACCCCGCCACCTGTTCACTAACATCTAAACTACGTGAACACTCTTGATCTCTTGTTGACTTTTGTCTCTGACTGTACTTATGTACGAATATCGTGAATTCGTAAATACAATTTTTCGACTACTTCCCAGAAACTTGAGGGCCTTGAGGCGGTTGTATTTATTTTTACAATGTGAGTACTCCGTATAGGAAACATTTTTCTAAACTACCTGTAATAGGTACCCCGCATATTAATTTGATGTTCCCATACATTTCAGGTTATGACGTTTTGTTCCTCACTCAACACAAGGACCTCGAAATACCACAAATTGCCGCTAGAGGTTAATTTTGCGATACGCCGAACTCTTGAACGTCTGAACGCTCTGTTTCAACGCCAAAAAAATCCACCAACCTCTGAAGTTCTCGAGCCGGCGTCTGTAATATCTATATTTGTGCACTTTTTATACCCACCATATGAGCCTGCCCTTCAGGCTCCATTAGGTAAGCTGAATTTCAAGGTCTTTAACTGTACTGGTATATAGTTGATTTTTAGATATTCCAGCATGTCAGACACTGAACAGACATCCCAACCAGACCCAGACATCCCTCAGCCAGTAGTAGTAGCAGACTGTAGCATCTCTGAGTCCCCTGGGGATGAGTCTGGTGAAACAACTGATCAAACAACACCATGTGAGGAATCTGCTTGCACTTTGGACACTGATGTCAGCTTGACAGATGCCCCTGAGACAAGTCAGAGTCCCTTTGATCCTGAGAAAACAATTGATGATGACAGCTCAGAGAAAACAAGCCTGAGAGACAGGAAGTCCCGAGAACTGAAGTTGTTGCTAGCCCTTTCAAAAGAGGCTAATCTTACCACTAACATCTCACACAAGAGAAAACATCTCCAAACACAAAGGTTGAGGGAGTATAAAAATGCATCTTTGGAGGCTGAGAGGAAAGTTTCAAAGCAACCTAGTGATAATAAGAACATTAAGTTTCCAGTGACTGCAGAGGCTGAATTAGAACAGGTTGAACAAATGGAGGTGAATGTAGCCAGTGGAAGCCCTAATTCTGCTAGTAAAATAATAAAAAGAAAAAGAGACAGTGAATGCAGTACACCAGGGGGAGCCACTGAGGATGCTGTCAAAAGGAATAGGAAAATCACTGGTGAAATTAAAATGTTTAAGGTAAATAAATCAAGATATTTTTAGTAATGCATGTTATTTGATAGCTTCATTACATTTTATAATTGTGTTACACAACACTGTATAGTGTGCATTTATATTCCTAACCTATACCAGCTTAGCAACCATATCATCATCATGATTGAATATGCATGCCTTTTAAAAGTCTATATAGCATAATTCACATAGGAAATAGCACTTCTGAAAATAAGTAGATTAGCTACATTGGTGAACATTTGGAAGATGTTCAAATAGCATAAGTTTGACCTTAAACTTGCACCCTTGAGGTAGAGTTTAAACCATATCTTTATAGAGTTTCTACCAAAGCTCAGGCTTTAGAATGGCAGGGTTCATCATCCATACTTTTTCGTGGAAACTGTATGCTCTTTTCGAGGGTAGGCATTTGTGTACCCTTACTTTTGACAAAACTGTTAGAAATGTACCTTTTTTACTAATTTTATCATTGTTCAATAATTTACATGTTATTTAGGCATCAATAATAATGAATTTTCCATCAAAATCTGGGTATATTGAAATAAAGAACTGTTTTTGTTTATCAAAGATATTGTTAGCTTGTTGTGGCTGTATGTTTGGTCTTTTAAATTACAAATAAGGTCACTCCTAGAAGGTTAAGCCTTCAAGAGACTCACACTAATTCTGACAATAATAGACAATCTGAACTGAAGGCCTAAGCCTGAGGCGCGTATTCTTCCATTATTTTTTTACATGTGTAAAATATTTAGCAATAATCTATTGAAACTATCTTCATTGGCTAAATATGTTACATCTGTGAAAATCTGAATATAAAAATAATGCAGATTTAGAAATCTACAGGCATGATTAGTTAAAAAAGATACCTTACATAGCATCTATAGCAATTTATTGCACTTACTAGGCTAAAAACCTAATTTGACTGATCCAAAATCTCATTTCACATTTTCTCAGAACTTCAGAAATGTGTTTTCTTTTTTAATTGTCTCTACACAGGTTCACATAAAATAAGTTAAATAGACTGTCCCAATCAGCAAGTCAATCACTTATCATAAGCTCAACTCTAAAAGAAATTTTGTAAGTATTGAAAACAAATGAATTGGAATATGCAAGAACAACACATGTCCATTTTTTTCAAAATGTGTTTGCACTTAAAAAATCACATCTACAGAAATAAATACATCATACTTCTATGTCCAACTGTTAATAATAATGATAAGGGATAAGCTTTTAATCAATTTACAGTTAAACAAAAAAAATTAAGTATGTAGGTAAATTTTTGTTTGCTTCTACCAAAAGTAGTTTTTTTAACATGTACGTATATACCAATTCTGGTTCTTGTTAACTTGAACAGCAAACAACATTGCACAATATATGTATACAGATAATAGAGATAGACCTCTGTAAGTAACATCTGTGTTACTTATAGCTGCTAGAATTAATGTAATACCACAGAGTTGAACACCACAAATTCGGTGGTAATACTCCACCTTCCTGAGATGTTCAAGTTTTAAGACTGTAGTCAAGCTACATTTGTAATATAAGGATTTGGAAAAAATTGTATTTGTGCAATGTTTCTTATGTAGTTTCAGATGATATTTTTTGAATCAGATGCTATTGATGAATTTTTGGTTTACACTTTCAGCATTTTACTTTGATGGATATTTTATTTGTAAGGATTTTTATATTATCAACTTAAATAAATGCAATCTATATGATTAAATTTGTTGGGTATGGATAGGTGTGCTACAGTATTCAGAAACTCCTTAAGTCTCTGCCTTATCTCCATTACATTTCCAGCTTTATCATGAATTTGCATTTGTTTGTACCAAATATAGCTATAGTTGATAACACACTGTTTTGTAAAACATTGATAAATAGTGGTAAAAAATTACTGCAGATAGTTTTTGATAATCTACTTGAATAATAATTGTCTTATGTAGTAGAAATACTAGTGATTGTTACATGCTGAATAAAAATAATGAGCATATTGCTTGGGTCTGCATTCTAAAGTAGAGTGGAGATTGGATAGTTAAATTCTTCATATAGATGTTATTAGATCATACTGCTGATTTTATTGGACATTTCTGTTCTGACATGTTATACTTGGATTGCTATATTTTCTTAGAAAATTTAATAGAAATTTCATGTTTTCAACGATAAAGTAAAAAACAGAATCTATGACAAGTATCATTTATCAAGTTTCATTATCTACACAAAATAGATACAGAAATATACGTACACTTGACATGCATATAATCAATCTAAGGGCACCTGATGGAACCATTGGTTTTTCTAACAGTAATAATTACATTGGGGTGTGTTTTTCCTTGATGTGACCCATCTCACAAGTATTATACTGTAATGTTATACTGACGTTTATTGTAGATTTATGGAAATTTGTGTTAGACACATAATCTATTGGCATATAGAACATTCTATATTAATACAAAATTGTTATTTTATATAAGATAGAGGCATTATTGCTGTAACTTTGACAACATAATATTCAATTTATAAGATAAATCCACTTCTTAATGTCCACACTTATTGTAGATGTACTAATGTTTAAATATGTATCGTTTTTGTCCAAACTGCGGGAATATCTCACAAAAACCACTACATACGACGTAACTAGCCGTCTAACCTGGGGGGGCCGGGGGGGCTGTTATTGTGACCTGGAAGCCTGAAATAAGACAAATATAAATTCACTTTGAAAAGTACAAACACAATTTTTTTAAACAGTGAGAGGTCAATCTATATAATTTCTACTCAATGCCATTTGAATTGGTTAAACCAGCGACGGCACCATAACTCATAATGCTGTTTTTTTAGTGGATCACATTGGGATATAGTCACATATTAAAATGGTACAAAGTATCATTGATACAGGGGCTGTATTCATATTCAACATACTTAATTCTATTGCAAATGTAGTAAATGTTTATACTTCTAGTAATTTTACTGGGGGGGGGGGGGGGGGGCTAGACCTAATATAGCTATGTGCCTTCATGTCATTACTGTTTATCTTTTGCTTCATTCTGTGCTTTGTTTTCCTATACACCTATGCAGTATTGTTGTTTTTACTGTTGTATGAAATGAATTGGAATTAATACCTGTTTTTTATTATTATTATTATTTAAGTTTGAAGAAAGGATATACAATAGTGGAGGTTGACTTATTCATATGTATAACAGTGTTTCTTGATCCAGTGTCTTTAAAAGTGGTGTACAGTGCTGTTATAAATTTCTTTGGCCGGTTCAAAGCTTAGAGGAGAATGCTGTCCTTTTGTCGTCTGGGTAGTTTCTTTAAACAAAATATAAACTTTCTTGAAGATGACCTATGGCTAGAGCAGCCGATATAAATAATGGCTCCAAATATATAAAAACTAGTGTTTGAAAATGTAGTATAAGATGCACCCATTCTCAGAATTTTTGACACTAATAATGACTAAGGCCAGGCCAAACTGGCCTCAAAACCAACAGCATGCGTTTTTCGACCTCTATACTGCAGACAAAGGTGATTTTTTGAGTCGAATGGTTAGTGAACATGAATCTGTAGTTCATCATTATGAATCAAACTCCCAACAGAACTCTATACAGTGATCTGAGGGAATCGGGGTGCTTAATTCGTTGTTGGCATTCAGAGATTAGTAAGCCACAAGAATGTGATCCTGAGGGTCCCTGGTCACATTGGTGTACTCAGGCAGCAGATCACTTGGCTAGGATAGAGGCTAAAAACTCCTGCTCCCACCCTGAACCCATAACAGGAATCAGTAGACACTAGGTCAATCTTGCCGTAGATCAGGGGGCATGCAACAAACTCGCGAAAGCTTGGTTAGAGAGGGAGATGACAACAATGTTGAAGATCGCTCAATCTTTTGGTGGTGGTTCTCAAAGGTCATTGCCAACTGAAAGTGATAAACGACCCCATCTGGTCCAGATGTCGGGAAGAAGACGAAACTTCCTGGACAGGCGTGCTGTATATTGCAACAAATATTTGTTACTAAGGTGTGTGAAGAGAAGGTAATCTGGTTGGAGGTATTGACATTCACCAGGTCTGGTAGGTTGAACAAAAAGCAGGTATCCAGAAGGCCATGGCTTTTAGTGTTAGTTCTGTGGAGTCGATAAAAAGGTAGCCTGTGCATGGCTTCATCTGCCGCTCACTACTACCATTACTTGGCGTTCTGAAAATATTATGTTAGTGGATTCTAAGGACGAAAGTGTCTCCATAACAGGAGAATATTTGCCTCAGTCCCAGGGAAATATGAAAAAAATTAACGAAAGCCTACCTGCATGACAACCTGTTCACCAGAATCGTGCAGCATTGGCTGGACTGCATAGACTGAGCATCAATATTCTAGGTCCCTCGCCCCCCAATTCTGGCTATTTTGAAAGTTGAAAAAAGATATGCAATGAGAAGACTTTTGCAAGAAGTGGTGAGCATACTTGCTAATCTTTTAGAAGATATGGATAAGTTAATTGAATATGTATTGATGTTGCAGATAAACGCTGCTCTTAAGATTGATCATAAATGACGGACCAAGTGCGTTTTTAATGCGCTTGTACACTATTACGCGAGGTGTAACTCCATTTTTGTACTCTCCTATCAGTTTATTTTATACCTTATATTTAGCACCTTTTCTCAATCTTTATTGCTATATATTACATGAAGTTACTTTAACTACTCGAATTGTTGCAGGAAAACATTTCAGATGATTTTGTTGTTTTTTTTTTAAGTAGCTCAAGAAGTACTTTACAGTTTAAAGAAAATATGAAAAAAAACACATTTTTGAAAAATTACGCGCCATCTTTCACTCAGTGAGTCGTACCGCCATCTATCCTTTTATTAACTTTTTTTTCTGAAATGAAAAATATCGGAAAATTAAATCGAAAAACTTTGATTTTGTATATTAACTAAGACTAAGAGCTTCCCGCATCTTTGAAATAATTTGTTGTGCTATTTTGGATGTCGAACGCCATTCTGCCGGCAAGAATCATTTTGTAATTCTAATCAACTTTTTAATTGTGATGAATGCTTCCTTTACAAATCAGAAAAGACCGTGAACGTTAATTGGCAAATAATATGCATATAGCTGTCACAAAAATTGACAAATCTGAATGCATCAAACCTCACTTTTGAGTACAATTTTCTGTTTCAATATCCTTGCGTTTTGATGCGGTCTATATTGCCCCAGGTCTTATCGTGATATCCGTGTAAGTGACAGACGTCTACGTATTATAGCGAATATCATTGTTACTTCCAGGAAAATAAAGATATGTTTTGCTGGCGATGCCATAGGGATGGCGTCAATATTGTATGCGAAACGTGTCCTAGATCATATCATCAGAAATGCCTGAAACAGACCATAAGCAACCCGGAACATTGGCCGTGTCCAGAATGCGTCTCTATACTGAAAGCAGAGAGCACCCAGACCAGGTAAGAGTCAGCTCTAGTTGATCGTTTTTTCATTTGCAAACCGCTTATCTGTAGACATTTTCTTAAACAGTTCTAACAAATAGACTCAGTTAGTCCACAAGTCTCACAAAATATCCTCATCCAATTGTTTATTATCCCTTCTTAGAAGAGGACTAAAAACATCCCAAATTTTACAAGAAAACTTTGTAGGTGCGCTTACTTACTTTGTCTCAATAAAGTACGACTATATTTCAGAGAGATTTGCTGCTCTAAGGTAGTTAAGAACAACATTTTAAGTCTTTGTCGACATTTAAAATTAAACTGGAAACAATTGCTACTTGCTTAATACCGTCACTGAACTACGATTTTATACTGCCATTTATTGTTACGGCTCTGTTTTGTATATAATATTAATTTGTTACATTACTGGCAAATTTTGTTTTGAGACTCACTTGTAGAGTTGCTAAACTTTACGACTTGAATTCTGCCTTAACAATATTTGCACTATTTGTAGTGTTTTTTTTTTCTTTATTATAGAGTGGACAATCATTATTACTTATGCAAAAAGTATTAAAGAATTAATGACGTATTGCTTTAAATCCCTGAATACACTGAATCTTCTGTATTCCAGCTTCAACTTCTGATTGAAGCAATTTTATTTTTAGATTCTCCTCTGTCGTAGAAATTACAAAAATATAGATATATTAAGGCAACCAATTCCAAAACATAAAAACTATCAATTTTAAAATATCAATTTTATGTTAGCAAAATGCTTCTTTGTAATCGCATATAAATATTTTAGGTCACCTGCAATGAAAGGAATGACCTTGGAACATCTTTGCAGTCTCCTCAAGTTTGCCATAAAACGAATGATACAGTGTCAAGGGGTAAGTGGTTTTTTTTGTTTTGCTGCATGTAAATATCTAAAGGTTATAAAACCTATTTTGTAGCATATTTTAGACTCTCAAAGCTGTGCAACAAGTATTTTGTGGTTCTGTTCTTGTTCTTAAAGCGGGTTCTCACTGTTCAGTTTGAATGAATAATTTTAACTGATTCAGCGTTAATTAAAACCACATTTGTTCACACATATCATGTTTTGCTGAATAAATCAGCTGGTCCGGATCATTGTATGTATCAGTAATCTCGAAGGTAGACACAAAATGATTACTAAAAGAAACTTAAAACCCGTTGTTCGCGAAATAAACTGTTTTACTCAAAATGAATCGAAGAAAACGTCGTAGATGTACGATGTGTACATATAAATAATAAATCCTTCTCAAACTGTAAAAATTGAACAGCTCACTGAACAGAAAAGGTTCTCACATTTCAGTTTGTAATACTTTTTAAATACTGATCAGTCAAAATGAATTAAAAGTATGACAGGTTTTCACTTTGACTGAAAGTACAAACCCACGGATCAGCTTCAATGCAAATGTGTTCTCACGATCATTATCTGTACAGTATCACTGAATCGGTCAAACTGCTTCACCAAAACTGACAAGTGAGAACCCGCCTTTAGATTAGATTTTTTTCTTTTGGTAACACAAGAAGAATATAGACAACATTTAAGAACCAACTAATTAAGCCTTCTAAAATTATTGTGATAAAATTCATCACCTGGGTTAAAATTTTATAGGATAACATTCTATAAAAGTATAAAACATAAATCGATATAGGGCTCCCCCAATCCTCATTCCTTTATAACCCCAATTTTTTTTCAGTGCATCTTAGGATCATGTTTTTTTACATTATTTTCATGATCTTAAAACATTCATCATAAAACATTTTTTAAAAAACGGTGTTGATTTGTGATATTAAATATTCAACCTTTCTACGTGACCCAATGGAAAACGTTACTTGCTAAAAATCATCTAGTAAAATATTGACGGCTGTTCAGTGTTCAGTCTTTTGAGATAACAACTTTATACCTATTAATTTTTGCAAAGACCTAATACAGGTAGGGCAAAAATCAAAACGTTTCCTATTCTGAAAGATGATAGTATCTGCGTCACACAACAAAATAATCAAGAGTGAAAGTGTAATAATCGAAATGCTTAACAGAACTAAGACGGTCACCTTGTATGGTGACCTCGAGCTACTACTATTTTAAATCCACGTCGGCCCCCAGTACCATACGTTCTGGCAACGGTGCAGGGGAGTTCGGTAACCTTTTGACCGATTCTGTTGGTTTGGTTTGATTACGGACGACGTACTGCGCCGCGTTTCTGTGGACGCGTTCTAACAGCGGCATATGGTGCCATGTTGCCGGGTGGCTTAGCAAACTGATATCTGCGACAATTATTACGTAGTTTTTCACATCATATATTATGTGATAGCCTAGTTGACTGTTGAGGTGTGTGGATCAAAATAACTGGGTGCGCAGATGATTTAGGTCACGTAATTGGGTAATACGAAATAATATATGGGGGAAGGAACAAAAATACATTTCTTTGGACACTTGCTATAAGCAAAAGTGCAATACGCAGAAAAAATGATTTTTTTTTGTTTTTTTTTTTCGCAAAAGGTGCAGTGATAGCTTCTTTAGATATATACAGGGTGCTCTATGATGAGTAGAAGATACTTTAGGAGATAACTGTACAGGTCAATTTCAACAAAAAAAATTGATAAAGTAGGTGTCCTATTTTCAACTGTTTCAGAGATATTTAATTTTTGTTTATTTATTTTCAGGAAGCGCTGGTTACAGTGTTCTTTTTTTTTGTTTTTTTTTGCAAAAGGTGCAGTGATAGCTTCTTTAGATATATACAGGGTGCTCTATGATGAGTAGAAGATACTTTAGGAGATAACTGTACAGGTCAATTTCAACAAAAAAAATTGATAAAGTAGGTGTCCTATTTTCAACTGTTTCAGAGATATTTAATTTTTGTTTATTTATTTTCAGGAAGCGCTGGTTACAGTGTTCTTTTACTTCAATAAATTATACCACTTACGATTTAGCTTAACCACACCACATACATTAATATGTCATTACAATTAATCATAACCATGTCATACATGACACACGCCAACTATGTTTTTACTGAAAACGATTCAGCAAACGAAAATTCATTCTCTTCTATTTCAAGTATCCATATATAAAAAAGTAGCTTCTTTAACTGCAAATAACATTTCACAGTTTTATCAGGACTGAATACGCTTTACCTAAAGATATTTTTTTCTATATTTGCTGAAGTTTTGGCTTGAACTTACGGGCATACATTTACAAAAATTATTATCGGACATAAACTACCAGAAGCAGTTATTCGTCACTTGAAACTCTTGTAACACGATTCTCAGACGACGCGACAGTGCTATGAATGTTTCGTTTGATTACAAATTTTATGCTGAAAATCAAATAATGAAAGAAAGTTAAATATCTCAGGAGTAGTTAATAATTTATATGACTTTTGTTTGTAAATGAGCTGTACAGTGTTCTCCTAAAGTATCTACCCCTCGTCATAGAACACCCTGTATATTGGCTTGCAGATGCATCTTTCAGAAAAAAAAATATGACCCAGTACTGACAAATTCCATATATTGCCTTAGCACTTAGCGAATATTGACTGACAGTTATTTGTCCCGCATTCCACTATGAGGAAATACATTTTCCAGTATTTTGTAGCGTTAACTGCAAAAAGGCAAGATTCAATAAATTATTCACGAGTGGGCAAATTAGAACTTTAAATATCCTTAGCATGACTTTGAAATACACAGTAAGCTGGTAACATATGGAAAGATAGCAGATAATTTTGTCTATTTGAATATCAAGCGGCAATATCAGCATTTTACTTTAGTAAGCCAAAAGATTTCATATACACCGTGAGCAAGTATACATTGTTTTCGTTTTTCAGTCTGAACCTTTTTTGAATGCAGTCAGTGACACAGATTTTCCCGAATATAAGAAATACATAGTACAACCGATGGACCTGGCGAAATTGGAGAAAAATATCAAGAACAATATTTACGGAAGTACACAGGCATTCGAAGCAGACGCCAAGTGGTTGTTACATAACAGTATTATTTTCAATTCCTGTAAGTGGGCACCATTCAACTACACGACATCTAATAAAATATAGTTTTTCTACTACCGCATGTAAACTATAAAGAGTAGTGTGTACAGTAGAGAAATATTTCTTTTTTGTAAAAAGTGAGCAAACGCTTGAGTATATAGTATAAAAACTACATATTCTGTAAAGTTATGCGTTATGCGTATTTCTGTATTTTTGTCTTATTGGTATGTACTGTTATAAAAATAATTATTGCATGCGACTGGCGTGTGTCTCAGATTAACCACTGAACATAGAGGTAGTAAACAACTAATTCTAATAGGCCGACATCTTTTCTTACGTTGCCATATTGACCACCAGATACGGCAATTATAATTATTTACTATCGTCTTAATTGTATAGTATCCAGAAATATTCCATTCTACGTTTAAAAAGACGGTATTTTGATGGTTTGGGAATGATTACAGCAAAATCAAAAGCTATGTTGACCTCTACTGCGTTACTGCATATTTCTTCATCATAAACGCAAATTCTGAAGTCTTACATACATTTTGAGGAGCTGGCAACGCCGATATAATTTTCATGCGACTTATTAACTTTAGAACCTCGACTGTCAAACTTTTGTTTTGTTTGTGCGTCTTTTATGCTTGGTCAGTTAAATCGAATTCGCTATTTGTTGGTCACTGTAGTGAAGATTTGCGGACTTGCTGTGCTATATTCGAGTGTAGTTTAACGGTTTTTCGAAATGGAACTCAAAAAGTGCAGTGTTTGTAATATGGGCTGCATTGGAAGAATGTTCGGGTTAGTTGGCGTTACACAGCATTGTTTACAATCTGAACTGTCACTGCGAGGTCACAGCTGATCAATGTTTGGAGGCTGAAGTGTCAAAGATGATGGCTTTGAGCACGCAATGGTGAAGTGTTTGTTTACTACCTCTATGTCCAGTTGTTACTCTGAGGCGTGTGTAAATGGCTTTTTGACTTATGAGTGCGTCATTCACTATATTTACTCGCTTATTGCATACATAACTTTTGTATGTTGAACATTTTTGTTCCAGATCAGTCGAAGCTGACATCAGCTGCTAAAAATATCGTTAAAATATGCAAGCAAGAAATGGCTGAGATAGAGAATTGTCCTAGCTGTTACCTGAACGCTAATACTAAGAAAAATACATGGTTTGTTGAAGTTTGTCCGAAGCCCCATATATTAGTTTGGGCAAAATTAAAAGGTAAAAAAACTATTTTAGTATCATAAAAATCAATCATTCTTGCTGAAATCAAAATTTTACACTAAATTTATCAATAGTATTGCAGATTATTAAGTTGTAGGAAAAGTGAGATTATTGTTATGTCATACATTCTATTATCAAATATGTATGTTATACACAGTCTAAGCTCTTGTAGGATTTCCAAAGTTTAATCAATTCATAATATGAGCTCAAACTGTTAAATAATAAGATTTTCTTTAAAATTATAAATAAAATTACACACGTTTCATCTTTAACTGGAGGTTATAGTAAACTGCTGACGGACAACGCATTTGCGGGGTAAGGAGAGAGCTACAATGGGCGTGGCCTATTTACTATAAATCTACTACGAAGATATACCGCCAAGTCAAAAAATACTTGCAGGCGCCGCTCGCTTATGCCACCGTACATTAACAAAGACCAGTAGGGTCACTCTAAGCCACGCCCGCAATGTGGCTTTTCCATCTCTGTTCTCTGATACTACACAAGCTGGCGGATCAACGGCAGATTCTGGCACCCGCAGATCTCGAGCAGTAGCCGAACGTTGCCGAACGCTAACAGCTGTGGCTTACAGGGTCAGGTCAGTCCACCTAACACCGCCTAACACGCGACACGCTGCACGGGATACAATCGGTCGGATCTACCAGGGTGCCTGAATAAGTAGTGTTTGTGGGTTATTGAGCGTTTTGCGCGTATTTCACAAAACAATGCCGTCGACATGCTCTGTATGTGGCTGCAATAGCAAACAAGGCATGGGAAAATCATTTTTTCGATGTCCGAAGCAGGAAACTGGGTAAGATAGATTGTTTATTAACTTATACTGGCCAATTTGTCTCGATAAAATTTAAAAAATAAACATTGTTTTTAGATGTGAAAATTGGAAACGGGCATTAGGGTTCGTGGGTACCCATAAATATGCCAACCTTACCCCGGATCAATGTAATAGCAGAATAAAAATTTGCGAATTACACTTTCCTCCAGAGAGTTTTATGATACACAAATCGAAAATCCACCTACAGTACACTGCGGTTCCTTCTTTGTATTTGAATGGTAAGCTTATTATAAACCAATGTGTGTATCATTTCTGCTCTATGAAGTAGTGTAACTACTACAGTAATTAATGTTCGAACCTTTGGATAACTGAAACTTTATTAATTTTTCAGGCGAAGCTGAAAAGCAGAAAGATGCTGCAGTTCAAACAGAAAATGGTAAATTTGTGTTTTCGAAATATACGGCAGATAAAATTTAAATATCGATTTAATCAAATATTAATATTCTACAATTTTTTAGATTATTTGGGCTACAAAGATGTCTCTCTACAAACATATACTTTTACGACAGGTATGTAAATACGCATGTAGCATAGTACAGCGCAGCGATATAGGATTTGCTTACTCAGCAAAAAAATTCCGATAAAACAACATGATAGTCGAGCCGGTCTAAATAGAAATAAAAGAAATAATACTATATGACCTTTATATATATATATAGTCCCATCATTCCATTAAGGAACATAGGGCCTCTACAAACTGACGCCAGTCTGATCTATTCTTTGCAAGCGCTTTTATCTCTCTCCATGTCTTGCCCATTCTTCTTGCCTCATCTGTAACCGTTCTTCTCCAGGTCACCCTTGGTCTTCCTATGTGTCTGCTATCCTGGGGGTTCCAGTCTAACGCCGTTCTAGCTACAGATTCTTCCGTTCCTCTTCGCAGAATGTGACCTATCCAATTCCACTTTCTCTGTCTGATTTCCGTCCCTACTTTCTTAAACCCTGATATTTTCCACAAGTCCTCGTTCGAGATTGTCCTTGGCCAAAAAATCCGTAGGACCCTCCTTAGACATCTGTTAATGAAAACCTGGAGTTTTTGCTCATTGGCTTTTGTGCTTTTCCATGTTTCGCATCCATACAATAACACTGATTTCACGTTGCTATTGAAAATGCGCAATTTAGTTCTGATTGAGTACGTGGTAGATTTCCAGACTTTGTTAAGGGACCCAAATGCTCTTCTTGCTTTTAGTAGACGCTGCTGAATATCTTGATCTGTCCCTCCTGTGTTATTAACTATGCTGCCTAGATATTCAAAGTAGTCGACTCTTTCTATCACTTCGTTGTAGAGCAGAAGAGGTTCCTGGTTGACTATATTAATCCGCATCTCTTTGGTCTTCTTCACATTTACTCTTAGTCCCATTTTTGCTGCCTCTGTTTTAAGGACTTCAATCTTTCTTTTCGTGTCTTGGATATTGTGCGATATTAGGCAGATGTCATCTGCGTAATCCAGATCTTGAAGGCTGCCCATCAGTCCCCATCTAATGCCTCCTCGGCCATCACATACCTTTCTCATTAAGCAGTCTAGCACTATGTTAAATAGCAAAGGCGAAAGTACACATCCCTGCTTCACACCACGCTCGATACTAATTCTTTCACCTTTATGTCCCTTGTGAAGAACCTGGCTTGTGGCATCTTTGTATAGCTCTTTCACGATGTTTATAATCTTCTGGGGTATGCCTTTCTGCATCATGCATTCCCATACACTTGTACGTGTTACTGTGTCGAAAGCCCTTTCAAAATCAACGAACACTAAATGCAGCGGGGAGTTCCACTCATACGACTGCTCTATTATAATTCTCAATGTATTTATTTGGTCGATGCAAGACTTACCTGGGCGGAAGCCGGCTTGTTCAATTCTCTTTACTAAATGTAAAAATATAAACTTCAGTTGCATTTTTGTGATTAGTGAAAAAAGTAAAAAGAGTTTAATAGTACCAAACTAAAACCAAGCGGTATAGTTAAACCGCCTTAAAAGAGTCAAAACAGATCTCATACGTCTGGGCTCTACTACTATTATTATTATTACTATCACTTGTATTATAATAATAATATTTATTTACAACACTAGAGAAAGCCACACAAACAGTAGCGGCGCTCTCCTCGAGTACTCCAAGAAAAAGAAAGCTACAGGAAGAAATTAAAACGTTAAAGAGGGCTGCAACACCTTCTGGATCACCATGCAAAAAACGAAAGTGCCAAATGCAGTTGGAAACAGGAATAACTGTAGAAGATATACATAAATATTTGGAGAAAAATTACTCAGAAGAATCTTGTAAAACATTGAAGATGCAGTTGAATTTATTGAACAAATCTCCAAAAGGTTGTAGGTACTCAGAAGATTTCAAGAAATTCGCATTAAGTGTTTACTTCTTAGGTCCAAAGGCATATAAACAGTTTTCAACTATTTATAGATTGCCTTCAAAAAGCACACTCAACCGCTTTACGAGAAACTGGATAATAAACCCAGGTTTTAACGATTTTATTTTTGGTTTGCTTGAACTTAGGGTTAAAATGTTCAAAGAAAAAGAGAAAGATTGCATTATTTGCTTAGATGAGATTTCCTTAAAATCACATCTTTTTTATGATATATCAAAGGATAAAATAGTGGGATTCCAGGAAGGACATAATACAGCAAGCACGAAAGTAGCAACCACTGCCTTAGTGGTTATGGTGCGTGGGATATCCAGTAACTGGAAACAGCCCATTGTCTATTATTTCTATAAGTCTGCGGCACCTTCGGAGGAAATAAAAGAAATTTTATTTGAAAGTGTCAAGAAGCTTACTGCAGTAGGCTTTAATGTGCTGGGGGTAGTTTCAGATCAGGGATCCAATTTTCGGAAATTGGTGAATAAAGTTCTTAAAGTAACTCCAGATAATGTATACTTTTTTGTAGATAATGTAAGACTTGTTTACCTTTTCGATGTTCCACATCTGTTAAAGTCCACTAGAAACAACTTCTTTTCCTACAATTTTCGATTGCCGGAAGGAACAGCAAAAAAATGCTATTTAGATACTTTCTATGCCCACGATAAGAAAAAAGAATACAGACTTTGCCCTAAACTAAGAAACGAACACCTATATCCTGGCAACTTTCAAAAAATGAAAGTGAAATTTGCATCGCAAATCTTTAGCCATTCTGTAGCAGCCGCTCTGGAAACCTACATAGCTTTTAATGTTTTGCCATCGGAAGCAATTATCACTGCAAAATTCATTAAAACAATGAATGATTTATTTGATTTATTGAATTCCTCGCATTTGAGTAATTTTAATGCTTTTATGGGCACAGAAAAACAATTAAGATTTCTAGAAGAAATCATATCATTGTTTGATAGTTTAGAGGTCGTGAAAATGGTCAAAGCAAATGGTCAAGAAAATTTCGTAGAAAAATGTATAAACAGTCAAATGCATTTTATATATGGATGGAAATTAACAATAAATTCCATTAAAGCTTTATGGCAAACGTTAAAAGCTAGGAGATATACCTTTATGCTCACAAGGAACCTGAATCAGGATTGTATCGAAAACTTTTTTGGACAAATTAGAAATTGTTGTGGCAACGCTAGGAATCCAACGCCAATACAGTTTATTAGGGCGTTTAAAAAATTATTTACTTTAAAATACTTCAATCAAGTTGATGGTGCAAATTGCATAGACGATATTAACGAAGTACTACTAAGCATAACTCCAGAAACGCAAGAAATCTTCAAAACAATAATCCCGGAAGCTGCATCAAACACCCCTTTGAAAGTATTTACAAGTGATTATAGGAATATTTCTAGTACCGATGGTAATGCGTTGGTTTACGTTACTGGGTATTTACTTAAAAAAACTTTGGTGCAGCATTCGTGTGACATATGTGTTAAGTATATTGAACACCATACTTTAAACAATGAGGCAACAATATTTCTTAGGGCGAAAGCATACCCTGGGTCTAAACAATTTGGCGGTTTGAATGCACCGCCTCTAAATATTGTAGAATTCATTATAAATCTAGAGAACATTTTTGTTGAACATTTTAATGAGATAGCAGGCCAAAATCATATTGGAAAGAAACTAAAAGATTTATTCAAAAATACAACTTTGGAACATCCATGTGAAAATTTCCCTCATGAATATTTCGTATCCCTGTATATAAGAGTGCGAATATATTTCACTATCAAATTTGCCAATCGCGAAATTAAAGACCAAATAAATCAAAAACTAAAGCCAAACATAAAATTAACAATCCTAGAAAACTTGTAACAAAATAAGCATTTCTTTTAATTTCTCTAATGTGCAACAGAGCACTTTTAAGTTGAAGATATTATGAAGTTCTTTATATAATTTATTTGAGTTTTTCTTTAGATCCAGTACGATTTTCTTAACCTCATTTTCATCCGTCGGCTGAATATTCATCTCACTACTACTTACAATTTCCTCGAACCTTTCTATACCATTAGGTCTAACAATAGCTATTTAATTTTTTAAGTCATTAACAATATTAGCACCAATATAACAAAATGATCATTAAGATGATTTACAATTTCTAGCTTATTGTGTATCTCCTGTTGGTCCTTGATCATACAATCAATCTGCGTTTTACTTGCTTTATTATTGACAAGCCTATTTACAAAGCCGCGTTGTTTTTTATATTTGTGCCTACTTCTTCCCATTGATTTTCAAAATATCTGTTTTTAATACTTTAATTTTATTATTGACTTGATTCTTAAGTTTTTTTAAATTGATTTTCCAAATTCGTGTTTCCCGGTTCTATATCTTTTTGTTTTAAATTTTGACTCAGTTTTCAATCATTTCGAGAATTTCTTGATTTATCCAGTCGTTATTTTCACGTATCTTACACGTCTTCTTGAATTCCGAATCTTTTTTACAAGAAGTGATGAAGTCAATTAGTTCCTGAAATGATTGAATTTCTGTAGTTTGAATATTCTTTTCCAATTTTGAGATTAATTTTTTATGGTCTATTCTGTTTACTTCTTTTCTATATTTTGTCGCAAGTGCTTTTATGTTTACACTTAAGGTTATTGACAACAAATTATGAATGATCAGAGTGTTACTGTTACGTACTACTTGAATCGTACAACTATGTATCTGACAAAAACATGATCTATAATACTCCTTGAGCTATTTGCCACCCCAGTAGCCGCATCTGCAGTTATTGTGTTAAATGGTTTATTGAATAATAAATTATATTCTATGTATACTATAGAATTCATTTCTATTGACCCCCGTATAAGTGAAGTGAACGTCGACGCCGAGAATATCGCACAGTCGGATTCCCCGTAGGTAGGTAGACGAATCCGAGTCCGCCCGAACCCAACTCCCCTCACATCGAGGCGGCTCAGACGGCTGGCATTTGTGAGACTCACATCAAAGGCGGCAAGGCGAGTGACCCTACTGGTCTTTGTTAATGTACGGTGCTTATGCTTACATGCCGAGGGGTCTGTGACGGTGATGCCGAACCGTGCTCCCGCTGACCCTAGACCCGTTGACGTCGTGCAAAAAGTATTGAACCTTTTTTGCTCGTCCGTCGTTGAGAAATAGACATTGTATAATTTATACCTGGCACCACAGTTGATCCCTTTTCTGTGTATTTCAGGCATATACATAATAATAAATACAAAATGAGTATAAAGAGTTGTTTATAAGTGCAACTGAGTTGTCGCAGAAAAAATGAATTTATCGTATGTACAAGAGCGAAAATAAGACTAAAAATAAGGTAACACTTTACATTGAGCAGTTGTTTAGATATGCCAATGCTGTTGGAAAATTGAAAGATGTAAACGTATTACAGAATTGGCGCAAATACGGGGATAGGGGGGACGTGTCCACCTCTTGGAACTATAAATTAAAAAAACTATCAGGTCTCATACTTTTTGCCTATAGCATCCCCAGAAGGCGCCAGGAAGATTATTGTTGGATCCACAATAAACTTCAGAAAAATAAACCAAAAAAGCCTGCCCACCTCCCCCCACCGGTAGGCCTCCAGATATGTATATCCCGCATAGTGAAACTATATCTACCTGCATTCTGAATTACAGCCGCTAAATTTGGTATTTCGATGAAGTATTCAAAAAGAGGACGCATTCTAACAACTTTTTGAAATCTATAACACCTCCATCACAGATATACCTATACACCTATGCCAAGACGATTATGTACTCTGAAGAAAAAGAAAAATTTGCTTTCTGTGATGTTGCGCAATAAAAGAATGCGGACTATAATAGATGCCTATCTGACCTCTAATGGTGCCACACCAAGATGGTGTCATTATTTTACCTGATATATGACGCCTGATAAAGAAGCTATTCAGAGAAGAAAGATGACTTTTTGGATGAAAAATGGTGCGTTAAAGAGAAACCACAATTAGTTTTCTCAAGTTCAGTGGCAGTTTCATGTCACAGAAAGTTACCATTGCTACTTTGCCGTCTGAACAGAAAAAATCGTTAAGTGGAGAACTTAGCAAAGGAACATGACTTCTGGAATGAATAAATGTTAATCAAAATACAAGGTTTTTATCAGTTTATGTTACAAGTAAAAAGTGTAATTTCTATTCGCGACACAAAAAAGTGTGAGCCCAAGACTCTAGACTTCTCGGTCTGGGCCTGCCAGCAATTTGAATTCTAATTACTTACAAATCTGGTTGAAAATTGTAAGATTTCACAGTAATCCTGAAAATCATAACTGCTCAAAACCAATTATCGCAATTTGTTTAAATTTTAGTAGTTCCTAACCTTTGGCCTGCAGTGTATATGAATAACCCAAAACCACCGACTACAAATTTAATTAATGTCCAAAACAATATCTATCTCATTCCAGAAATGAACTTCAGCCCATTCATAATCTGTAGTTTACATACTTTTGTATTGGTGGCGCCTTTATCAGTGTCCCAATAGGCGCGCGGTCGTTCAATGCAAGGCTCTAGCTGTAACCATTTTTGACCCTGTATATTAATAATATTTGGCACAAAACACTGATTTGCCTTTTCTTAAAACTTCAATCTAGAGAAATGTCGATCCAGATTTTAGAATAAGTTTATAGAGGGTGATTAACGAGACCGTGAATTTAGTTAAAAAGACGTCAATTTTGGAAATTTTTTAATAATTGTCTATTAGGAAATTTCAAAAAGTATGTCGACATTTCTCCAGAACCGTCCTTTTTCTTCATGCTCATATTTTTTTCAGTTCATAAATCTCAAAATTAATAGTCCAAAAATGGTTACAGCTGAACCATTGCAAACACCTCTTATGTACGTACTATAACCTCCTCTTAATGCAATGTTTTCATTAAAATAGCAGATATCTAATCCATCAGACGAATTTTTGTTGTTTACAAGCTTTTTTTTCAAGTACTCACTCGGTTGAATGATTTGTTTGCTCCCTACACGCTCAATATATTCACCGTAATGGATTTTTGTAACGCTTTAAATATATCTCAATTATCTGCTTATTATTCCTTGAAGGTTTTCCTTATTGGCCCGCAAAGGCCATGCAGTGCAACACAACTGGAATGGTGGACGTAAGATTCTTTGGTGCACACGATAGAGCTTGGGTGCACTATAAGGATTGTTACCTGTACTCTGAGAAGGATCCGAATACCTTTAAACAGAAGAGATATGACATTGAAAAATGTATTGAGGTATGCTTCAAATATGTCAAACCCTATCTAAAATAGTTTTTGGGGTATTTAAGCACGCATCTAAATTATATATGGAAAAACACGGTTATGCGTGTTTACTGGAGTCACAGTATTTTTTTTCAATTGACAGTCAAAGTTTGGTGAGTGGATTGAAAAAAGCCGTGACATTTTTCATTTTCAAGGTATGTTGGTTGTTCTGACGAAGCAATTAAGCTATTTGCAAATTATGGTTGCTTTTCTTGGGTTTCCGTCAACGATTGAAACTATAACTTTGCTTCACTACGTTTCGGTTTATTTTAATCTAGACCGTTTTCAGGTATCGATAAATGGATAGGAAATCTGTATATAATAAAAATAAGAACAAAAATATAAAGAAAAAACATCCAAAAAAACCAATTACGAAAAACGAATAAAATAAAATAATTATTATAAATTATATGTGTAAAGTAGAAATATAACTCAGATGGTTTAGATTAAAATAAACCGAAACGTAGTGAAGGAAAGTTATAGTTTTAATCGATGACCGAAACTCATGAAAAACAACCATAATCTATAGTCGCGGTCACTAGAAAAATAAGCTATTTGCAAATTTTTTCTCGATATCAGTTTGTAGAAACTTCGTCTGGTGTATCTGATTGGAAGCTTGTGGTATGTGGTGTTCTTCAAAGCTCAAATCTGGGCCCTTTCTTTTTTCTGTCCGCTCGGCAAATATAACTAGTTGCTTACGTCACTCTAAAGCTTACTTATATGCTGATGATTCACATTTAAAATTTTTCTTCCATGATACAGATGTAAAAGCTGCAGTTAAGTCTGCGAATGAGGATCTGAGTTATCTAAGAGAGCATTTTACATCTATTATCAATAAATCCTTTGAAAACTAGTATATTACCTTTTGAAAAGCATATAGTGGATATTGCAGACATTTTCAAAGTTTCAGTTGACAACAAAATTATTCATTGTACAAATTCTGCCAGGAATTTGGGACTGATCATGAATAGTGAATTAAGGTTTCCAAAACACATTTGACAAATGTATCAGTCGGTGTGACAGCTTGTTGAAAATATTGTATACACATCGCCATATTTTTTCTAACAAACTAAAAATGTTACTTTGTGACGCTTACGTTCTGTCTTTGTTTAACCATCCTGATGCATTATATGGCCCTTGTCTGAAGAAGCAAAATTATACAAAAACTGCAAAAGTTTTGTCTTACATATGTATTTGGTGTGAGAAAATATGAGCCTATATCACGGCACAACAAACAATCAGCTGTCTTACTTAAGGTCTGGGGATGCTTTGCACCGATCCCTTTGCGCATCGATATTTTGGGTTAGAGAGAGATAGATTTCAACAGCGGCGGCACGGCATTGTCATGGCTATCTACATAGAATATGAGTATGGAGATAAATAATATAGATCACCGCACAGCGCAAATCTAGTACTTAATGGGAGGTAAACATTAAGGACAACATAAACTATATGTTACACCGCATAGGTTGAGTATTATTTCTTAATTCTGCCCTGTTGTACACTTTTTTCTACTCCGCCCCTGTCAGGGCGAATGAAACTATCCCAAAATGGCGTCGCTGACGTCAGATATTTGCAACACGTCACCAACAAGGAACCGACCTTGAGTAAGACAGCTGATTGTTTGTTGAGCCGTGCCTATATCACATAAGTTGTCAGAAGCAGGCTGGCTTAATATGCAAGCTAGAAGAGAACTGCATTCTGTAGTTCTTTTATTAAATCAGTGAAAATATTTATAACCAACATAAACAAGTAAATGTAAAAAATTCAAAGAATTCTGGAAATAGTGAAACAAGAACAATAACAAGCGTTGCTATAATTGTGGTCCTTCATCTTCTAGGCATTATTGAAATAACGCATAAGAGTCTAAAATGATGAACTTCAGAGAAAGGTTCCTACCGCCTTTTTTTATTCAAAATGACCGAAGAAACCTGAATAATCATCATTGCATTATTATAGAGGGTGTAACTAAATAAAAAATAAAAAAAGAGGATCTTTCATATAAAGAAACTTCATTGGAGTATCTCTGGTTAAGATACAGCCCCTTAAAGGGGGTACATAAAATTTGTTTAACAATTTTCACAAGCACTAAAAAAAAGGTACAATACTGAATCACCCCCTCAAATGTTTTACACTTAGTTAGTTACAGCCTGTATTTTTTTAATCTCCTTTTTACGTGTTTAACTATCTGATAGCTATTTAATAACAAAACCACCTTTAGGAACTGAGCATCTATGCCGAAAACCTCAAAAAAATCTACGGGGAGTTCCGACCGGCACCATTCAAGACGTGCTACGAACCGGAAAACGAAGCGAAGCAGTTGCAAATCTTTCTGCCCAGGTACAAACAGGTAAGGGCCCAGTTGAAAAAACATGCGCAAAACGGAGAACTACAAACGGACCCTGTCAAAATTGAGGAGGCAAAGGATGGGGATAAGAGTGACGAGTCCACGAAGGAGCCGTATGAAGAGAAGCAGGAGGTAACCAAGACGCCAGAAGGCGAAAAGTCGAGGATGAAGGATGAGACAAAAAGTGAGGATACTCATTCAGACTTCAGCAGTCCTGTCAATGACGATAAGGAGAATCTTGACACTACTATGGAGGTAAGTTAATAATATTAATAATAAGTAGATTATTTATGATTTAAAGTACTAAAGTGGAAAAAGGTAAAATGCAACCTAGGTTGCTAAAATTCGTGGGGTACAAAATGAGTATGAAATAAAGTTAAAGAATTTTTTTTCAATACAGGAGCAGCACGCCATGGGAAAAAATGTAGACTATAAAATGCAGGCTCTTTCGTAATGAATGTTAATCCTTAAGGGAGTACATTTTCTGTTAATTTTAAGACAAACCGCGGAAAGTAAGGCCGTTTACTGTGCTTCTTGCACTAGGATTAATATAATTGAATTGTATAGGACTCATTTGCCATAATTAGTTTATAAAAAAATACAGCAAATCAATAATGGGTGAGTCCTGCATGTTAATAGATGCACTCTAGCGTGTGCAGCATACTCGTAATCTGGTTGTTAATAAACTCCCAAGCGGCCCTCACAGAATGTTCGAGTTCGT
This sequence comes from Callosobruchus maculatus, assembly GCA_951848785.1. Classification (NCBI taxonomy): domain Eukaryota; kingdom Metazoa; phylum Arthropoda; class Insecta; order Coleoptera; family Chrysomelidae; genus Callosobruchus; species Callosobruchus maculatus. The sequence goes on from CATOUR010000180.1 coordinate 743,170, forward strand.
TCAACTTGTTCGCAGGATTGAGTAAATCGCGAATGTAGTGACCCATCCAATCCTATACTTTTTCTTCTTCTTTAGTTTAGGCGAATCGCCTGTTTCATTCTTTCGTATCTCTGCCTATACTTTTTCAGTTGGTGATAAATCGGATGATCGTAGAGGCCAGGGTTGCACCATTGATTAACATATTTAATATGTTAATCAATGGTTGCACCCTAACCTCAGCTTCCTGTATGAACCTAATAAACACCCTTGTAATATGGAGACGCGCATTATCTTGCTGGGAGAGACGCTCTTCGAGGCCTCGGACATATGGAAAGAAACTGGTTCTGACACCTCATTCACATAACGTTTAGCTGTTACTGTGCCACGAATCACAAGTAAAGCTGACTTGCTGTTTCGTGCAATGGCACCCTAAACCATCAAACTAGTAAGACGGTGTAGATGGCGCTCAACAGCACCACGTCGTTAACATCGTCGTTATCTAACGATTTGCCGCCCGTCGTGTACTTGGACTCGTCAGAGAAGGCCATCTAATGCAACTCAGCATGGCATTATCGGTGTTCTTGGCACCAATCTAACCTTGGCGACGAGGATTTGCAGTGAGTGGAAGCCTAAATGCGGACGATATGATCTGAAGCCCATTTCACATAATCTAAGGCACAGTACGGTTTCGAAGCAGCCTCCCTATAATAGGTGCGTATCAAGCGTCAGCAACAGCTCTAGTGGATCGCTCTCTGTCTCGAATGACCAATAGTCGTAGATGACGATCTGTATTTCTCCTATGTGCTGCATTCGGCCTTCTTCGATCCATAAAACGCTATGCTGCTATAACTGCAGCCATGCTACGCTCCATTGTCACAGCAATTGCTCTGAAAGAAGCCCCTGGTTCTCATCCGCCTACAATCCGTTCAAATGGGGTTTTAACTGCGTAAACTGGAGCTGTCGCCTTATCATAGTTTTTGATTCTATAAAAAGCCATGCCTGGTGCCTAGCGTCTTAACCGCTCGGCCACGCTGCCTGTGCTTCAGGAATATCAGTACACCGTACATAATACGTCGTCGGTTGCCTGTCGTAATTTGATTCAATTTTTTTAAACCGGAGGTGATATTGCCAAAACCAGATTTTTCCCGGACTAGTTTTTTCTTGCTGATTCCGAATCTGTATTTAGTTTTTCTCTAGCACCTGTAGTTTTGGCTATCTTTTGTATACGGATAGACGGACGGATAGACAGAGGCTCTGCATAAGCTCTATTCAGTGACTTCAGTGAGTCAGTGAGAGCTAAAATCACGCCTCACTAGATAATATAGGTATACAGAGGTTGCAATAATATAATCGATACCACCCGACGTTACCAAATTTTCAATTATGTGTCGTATTTAAAGCGCGTGTGCCACAGCACTATGCGACATATTTTTATTCAATAACTATAACGCCTTAATTGAATCAAGATGATTTGAAATTGACGAGTACTTAATAATAATCGCATTTGCAATGCAGTACGCTGAAAACAAACATGGATAGATATAGTATTAATTTTGTAGGACATAAGGTTCAGGGCATACACTGAACAAATTCATTACCGTTTCTTTGTCAAGCATCTTTACAAATATTTCACTTTACTTCTTACATGAAGGTTCATGTAATTGAATTTTCTAGGATCGTTATAATATGATTATTCATTAAACAGTTTTCATACAATGCTTGGGGGTCTATTCTGTAACAGCATGGTTAAATATAACGTATGGTTAAAATAACTAACGCCCATTAGAACGATTATAGCTATTCTGTAAACAGAGAGCTGGTTAAAATAATAACCGCCAGTGGTTAAAATGGGAAGTTAAAATTGTATGTATAACGACAGGGCTTTTGGGTAGCGTCATACACCTAACCTAGAAAAAAAATTAATCGGAATGGCTGCTGCACCAATTTATTTCGTGATTACAAATCAAGAAGCGGTTATTCCAAGGAAAGCAAAGGTAAATTGGCAACTGCTACAACTATGAGGTAAATTGTTTGTTGATAGGATGCTGGCGAACCGCAACTTTACAGATACCGGTAACGTCTTTCAGCTCCCTGAAAACACATTTTTGAAATTGTCTCATCTCATCAAAGAGGGTGCACAGTTTCTAATTGAAACTTCACTTCCGCATATGCAGGAGAGTGTGAGTGAGGGGTAACTGCAATACAAGTACTCTGCGTGCTTAATTTTTTGGGACATATTTGCTACCGACTAAACACTGGAACAACATCTCACTTTGCGGGTGGGCACAAATAGATGAAATCATTGCTGCTACTAGTTTTTTTTTTGTTGAGCGCTCTCGCTTTTTTCCATATTAAAATTTTTGAAATGTCAACATTCAACTGGGATGTCTTGCCAAAACTTCCAATGTTGCCAGAGATTTAGAAAACATCACTGCAGAATATGATTTCTACATTGTATAAGATATTTCATATACAATAGCGTGTACACCAGCTTCATTTTTCCCACATGCATAGTTACCGTGTGAGGTTTTAGTGAAATAACACTGTTTCATCAGATTTCACACTGGCTGTGAACAGTGTGATCATGAAACATGACCACATCGCATGCATAGGTGGTTGCCTGTACACTAGTTTTTAACGGCACTAGTTGAAACGTCTCTCATAACCGCCCGGTTAAATTCTATGGTTACCGAATACCAATGATGGTTACATTTTTAACCTGGGTGTTTAATTAACTTTTTAACGACCCTATTTAAAATAACCAGAAATTTACAGAATTTATTGTTATGTCTCAAGAACCCCAGTATATCAGACCGCGCGATACCTAAGCATGTATGTCTACCCTGTATGAAACATTTGCCTAGATTTGCTGGTGAATATTGTCAGCAGTCTATGTTCGGTGACAGTACTTTCGAAAAAAAAGTAATCAACTTTACTTAATCATAAAAAGAACTATGATTCATAGGTAAAGAGAACTTTGCAGTCTATGTTTAAGTACAGTATATTGTTGATCATATATTAAAAAGATTCAATATACCAGGGTTATGGTACAGACGATGATGCTGCTGAAGATATCGACGTGGAACGTCGAAAACAGTTCAGAGAAAGGAAAAGGGACCAAACGGAGTATGAAGATGAAGACGATGAAGATGATGAGGATGACACTCAAGTACCAAATGACATATCTGTTGACAGTCCCGTGGTAAGAGGCAACGTTAGAACGAGAGGAGGCCATAATAGTACACCAGGTGAGACAGTCATTATAAGGTATGGCAGTTTAGAATTTTTCGGGTGCTATATGTTTTCTAAAATGTAAAAAGATGTCTTAGATATCAAATTTTGTTGGAGAATGGTTTTGGCTGTGTTCACAGTTTTTATTAAATTCAATGTTCTATCTTAAGCACTCTGGTGGTGTGAGGAAACCTTATGATTTTGCAAGCTGTTGTAAAGGCTCTTCGATAAGGCTAAATAGATTGTATTTATTCAACATTAAACAGATCAAAAACGTTTGCAAAAAAATGTACTTTGACTTTGGAGCTATGTTACCCTCAAGGTGTGAAGCCTTTTTCAGTAAATAGCACCATGTCTTAAGATTGTATGTCACGATCCTATTTTCCGTCCTAAATATTGGAGAAAAATATTTGCAAAAAAATTATCGCGAAAATGGGAATGATAAGTTATTTTCCTTGTATGCAACGAGCAAATATTTTGTTACAAATATGGCCACATTAGTAGCACAGTCATGTCATTTGTCTGTTGAAAGGTATCGTTTCTGTCAAAGTCATTGTCGTGCTGTCAATAAGCCACTCCAACGCATGGTTCTCATTTTAACGTTCTGTACACAATCTCTAAACTCAAATTTGTGATCTTATTCTAACGTGATATTTGTGGTTGTTTTTTTTTCTATTTATAGGATGTGGGCTTGTTGTGGTTAACTTTTTGCGAAGAAGGTTGTTGATCGACAAAAGATAAAATCCTGCGAATGAAAAAAATTCAATTTTCATAACCTCAGCTTTCAACTGCCACCAGCAAAAGATTCTAATGCGCAGTAATTCAACGCGCAGTTTTATATCCAATTTGCCCAAATATTTAGAACACGTCCTAATTGCGCAGCCGTCCTGTTTCTTATCCTATTTTTTGTCAAATATTTAGGATGGATAATAGAACAGTGGCATACAGCCTTTAGACATATTGTTAAATATTTCGACATTCTTCTCTTAGATTGCTAGTCTTACATAGTCAGGCAACAGATAGTGTCCTTGAAATGGTGTTGCCAGGAGTTCTTCGCGTTTTGGAAGTTTTTGTGAAGGCATAACATCATATTAGAACAGTAGATAATTAAAAGAAAAAGCTGTTTCTCCAAAATATGCTTTGTAGCGATGGTTAATCTCAACCATACAACAGTATGCCGTTCATCATATTAATATAAAAAAATGGAGTCAAGTTGATTGACTCATTACTTTCCACACATAATGGTGATACCATTTTATTATTTTCCCATTACATGAAGCTATAGTCTGAAATCCTCTTGCAACCAAATCATCGCCCGCCCGCCCGCCCGCAAAAAACGGTCCAACAAAAAACTCTCGTAAATAGTTTCTTCCATCTCCCTCCGTAGAAACTAGGACGATACACTTTTTATTCTGCAGTCTTCAGCAGGACTCAGCGAAATGATCGGGAGCCTCCAATCCGTCTAAAAACCAAATTTGAGATGTTTTTATATTTTTAGTTTCTGATTATCGCTGCGCCGCCACTGACACGAATTCTGAAAACCAAATGTGTTTTTCATCCTCGCCGCAGTAATAATACTGTGATAATATTTCATTAAAATCAATTCCATGTTACACAATACAGGATGACCTAACGCAATACTCCTATGTATACATAAGAAAAAAGTCCCTTGGTTTCTGTAATAGGCAAGGCAATGTTCGGATGGACCTAAAAAAGTGTGTTATGCCGCTAACTATATCTCTCACAGGCCAATGGACAGCGTACTATGAATACAACAGATTTTTTAGTTTTACAACCCCCCACCCCCCAACCATCCGTATTTCACTCCCACCCAAAAAAAGTTCAAAATAACATTGAACCCCCAAATCACCAACAAACAAAGTTTGAGCTAATTTTCTATTTTTTATATTTTTAGTTTTCTGATTATTGTCTGCGCCGCCACTGGCGATCTTTAAAAACCATACACGTTTTCCATCCTCGCCGTGATAGTAATATTGTGTTGAAATTACATTAAAATTAATTCAACAGTTCCCAGAAAATTCTGTCCCTGGATTGATGTAACAGGCATACCTATCGGTGTGGGAAGCAAAAATGGATAATCGTATAATTATTTCCTTTTTGAGTAAGCAGCAAAATGTCTCAGACATATAGGGTATTCTAAAAGTTGGGACTTTCCATTTTAGAAGCAACGACCGTTGAAACGCAAAGCTAATGCACGGTGAACCAGCAACAAAACAGTAAAGAAATCAAGCAAGTACTTACTATTTGGTTGCTGCGAAGTGTTGTAAGTGAGATTGAAAACCGCAAAGGCGTGCTCGACGTAGCTATGAATCAGTGCTCGCGTTGAGGGTAAACTGTGTTCCCCGAATAACTGCAGCAGCTTCTGTAATTCGCGCTAATAATTCATCAACCGTATTCACTTCTGTTTCATACACAAGAGGTTAAGTCTGGCGATCGTAGAGGCCACGCTATTGGTCCATTACGTCCTATCCACCTATTCGGAAATGTCACATTCAAGTAGTCTCACACTCCGCGTCTAAAAAGGTGGCGCACCGTCATGCAGGAACCACATTGACTGTCTGATATTGAAAGGAACATTTTCCAGTAATGTTGGCAAGTGTTTTGCAGAAATTTCAGATACTGCATGCCATCCATCCGAGGTGGTAGAATAAAATGTCCAATAAGCATACCATTGACCATGCCAGCCCAGACATTTACCGAAAATGTTTGTTGGAAATGAGATCGACGTATAGCATGAGGATTTTCCACTGACCACATATGCGTATTGCGAAAATTGATCGTACCATTACGCGTGAACGTTGATTCGTCTGTAACTAAAACCGATTTTGAAAACTCGGAATCATTCTCGTGTTTTTGCAAAAACCATTCACAAAACTCTGGCCGCATAATCTTCCGGTTGCAAGGTTTGTAAACGCTGTACGTGGAATGGGTACAATAACTCTTCACGCAGCGTGCGCCATACCTTACTGTGTGGAACTGATACCTGCGTCGCCACTACCCTAGTACTTGTCGTAAGATCCTCCTCGATGAAATTTATGATATCTTCTTCAATTTGGACCATACGAGGTTGTTTAGGTCTTCAAACGTGTCCACCACGATGTGGAGTCAGACATCCTGTGTCTCTAACTCTTTTCACGAGCGAGACAAATCGACGAGGTGCAGGGTGAGTACGGTTAGGGAAACGATCGGCATACACTCGCGGAGCCGCAGCGGCATTTTGACCACACTCACCGTACATTAAAATCATGTCCACCAGTTCATTAATAGGTCTGTTTTTACAGAGAATCACAAATCAGGCAGAGCCAATCAGTATTCCCCATTGCAGTTGTCAAACGATTTCTGACTAGTACTGGCCAATCAAATTGACGCTGACTAGTTTGTGATTCCTGTAAAAACAGACCTATTGTTATAAGCGTACGCCACTGTTGTTGTTTTTAAAGTCCGATCGTCAAGCACCCTCGAACACAACGCGATGTATAACGAACTGCCGCACCGCTGACGCGGGGCGCTGCTTTGTTGTGATATGACAATACATAGTCATCTCATTGCCCAGGGAGCAGGGACGGACTTAGAATTGTGGATTTCTTTAGCGGTCAGTATCTTGTTTTCTCTAAGTATTTCGTTTATATTTTACTGAGAAAACACTCATTTTGGCGAGTACTATCCGCTGTATGAAAAAAAGTCCCAACTTATGAAACACCCTGTATTGTTGAAGGTTTCAACCTGCACACTCTCTCTTAGAATGCTAGTCTCACAATCTCTTAACCTTTTTCAGGTAAACTAAGGGTCCTTCCGAGACGAAAATCGGATCAAGACAAACTGAAGCGCTCATCAACTGACGAAAGTCCATCATCTCATCAGAAAGTATCTAGAAGGAACAGCGATCAAAGCGTCAAAAGCGACTCCAGTCGATTATCAAACATCTCTGACAAAATAAGCAGGGTTGACATCACAGAAAATATGGAGGTGTCCTTAGGCAATGACGACATCGGATGCTTCAGCATGACAGGCAAAACATCACCTGTCAGCAGCGAAGTGTCGAAATCGGGTAGCGAACAGAGCGTTGAGATTAAGAAGAAACCTGTCCAGGTGGACATAGATAATGCAGAGTTCACCATTTCGCCCTCGAATAAGTTGAAAATTGCCGATAAGCTGATAAAGAGATTGTCCGACTCTTCTGACAGTAATCATGATAACGAGAAAATAGAAGAGGTAAAAAAAAACCTGTCACTTGGAGAAAGGAAGTCGCAGACTGATATGCTCATTGAGCGATTTAAGGGGATTGTGGAGAATAAAGTCGTTAATTTCAAGGAAGATACTGAACAGAAGGAAAGTGCAAAAGTAGAACAAAGTGATATTGTGGATGGTAAGACTGCTTTGAAGGAAGTTAAAGATGTAAAAAGTGAGAAAAAGCCAGAAGTTATTGGAAGTGATAAAAGAAACGAGGAAGGAACGGATTCAAAAGATACTGGAAATGCCACACAAACTGAAAATGTTCCTAAAGCTACTCGCACAAAAACCAAAGCTGAGAAGAAACATGTAGATGCAGCACCTGCAGAAATAAATTATAGTGATGATTCTGAAGGAGCTGAATTGGAAGGCTTTCCAAAGAAAACGAAGGTTATGATACAGCCTTCCATCAGAGAATTCGTTCAGTCAACCCTGCCCACAAAATTGGCAGAAATAAGCAATATCAAACCGAAAGGAAATGAAGGTGACTTTAAAGCAGGAATAGATGAGGCAAAAGGAAATCCCAGTGAGGAAGTGGAACCCGAGGAAAGTGATGATGAAAGAGGGATGGTTATTGACGAAACGAGGAATGACGGAAAAACGGTTGATTGTAGTAGCAAAAAATCCGATGTGGGGAAAGAAGATATAGACGAAAACAAGGAAGAAACAAGTGCTCAGCCCGTGGTAAATATATATCAGGACTTTGATGATAATTCAGAATCTACTTCTGCTATGGATGAAATCCAGTTACAGAAAAATAAAATTAAGGACATCATACACTGTTCATTACAGGTTGATAATGAAAAGAAGAGGCAGATCGATAAAGAAGGCGCAAAATGTATAGAAATTAAGAAAGGCATCACTGATGATAAAACCCCTGAATCCCAAAATAATACCGTAGAAGAAGAGAAAATGGAAGTAATAGAGCAGGAGAACGACAGTAATGAAAGCGATGATATTGAATCAAAACATAAAATTGAAACACCAAACACAAGAAAATATCCATCCAGAAGGGTAAGTGGTCTAGAGAGTACAAAAAAAGATAGTGAAAAGATTGTTGCCTCAACTAAACCAAATACTGATACGAATAAAAATGATGCTTCGAAGAAACCTCTCAACAAAGATCCTGAAACGACTAAACAAAATATTGAAACAAGTAAAAAGTTGACTCAAGAAGCCTCAGATACGGATAAAGCCGGCGATATAGAAAAAACCGTAAACGAAAGTCCGGCACAGATAAAGTCGAAAAAAATAGTTGTTGCCTCGAGAAAGTCCGATACTATCGAAGCCAAGTCGGCCGACAAAGATAAAGGTATTAACAAGGCGCCCAAGCCCAAGCTAATTTTGAAGAGGAGAAGATCAAACGAGGATCCGCCTACGGTGAGGTACAAAGTACTAAAGGTCAACGCAAACGTAAATGAAGCTAAACAGAATGACAGTACCAACGAGCAGTCGAAAGGCGATAGCAGTTCTGCCACTGCAGATTCGGTTCTGATGTCGACGGATGCCATAAAAAGCGAGCCTGAGAGCGAGGAAGATTCGAGCGATAACGAAAATCTGGCTGCCAAAATGAAGTATTTGTCGGCTTTGAATATTTCCGAGAAAACCAAGGTTGTCGAGAAGCAAACTTCCAAGGTGAACGAGATCCGAACAAGATCCAAGGCAGAAGAGAAGCGTGAGAAATACAGGTACAGTAGATTTCACCACTGCAGGCCATATACACCGTGTTCAAAAAGCACCGGACTAAAGTCGTAGGAAATTTGGCTGGGTAACGATTTACTTTAGGGTACAGCCGCTAGGTGGTGCCCCTATATGTCGATCGAAAGGGCTCGAGGTGGGGAGCAATAATGTCCCCGGGCACAACACCCGGAAACGAAAGACAAAAAAGTTATGGAGAAAACAATTTCCCATGTTAAGTGTATGGGATTTTTTCGAAAATTTAGGGTACAGCCGCTAGGTGGCGCCCCTATATGTCGATCGAAAGGGCTCGAGGTGGGGGGCAATAATGTGCATGGGCACAACACCCGGAAACGAAAGGCAAAAAAGTTATACAGGAAACAATTTGGGAATTTTTCGAAAAAAATGTTTCTCATTAAAAGTCATTGGAATCAAAAGGAACATGTTTATTTTCTTTATTAAGTAAGAAAAAAGCAACATAACCCAACCTAACCTAACCTAACCTACGTGGAAGATTTCATTCACTTTTAACGAGAAAGAAAAATTCCCATAGACTTAACATGGGAAATTGTTTCCTCCATAACTTTTTTGTCTTTCTTTTCCGGGTGTTGTGCCCATGGACATTATTGCTCCCCACCTCGAGCCCTTTCGATTGACATATAGGGACGCCACCTAGCGGATGTACCCTAAAATTTTCGGAAAATTCCCATAGACTTAACATGGGAAATTGTTTTCTCCATAACTTTTTTGTCTTTCGTTTCCGGGTGTTGTACCCGGGGACATTATTGCTCCCCACCTCGAGCCCTTTCGATTGACATTAGGGGCGCCACCTAGCGGCTGTACCCTAAAGTAAATCGTAGCCTTTGGCTGGCTATACGACGGAGGTTTATGGTGACCTTGACATCAAGGTCCAACCAAGGTCAAATCGATTTTCTTAAATGGACACCCCTACTTTTGACACCGGAAATGAAAGTCACGGAAAATTCTACGCCCAGATAGAAATTTGACCGTTCAGTAGAGTATCTCAAATAGTAGGCGTTGCATAGTCAGGACAAATGTCGTAGGAACATTTCCTGGCAATGCGATGGTGACTTAAAGTGATCTTGACCTCGCCATTAGGGCTACTATTGACGCCGGAAATGAAAGGTACAGAAAATATTATGTCCAGATATGAGCTTGACCATTTGAATATTGTGACCTTGGATGATTAAGTCAAGATCAAAATCTGACCAACACAGTATCATAAGTAATAGGGGTTGTACAAAAAGATAGTCAAGACAAAAATGTCGTAGGAAATTTTCCTGGCTATTCGATGGTGACCTTTGACCTTGACGTTGAAGATGAAATTATTTTCATGAATGGAAACCCCATACTTTTGATGCCGAAAATGAAAAGCCCGGAAAATTCTACATCCAGATATGAGTTTGACCTTTTGAAAAATTTGAACTTGAATGATTCGAGTTGAGATCAAAATGTGACTAGCAGGTTCAAATTTTTCAAAAGGTCATGATATCCGGACGTAAACTTTTCCGGTCTGAAAAGTAGGAGTTTCCATTAAAAAAAAACCTTAAAGTGTCCTTGAAGTGCAAGGTCACGGTACTCATAGCCAGGAAAAGTTCTCATGATTCGACCATTTTTTATGCGACCTCTACTTCCCAAGATACCCTGCTTCACTTTTTGACATTGACTTAATCGTCCAAGGTCAATTTTTACAAATGGTCATGCTCTGGTTTGGGCGTAAACTTATCTGTACTTTTCAATTCCCGAATCAAAAGTAGGGGTTTCCATTAAAGAAAATCGATTTCACGTTAAATGTCAAGGTCACCATCGAGTAGCCTTGAAAATATCCTACGACTTTTGTCCTGACGTATTTTTTGTGCGACCCCTACTTCCCTAGTTATTCATTTGGTCCGGTACTTTTTGAATACGGTGTGGAGGCCTTAATGTAATTAATGTAAAAATAGTTTAATATATGTGTGGACAAAACTCAATAGTTTTTGAGATTTTTCAATTTCAAGGGAATTCTAATAATTACTCAAAATCTGGAATGTTTATCTAAATAATGAAAATTCTACGTCAAAAATCAGTAAGATTTTTCTTAGTTCAGTATGCTTACACTAATGCAGTACTGTCACAAATAGGTGAAAAGGTACGATACTTTAGAAAAAACAGAAATTAGAAAGTAAAGTAATTCTCATTTTCGTATTGGTTTGAACAGAATCGTATTTAGCTCAAAATATTGCCAAGACACTGCGCATACAAACCATTGGAAAAACTTGCTCATAATCATCTCAGTTTCTCAAAAAGGTATGAATGTCAAATTGAAAACCTACATTCAACCATAACCAGGATTTAAATTCGGGGGACTGAGTCTAGCGGTTGTGCCATCGACCACCCATTATTATCCTTATGGCGATAAATATTTTTATGGAAGGGGTGTAATACATCATAAAGATAGCGAAAGTAATTCGAGGGGCTGAAGCACCTCAAGCCCCTCTGGTTATACAGGGTGTTTGGTAAACATGCGACAAAAATTTAAAGGTTGATCCTTTGAACGATTTTAAGAATATACTAAAATAAGATTATTAACATAGTTTGCAACCTTTCTAATGTACCGAATAAATTTCATAAAAGAACTATACTCATTTGACTTTAGCGTAGTGAACAAACGTCATTAAAGGCCTCACACATCCGTGTAAACAACAATTGTTAACATTTTTGTCAAAGGTTCACACTTTTTTTTTTTGAACTTTTCCAACCTTGACATGTATAGATTATGCATTAAGTTGAATGTAGTTACGATATTTAAAATTAATTTTACGCTATAAACTATTGGTTGCTTCGACCGCCACCCCGCCCATGCGTGCTTTCAGGTTTAGACTTACAATTGAAATATTTCATAATGAACCTTTTTGGCTTGATTCAATTTTTTTCTAGTATTATTACAGGTTGGGCCCTAAAATGCTTTTTTTAACTGTGTATAGAAAATAAATAACTTTTTTTCGAATTTAGATAAAAAAAGTAAATTTGGGTTTGTGTATCAAGACGTACCTAGTCTGTGTTTAGTTTTTTGGTCGGATTTTTGTCTTATCGATTAGGCATTGTACCTGTCAAATAGTGCAGTAGTACACTAATAGACAGGTACAATGCCTGATGGTTAGGATAAGCATCCGCATAACATAAACATTTATTTGAAAAAGTTGTTTATTTTAACGACTTCTATACACAGTTATAAATAGAAGTATCAAGTTAGGACTCACTCTGTATATTTCACACAGTAGCCACTCGTTTACAAACTTTTCTAAAACCCAGTATGAAAAAAAGAATTCAAGCGCTTCAAAAGATTGAAACAAACTATCTTTTTCTCGTCTGAAGGGCACTGGATAACGTTAGCAAGATAATCGAGGAAGTGGCATTGAACAGTACAAAGGAAGACCAACAGAATGGTGAGAAGAAAAAGAGCAGCGGCGCAACCGCAGAGGGCGAGATATACGTGAAGTCGTTCGCGAAATTGCAGGGCTCCACCTCTACGGGTAGTATGCCGCCTACCCAACAGAGGGCGAGAAAATCGTTTCCTGTGCCGACGTACGCAAAGCCGAAATCAATCCTCCTTACGAAGAAAGATTCACATTATTCGCCTGTTGTTACCTCGACGAATAAGAAGGAAGTTCAAAAGGTAAGAGTTTCTTAAAAAAACTTAATCACCTTGCTGTCACTAAATGGCACGTCATAATTTTGTTATTTTAAATAAAATGTCCTATTTATGATATGTAACGTTAAAGTGGTAAACAAAAAATCCCCAGGTATTGAATTTGATCGTTCCAGCTTTGGCACTTTTGCGTTGTGGTACGTTTTACTAACCCGGTAATTATATTATTCATACGTCTTTGTTCAGCATTGGTGGACTTCTCAGTTACTTTGTCATCGAAATCGAATTTTTTATTCTATAAAATGAGCGAGTACACCAGTATGCATTGTTTTGCGATTCCAATCGTGGTTCCTAATCACGTTTTGGTGCCTTTGCCATCTTTTTTTTTATGGTCAGCCTCCCGCAAAAGCGGAAAGCCGATGACACTGTATAAGCGCTGCAAGACGATAAGTGGCGGTGTACGTTAGATTTGAAACGCTGCAGGTGGTAGGCGTCGGGAAACAAATTCTCTGACAGCTCGTTCCACAGCGTCGAGGTTCTCCGAAAGAAAGAATGCTGGAGGAGACTGATTCGGGGAGTAGGGACCTCGACCTGGTAAGGATGAGCTCGCAGGGCCTCATAGTGTTCCTGGTTCGGACGGGCTTTGGTGGTATTATCTGGTAGAGCTCACTCGAACATCTTCCGTGATAGAACGTGTAAAACAGGGATAGGTCAGCCACCCTTCTTTGATGTTCCAGGCTGTGGAGGTCCTTTGTGAGGCTAGGCGTATTGATTAATCTAATTGCTCTCTTGTGGATAGTGTCCAGAAGCTTCAGAGAGTGCTTCGGAGCGCATCCCCAAACATTGGAGCAATACTACAGTGATGGTCGGATCTGTGCCACACCGATAGGTGAGAGGAGTATCGTGATCGCGAAATTTTCGATTTTTAGATAATACGTTTTTTGGGCGTTTTATGATGTATATGTTAAGAGCAAACACCGATTTCGGCCAATGGACGAAAAATATGGCCAAAACGCGGTTTGGCTGCAACCATTTTACCAATGTCCGAATTATCGCTTTCCGACTGTTTAATGTAGCCCAGCACGTGTTTTGGCTCAACCACGATTACCAAAACGCGTCCTGTTCTACTGTGATTGCCATAACGCGTGGTGGATTTTGTGAGTGTCTCAGCTTGTAACCGATACCTCTGGAGCTAGTGTATTCATTTAGTATTATTTTGATCTTTGTGCGAGTTAGACAGTAGCTAGAGAGTCCCATGGAAGACCTAAGGTTATGTTTTAATGACGTACTGCAAAAAGTCATAAGTGGTAGCAATGATCGTAGTAATATTTGTACAAGGGAAAGATACGACCAAACACTCACAGAGGTAAAGGCGGCAGAAGCGTGTAAAAGTAACGGTGATACAATATCTTCGAAACAAAGACAACGATTGAAAAGGTATGATATTTAAAAAATTGGCTATATCAAAAAGCTAATTGAAAGAAGGACAGACGAAACAGCCGATCTGCGTTATTTTTGCATGACCCACAAGTTATTTGACATTATTCATTCCGCTCATGTGGGAGCTGGACATAAGAGAATGTGAGGCATGTTTCTTTCAGTTTTTTTTTTCACGGACCTAAGATCTACAAGTGCTTTTATTCATTTTAGTTATGGATTCTAAGCTCAGAGGAAATATTGTAACACAACACGGCAAATAATTGAGATTTATTTATTCGTAGTAGAATATAGAACGTGTTCTGGCAATCGTAGTTAACCCAAAACGCGTTCTGGGCTACACTGAACAGCCAGAAAGCGATAATTCGGACATTGGCAAAATGGTAGCAGCCAAAACGCGTTTTGACCATATTTTCCGTCCATTGGCCGAAATCGGTGTTTGCTCCTAACATATACATAAAGAAAATCCACGTCACTCATTTCCGTCGGTCTGTCTGTCTGTCTGTACGTGTTTTTCTAGCCTCGTAATCTCAGTAACCGCTGAAATTTGGGCAGCAATATGCTGTGGGGTCTTAGTAGGTAATGCTGCTAGAATTTTGAAAATCGGTTCATGGGCGGCGGAGTAATTATCAAAAAACAAAAAAATTCAAATATTCCTCAAACTTCGCTTTTAGGCATTTTAGGTATACCTGATCATTTTCTACTTTTATTTGGATGGGGTAAAATTTGGCGTGGTTAGGGGGTGAGGGTTGTAAAATTGAAAAATTTGTTGCATTCATAATAGACTGTCCACTGACCTGTGAAGAAATACCTAGCGATATAAATAACATTTTTAGGTCCATCCGAACATTGCCTTGCCTATTACAGAAACCGAAGGACTTAGAATTTTCTGGTGTAGAGAGAGTATTGCTTTAAAATCGCTCTGGATTGTGTAACGAGGAAACTGTTGAATTGATTTTAACGAAATTTTGACACAGTATTACTTCCGTGATTAGGATGGAAAATACATATGGTTTTTGTAAATCGTGCCGGTGGCTGCGCAGAAATAATAAAAGAACTAAAAATATAAAAACAGCTCAAACTTAGTTTTTAAGCGTTTTAGAGGTTCCTGATCATTTTCTACGTTTTTTGGGCGGGGGTGAAATTGAGGTGGTTGGAGCGAGGAGGTTGAAAAACTGAAAAATTTGTTGTATTCATAATAGGCTGTCCACTGACCTGTAAAGGAAGACCTAGCGACATAAATCACCTTTTTAGGTCCATCCGAACATTACCGAAACTAAGTGACTGAATTTTCTGTGCACATACGAGTATTTATTGCTTTAGATCGTGTTGAATTTTGTAACGTGGAAACTATTGAATTGATTGTAACGAAATTTTCACACAGTATTATTACCGTGGTGAGGATGGAAGACGCGTATTGTTGTTAGAAATTGTGTCAGTGGCAGTGTAGTAATAATAAAAAAATATGAAAACAGCTCAAACTTCGTTTTTAGATGTTTTAAGGGTTCCTGATCATTTTCTACCTTTTTTTGGGTAGTGGTGAAATTGGGGTGATTGGGAGATGGGGGTTGGAAAAGGTTGCTAGTTCGTCAAAATTCGCCAATATTTCCTCTAAAATGCACAGACAAAATACATGTACATCTTGGGTACAACTTTTATGATTTCATACAAAATAATAAACTTTATCTGACATTGCAAATATGAAATATAATGACCTTATTTCAGGTTCGGTTTGTGGCAGCTCAATGTAATTAGGCCTTGTTCTTGCAATGCCTGTTGTAAATACACACACAAAATAAATGTTCAGCTTGGCTACAACCTTTATAATTTCTTACAAAATAATAAACTTTATCTGACATTGCAATTATGAAATATAATGTCCTAATTTCAGGTTGAGTTTGTGGCATCACAATTTAATCGGGCCTAATTTCTTGCAATGGCTGTTGTAACCTGCTTTAAAATTCTAGAAACTGCCAATAAAATCTCCAATTGCAGTCTTGATGTCCCGCTCAAGAGTACATACGCAATGTGGCCAGGAACTGGAATATTGGTGTTAGACTATTATTCCTAAAATAACCGAAAAGGATAGATATAGTACTATACCAAAAAGCACTTATGCAGCTGAGGCGCATTCCCCACAACATGATTAGTATCTGCTTACAAATCATTTTGGAACTCAAGTTCTTCCTCTATATTTTCCAGGAAGCTAAGAAGTGTAGATTTTGTAAGCCGAAATCTTCGAAAAATTGAAAAATTCTTGATGGTGTCGATTTCGACGCACATTATTTAATCACTTCTTTCGTATGCTCTGCGAGGAAAACCAAAGTCGATGATATCGAGGATATCTAGGTTATCGTCAATAAATAGCTCGTCCTCTAGCTCCGTTTTCTTCATGAATCAGTAAATTAATCGCAAAAAGCTGAACTCAAGGCAAGTCGCCGAAGTGAAGTGAAATAGCTTCTGAAGATGCCATCCACTCGTGGTGGCGAAACTTCAAGCCTTAACGCTAAACGACACCGGCCTAAAAACCCAAGAACCACAAATTCATTGGACGATGGCTGCGAAAGCCTTACGCAGTACATTCGCAAAAAACTGTTGAAAAACTCTGGAAAACTCTGTGACACGGTGACAATTAGGTTAGACGTCATTTGGATGTAATTTGCTAATCCAAGCTCCGCTGATGACTATTATTTAATCTGAAGCTTAAGCAGTGGCGTGTCACTGGCGTGCCGTGGGGCCCCCGCAATTTTGTTCACGGAAACCCTCTACATAAAAAAATATACTACCTATACTGGGCGAAAACGAAACTACTGCCTACGGTGATATTTCATATCGGTTTATAGATAGAAAAATTTGATGTCACCTCAACCATGAATTTTAATCTTTTTTCATTCGAGTTTTTGAAAAAGTAAGATTTCATAGACCTTACGTAAAATATGATTATACATCGACGCTGCAGTGTAACGTTGCCACTTGTTCTAGTTGTTTTGGAGTTTACGTTCGACAACATTGTCGTGTTGTAAAGTAGATACTGATTAGGCAAAGGATATTTAATATGATTATGGAATATGATGAGGTATAGACATATTCCGCCGCTATAAAATAAGTATAGGTATTATAGTTATTACTATGAAAAAAAGCTTGATCGGGGTAGTCGAGGCTGAGCGGAGACCCACCGGATACTTGGGGCCCCCCGCATCGCAGACTCTACGGGGCCTTACAGCACGCCACTAAGCTTAAGCCAAACTTTTCTTGTGGTGCATAGTGAACAATAATGTAATCCAGGTTTACGTAACTAATCGCAAAATTGACTTACGGTGCG
Source organism: Callosobruchus maculatus (assembly GCA_951848785.1). Classification (NCBI taxonomy): domain Eukaryota; kingdom Metazoa; phylum Arthropoda; class Insecta; order Coleoptera; family Chrysomelidae; genus Callosobruchus; species Callosobruchus maculatus. Next base: position 760,716 of record CATOUR010000180.1, read on the forward strand.
TACGGGTGTAAACGAACTCAAATTTTAGGTAACCACATCTACGGCCCAACCTGTGCACAGCATAGTAGTGACAAAGCCGACGAGCACCACAAGTGGCAGCGTGCCCTCAAAACCGACCATGGTCAAGCTGCAAGGTGCAAGTGGCGGAACTCCTGTCGGCACCGTACAGTTGTCCAAACAGCAGATCGAGGCGAATATAAACGGAGGCGGGATGTCGCAGATCATTCTCTTCCCGAGCAGTTCCAGTATAGCTGGATATGGCGGCATGGTCAACACCCTCTTCACGGCGGTAAGCTATCCGGACTATAAATTATTATAAACAGCATAGTATGGAAAATCGAGGGCGTATCCGCAATCGGGGCTGTCAACAATCAGCGTTTCTAAAAAACAATAATCGATATATTTTTACCAAAATAATAATTTGTAACGATGATTTAAAACAGTGTTTAGTTTTTGTCAACTGAATTCCTAACTACTGGTGATTCTGAATTCTTGAAGAACATAGAGTGAGATACTGTTAAAAAAAGCACAACTTATCTGTACTCAACAATGCCAAAATTCATACGCATACGCATGCATCCACTGCTTCAAAAAGATAAAAATGGGGACGGTTTTGAGGTCATTAATGTATAAATAATAAGCATTCATTGCGCTTTACTAACCCGTTATTAAAAACCACATATACTTTAAGATCAGATTTAAGGCGATTCACCCACCTCTGAACCCTCCATCAAAGTATAAAATCTGACTCAAATCAATTGTGAATAAGTGAAATTATTTGGCTGCTGTGTTAGGAAACAGCTTTTGTTTTTTGCTAACTAATTTCCTAATTAGGTAACGGTGATTGTGAAATTTGAAAGAACATCGAGTGTTGTATTCGTATTTTTGATAAATCAAAAAATAAAAGCCAGTAATACATAAGTGTCTTAAGGCGGGTTCTCACTGTTCAATTTTACTGAATCAGTTTGACTGATTCAGTATTAATGAAAGCGGTGTTCGTCCTCACTGTTCAGTTTTAATGAATCATGTTTACGGATTCACCATTCATGAAAACGACGTTTTCATAACCTTGAAGTGTTAAAACTGATGGCTCTCATGATGACGGAATATATTCTCGCACGTCAGTTTGACGTTTGTATTCATTTTTCAATACTGAAGCGTTTTCTAGCGACCTAAGGTATTCGAATACATATTTGTCACGCATTAATCGCTGACGTCATAGACTTCAATCAGCGCTAAAATTAATAGTATCGAAAACACCTCATAAACGGCTCCAAACTTCAAACAAGTAACCTATCCATTTTCGATATATTTTTGTGACAGTAGGAAATTTACCTACCCTGCAAAGAATTGTATGTTTCCGAATTGACAGTAGGAATTAAGGACTGCCCCAACTGCACTTCCACCATATCTTGTTCTATTTCGCTGTTGTGTTGGTTCATTCGAAATTTTTGAAATTGCAAGATATCACGATGACATGACAGCATTACAATATTACAAGCGATAATTTTAGGTTATGTTGGTTTGAAACTAACGTTCGGTTGGTTTTGAATCGTTTTGAATACATTTTGAAATATTGTTACTTGGACGTCATCGTTTCAACGCCAGAACGAATGTATTTGAAACGCAGACGAATACGTTTTGAATGCATGGGCGCGAGAAAACAGCCCTGATTCAGTCAAAATGAATGAAAAGTTTGACTGAAAGCACAAACCCACTAATCAGTTTTACTGAAAAGGTGTTCTCACGTTCATTACATGTTCAGTTTCACTGATTCAGCGAAACTGAATCGTGAGAACCCGTCTTTAGGATGAGGAAAACTGAAAATAGCTGATTTGATTGATAATTTGAAGTTAAATGAAAACAATCAGAGATTTATATTCACATCGTTACATCATTAGAAAGTTAGAAGGTGTATCAAATTTTACATTTAATCATATAAAAAAATTTGGGTATTCCCGCTTGAAAAATCTCTGACTGAAGTTTCCTTAATTAATCTACCGATTTCTCGAAGAACAAAGATAATTGAATTTTGACCGTCTGGCTTAAACTGACTTGTTTCATGCTAGGTCATACGGCAAAGTCACAGACTTCTAAGTTTTATATATTACAAACCAACCCCTAACTTTGGCGCACTGTAGGACGGAAACTATTGGTCGCACACGAAAAATGTACAGACCAAAATAATTATGCAGAATTTTTAAATCATTTGGAACTTTTTTCGATATCAATTGCCAAAATGACGCTACTTTTGAAAATCATCGCAGAGTGTTCACCCATTCACCCTTCGAGCGGCAACCTCCCACAACATTGAAACAGGCACTGTTGTCATTTTGAAAACGTCTTTTCAAGACAAATCTATTTTACGTGATCTCAAAAATGTCGGTCGCTTTAAGATAGAAAAACTTACCGGGCTCTTAGAATTGACCAAGGAATCTGAATATGTAATAATATACAGGGTATTCTATTTAAAACACACAACTTTGATATGTCAATTAGAATTTTAGAATGTAGCCAACCCAACATACATACACCTACATAGTTCTTTTATAATATCATACAGATTCAGAAAGACATATTCTACGAAAATTGAAGGCGTTCTATGGATGAGAAGAAATGTACATTAACAGTGTTTTTAGCTTTGAATAAGGCAACTTCTTAAAGAAATTACATTACTATGGATTCAAGGTGCCAGTATATAAAATTTTTCAAAATAACTTAATAAATAAGTCAGATTACATAGGAACACTTTCTTAGGCGTCTAGAATATTTCAATTGGAGTACCGCAGGGATGTAAATTAGGTTCATTACTATTTATTCTATACATAAATGACATACCAGATATTCTGGAGCATTTTAAAATTCAAATATTTGCTGGGAGCATGTTATTTTCCAAAATGTTAATATACTTTTCGGCGTTAAACCTGCCTTCTATTCTCCAGCAAATATCAGGTCCATGGATATTTATCCAGCCGCATACGTTGACAGAAAAACGTCCCGATCTGAAAACAAGAGAGCTGGAGTATCGTTTTTCAAATCTGCTATTGTCTGGTCCATAAACACGAATTTGGCCATTATATGTGGATTGGAACCTTTTTTTGTCGGTAAAACGACCTGTCAGGAAATTTTTTTTTGCTGCTGGTAGGTCTTTTGTCTACATGTAGGCTGTGAACCAGGAAATTCTGTATAAATGCAACTTTTCTTTTTACTGATTCCTCTTGCTACCAGCGTTGTTTAATTTTTGATATCGTCTTGTTATTTTTGTTGCAGAACAATTTCACGAATTTTCCAACCTTCTTCAAATTTAGCCTCTATTTGAGCCTTCTCTATTTCAGATAGTTGACGTGGAATTTTTATTTTTTAAATTTGTCAAACCCTGTCATGCATGACTTTTAGCAATAACCTCCAATAGATAACGACTGGCACCAGCCCGTTTTACACAAATATGACGTAGGTCATTCTGCCAGGGGACTCCGATAATTAGAAAAGTAATATTAGAATCGCTTCATTTCGATTCTAATATTCTTGTACATAAACGAGTTTCGGAACTCTGATGAATCGGTTTATATTTTAGAAATGTGCTCGTGAAAGTTCGGAAATATCTAGGGATATTTTGTTGCTTATTCAAAAATCATGACAACTTTGACGGTTTGGCATAATTTTATAATTATAACCTATACTAAAAGCTTTCTTAAAATCATGAAAATGTCAAAATTCGCTGCGTGAAAATTATTCTAAGAATTAAGAAAAGTTGAGGTAAACGTACGGCTGTGGACTTCCTGGCTTCCAGTGCACATTCCTGAGAGGCGAACAACAGTGGAACAGACGAAGATTAGCGGCGGATTATATCAGAGTGCGCGTACGACACTGAAATAATGGACCAGAAGTCATGGGGAATTGTTTTAACTAAATTCAAGTATAGTATGTGCTATATGGTTGAGTGGAAGAGCACGATTGTAGTGAACTCCGCTATTTGGAGCATATATCTGTATGCTTCAATAAAGGCTATTATTATTATTATTTCTTGTGCGTTGCTTGAATTGATTTTGTGTTGAATTCAGTAGTGGATCTATTGTGACTATTGTGAGTGGCTAAATTTGTTAGTTATTATTTCGGATGGCATTCTACATAGTCTATCACTACCCACCAATGATCTTGACTGACTCTCATTTTTCTTTTGTCCATTGATAAAAATAGGTAGATTAGATATCAACCAAGGAAAGCACCAAAAGAACGTACGCCAAAGTTTGTTTACGGTACGCGTTAAATGTTAGGTTAAGTATACCACAGGCTGACAGATGCTATCGGGCGAGAAAGTGAAGAGGACATTTCTCTCTACTAGGATTATTGAGTTTAATCCACGTAGGTAAATGGAATTCGATAGTAACCAATTCTCGTTTCGAAGCGTTTCTAAGGGGGCTTACAGAGTACCAATTTTTCCATCATGACGTCAGTTTTAGAAATGAAACGATTCTAATATTACTTTTCTATTTATCGGAATCCGCCTGCTGTTACGCCTTTTTTATGAATATAACTGTATGTACTTATAGCAAATTGAGTTAGATTGTAGCATACTTGGTAACAGTTGTATTGTAGCAGTTATGCTAAATAAATCTACACGACTAGTACTACTATAAGGATGTGCCGCAACAGGTTCCGTCCGTGCTCGCCTCGCCGCCGTCGGTGGGCGCCGCCGCGCACGGCCCCCAACCACCCCCGTCACAGAACCAGCAACCAGCGCAACCGGGTGCCCCAGCCCCATCGGCTGCCGGTGGAGCGACGCTGCTCAAGCCGAACGTCAGGGCGTCCCAGAACTACATTCCGCAGAACGAGACGGACGGCACGGGCCCACCGAACTCGGCCACCCACCAACCGAACAACGTCATCCTGAACGACCTGCTCAATCAGCCCCTTTCGCAGCCGTTGGCCGCGCCTGCTACCACTTCACAGGTACAGCGGGTTGGTTCTAAGAAAAAATTGGAGATGTCACCCCTTGAGGTTCTTTCCGACAGGCCTACCGTACAATGTATCGTCACGGACATGCGCAGAACGTGAAATGCGTTCCAACACGTTTTGTGACCGTTCATGAAACGGTCCATAAAGCGTTCCAACAGATTTCGTTACCGTTCATGGGCGGTTTCTGTACGGTCAAATCGGTACTTGGTCCACAGTAAGGACTGTGAGGACTGACATGCGCAGTAGAAAGTAAATCGCCCGCTTGACGCACAATTTCATTGTCATTTCTATGCGCCTTCTGTTTTCTTGCTTCCTTGAGGCTTGAGTATGTGATTTGATTTTGCTTCTTTCGGTTTTGCTGTTGCTTGTTGTTTGGCTGGCTCGTTTGTTGGCCGAAACTTCACCGAAGCCAAAAATGGAAATGGAATCAAACAATAATGTTATACATGGTATGTTATGATAAATACGGTCATTTTTATGAAAAACATAATCCAGGTTCTTTGTTTATAAAACTATACTCTGTTACCTGATACTTTAAACTGGCTTGACGTCTATTTGATAGGTATCAGCTGACGAAGAAGTGTATCTCAAATTTAATTTTTTACTAGTGGCGTTGATTGGCAATCCTGCGGTCAGGACCGTATTAGTAATATTCTTATTGAATATTTGCCAAAAAGCAATGACTTTTGTTGTAAACAAGAAATTGCTTCAATATCCAGAAATTCACAGCAAAAATGGTTAGTTAAATGAAATAGATTATTTTATTGATTTGTATATTGTTAGAGACTATCACAATACTCCTATATTTGGCAATAAGGACGATTCAATGGATAGCTTGCATTACTAGTGGGATATTTATTGGTTGAAACGTACAAGATACAATTGGAGTATAAAGTAAGTACATGGAGTAAGAATAATATAATAAGGTAGTTTAACTGAAGCTTAAGCTAAAAATGCTTTTATCTTCATTTTTACCTCATTTAAAGTGTACCTAATCATCATCATTCAGATATAGTGATTTACTGAAAGACACGTCGGATTTTTCGAGAAAATAAGCATAGACCTCAGCATAGATGAAAATGTCACCAAGTGTCAATTACTTGTTATTAGTAATGCTTCCACTCGATACAGCTCTGCATTACTTCAAAGCTTAAGATTGATACGTCATGACTCAATCTGGGGTATTTTTAGTTATTACTAGCCGAACAGCTGTTCGCTGTTGACACGGCTGACAGTTCAAAGTATCGGGTAACAGGGTATACAGGAATACCTGGCTGTGAGTGGCAACCATTATTCATGGCTAAAATTACCCAAATAATCCTCATTTTTCGGTTGTGGTTGATAGACTAACACCAAGTCATCGTCAGAAAACTCAGGGCCCGATCAATTTTAATAAAGCTTTTGGCGTCTTTGCTTTTGACGGTGGCTTTTGAAATGAAATCGAGGTTAGTTTTTTTGATAGCTGTCAGAACTGACACGAGTCCAGTGAAATAGGAGAAAGAACCGTTCCAACATACTTTCCTGTTTGTACGGTCACGAAACCATCCAAAACCAACGCATGCGCACCACAAACGATCCGAACAGTTTCGTGACGGTTCAATGGACGGTACGAAATATGCTCTTGGAAAGAACCTTTGGGCTTCTTATTATTATAGAAATCAACTCGTATTCCACGAAAGCTTGAAGTTGTGTCTGGATAACGGTAGATACCAGCATAAAGTGGACAAACGAAAAAAAAATTTAACTCACAAAATTTTTTGCCTTTATTATTTGAAATAATCGTAACTTTTGAAGCATTGCATGCATTTCGTTGAAATGAAAACATTAATGCCCAGTTTCACAATCATTGGTAACCCCTAGTAGTCACCTGACCGACAGTTGGAAGTCATCCAGTAGTTATCGGAGAGCTCTGTTTCACAAAGAAAACCAATGGTTGAACTTATTTATTTTTAAGTTGGCACCACGGATTGATCTCAGAGCACTGCCATAATGGTGTTCCGTGAATAACAGCTAACCCTTTGACAAAGAAACCTAACCTTTCTTTTCATATTTTTGAATTATGTCATTACAGAGTATACTCTGTTACCTGATACTTTAAACTGGCTTGACGTCTATTTGATAGGTATCAGCTGATGAAGAAGTGTATCTCAAATTTAATTTTTTACTAGTGGTGTTGATTGGCAATCCTACGACCAGGACCGTATTAATCATATTCTTATTGAATATTTGCCAAAAAGTAATGACTATTGTTGTAAACAAGAAATTGCTTCAATATCCAGAAATTCGCAGCAAAAATGGTTAGTTAAAAGAAATAGATTATTTTATTGATTTGTATATTGTTAGAGACTATGACAATACCCCTATATTTAGCAGTAAGGACGATTCAATGGATAGCTTGCATAACTAGTGGAATATTTATTGGTTGAAACGTACAAGGTACAATTGGAGAAAAGTATAAAGTAAGTACATGGAGTAAGAATAATATTAAAGGTAGTTTAACTGAAGCTTAAGCTAAATTTATCTTCATTCTTACCTCATTTAAAGTGTACCTAATCATCATCATTCAGACGAGCCATACTGATATACTGAAAGACACGCCAGATTTTCCGAGAAAATGTAAAATGAGCATAGACCTCAGAGCATAGACGAAAACGTCACCAAGTGTCAATTACTTGTTATTAGTAATGCTTCCACTCAATGCAGCCCTGCATTCCTTCAAAGCTTAAGATTGATACGTCATGACTCAATCTAGGGTATTTTTAGTTATCACTAGCCGAACAGCTGTTCGCTGTTGACACGGCTGACAGTTTAAAGTATCGGGTAACAGGGTATATATTCAAAATCCATCGACGTCTTAGACGTCAGTATCAAAATCCATGTTTTTATAACCTCCAAAGCTGTCATCGATTGACCACAATAAACGCTAAGATAACCCATACCGCATCCTTGGGTTAACATAACTACTGGTTGACCAGAGCTTTTGACGTATACCGTCGATTATGAAATGGATTATTTTCGCTAACCACTAGTTTTCTTTTGACCACTAGTTAACTAACGATTGTGAAACTGGGCCTAAAAATAACTAATAATAGATCCTGCGTATCGAATAAAAAAGTCCGCAAAGAAAGTAATTGAGCTTCGGAAAAAATTGTTTTTTTAGTGATATTAGACCTTTGACTGAATTTCGATTTTGAAATACATAACTATACTTTTTTGTCTCGTCCCACGGATCCCGATCCAATATCCTGTCTAACAAAAAGATTGCAACCACAGAATTAACATCTCTAGAGGGAATGTAAACAAAAAAATGCACAGATCGCTGACCAGCCAACATGTAACGGAAATTTTGACTGCTTGAGGGCATTACCAGTGGCGTACGACATTATATTAAAATTGGATGTTCATTAATAGATTCAATTATTACACTGTGCTGTTACAAACTGGTACATTTATTATTAGTATTTAGCTATACTTAGAGAGTTACTCTTATTATAATTTGATTGTAACAGTTGATAATTCATTATTACCATGAAGTGTTTCCCCATATTTTACGCTACTGAAAAGCAAAACAAAACCTATACTGACCTATGATAAGTGGTGTTCACCATTCGTCGCTATTGCAGCAAACTATGCACTTTTTATTTCGTCCCATCATGCAATTATGACAATATTGTTCATAAATAATTTAATTCGCACCACAAATAGTCACAAAGTCACTCAAGTATACACTAAAACAACAAAAATCTCAACATACGCAATGAGCGTAACTACAATGACAGCCACATGACAGCTTTAGGGGACGCCGATTGTAGGTTGCCAGATTTACGACATATTAGAAGTTATTGCGACATTCCGCTATAAAATTTACCATTTTTGAGATTTCGTTAAATCAATACAAATTATCTTCACGTAAATCAGTTACATTGCAAGTATATTTTAATGTATAGTTGAATACCCAGTTAAATACTTTGCGGAACATGTGTTCAAAGATCGGAAACTGCCAGATTTTGAAGAAATTGAAAGGTCCTTAAGCGGGCGAAGAAGAGTGGCAATAGCGCTATAGATGTTGGCTGGCCAATATTCAAATTAGGCTCCCTCTAGAGATGTTAACTGTGATTGCAACGTTTTACCTCTAGCACAAGATTTTTCACAAGATGTTCAGCCGAAGAACCATCGTGAGCGTAGGCGTCGCTCATTGATTATCATTGCTAAAGTACAGATTCTGACCCTTTTTTGCATCATCTTCAATTTAGCGTCTTGTAGAAAAGCATGTATGCAGACAACGATGATACAAAAAAGCGTCTGTATACTTGAGCGATGACAGAAAATGATCGATAAGCGACGCTTCGCTCTCGCAGATGCTTCGACTTGTCATGTAGAGAAGCTTGTGCTAAAGATCGAACGTTGTAGTTCTTTTATTGGGTATTGGATATTGGATGAGGATTATGGGGGCAAGATAAAAAATATGGTTATGGGGGTATTTTCTTAAAAATTGAAATTTAGGCAAAACAAAGTCAAAAATATATAATAATCAATTTTTTTAGCTCACTTTTCTAGGCGGGATTTTTCATTCTCTAAGCAGCATCTCTTAGCAGACATGATTAGGTAATGTTTTTATTTCAGTGAAATGGAGGCAATGCTTCGAAGGTACTGATGATTTCAATTATAAAGGACAAAAAAAGTAAAAACTGTCATCACAAAGCAAAAAGATTGAGATTATTAAAAAAATGTTGTTTTCAATAAATTTTAATCTAGTTTCACCCAATTTCGTTTGTGCACTTTATGCTGGGACACTATAGGCCTTTACGGAAACTGTGATCGGGTTAACCCGATCAGTTGGATCACTGATCCTGACGTTCGGAAAGTGATCTGGGATTGGTCAGAAATAGGGTAGTTCACTCTTGTACAGTAAGTGATTGCGATCGGATGGTTCAGATCAGTAGCTGCTTTACTTAACCATCTGTTTTTTTATTGTAAAACCAACTTTTTCGTTGTTCGATGTCCGTTAAATTCATGGAATCATAAATGCCACTTGACAGCTGTTTGACATATAACTGATCTATCCGGATCCAGATCAGTGTTTCCGTAAAGGCCTTATATGGTAAAGCAATCGAAACGTTGGCTGAAAAATGTATAGACAATGGAAATTCGAAATTTACCTTTTGAAACATCTACTGTGTCTAAATCGAAAAAATCATTTTTTTCACAAACTTTGACAACCTTTATCCTGAAATCCTGTCAAATAGAAGAACAAAGTTGACTTGTTTTGTTCAAACATTTTTTTCGACAGGCTATGAAATGGATTTTATGTTTTCCCTCGAAAACGAAGTGCGATACGAAGAGACATCAAGACACAAAAAAGTTATGTTTTTATCAGTTTACTCTGATGAACAACAGTTATTTTTTTTAAATAAATTTTTTTCTAATATTGGTTGTGGGACAGCCCCTGAGACGATACTGGAAATGATAATTATCTTCTAGTCAGAGCTGTCCTAGCGCCTTATTGCAGTGAACAAGACTGCCAAATTACAAAAAAATCGGATCAATGATACTTAGGAAACTAAAAAAACTTTGACACCATGTATCTTAAACACTAATCTTTTACGCAACTATACACGAAATTTCCACTTTAAAATAAATTTTTCTCTTGCTACTAAAAAGTGGACCACTCTGAATAAATCGCCCTCGTACCTCCACTATATTCGTACCCTGAGGTTCCGCAGTGCAACACCTCAAGTGGGTTTTAGCGAGGAAATACTAGGCCTCACATGCGTAGGTAATTGCTTGTCTTGCTATGATGTTATAATTCTCAATCAAACTTAGAATGACTGCAAGTTTGAAAACGTAATTTGGAATTTGGTTTTTACGCATCAGCGCCAGGTACTAATGTTGAAGTCGATGTGTTTAAGAGTAGTTATGTAATTTCTGAAACTTATCCTGTGGTTGTCTCCCTGTTCCACCGCGCTTCACTGGCATTTCCATGAAAAACCATATACTAAAGATAAACTTTACCATCGTTTTGTTCACCCCTGTGGCATATATGGCAAAGTACAAAATGCAACAAAAAAAGTCAATTAAACACCCGTATGCACCGTAAGTCAATTGCGCGATTAGTTACCTAAACCTGGATTAGATTACGTGTTTACTATGCACCGCAAACTGGCAATTTTGACACTGTCACTGTCAAAACAATCTTGCGAACACAACCTTGCCGTAACTCTGATCTGGATTAGTTAATCTCTTGACGGTGCATGGCTAGATGCCAAAGATTAGCAAAACGCGATTAGGGAACTAGGATGGCCAAACGGTGCATACGGGTGTGAATAAATCACGTTGTTTGACAGCTGTCATAAAATTCAAAATGTTTAATTACCTTCCCAACTAACGGTGATTCTGAAATCTCGAAGAAAACCAGAATGTTACATTTGCATGTTTGATGAATCCAAAATGAGAGCCAGTAATAACATCAGCGTCTTAGAATCACGATGTTGTCTTGTCTTATGACTTAATAATGTAATACACAGACTGCAACCACCAGACGAAACATTCGTTTTTTGCCTAGACAATAACGTATTTGTCAGAACTTCTTAAAATCAAACCAGTAGTATACAGCTATGAATGTGCAACATGTATTAAAAACAAGTCTCCCCCGATTGTCAAACATGATCAATATCAATATTTTACAGGCGATAGAGAGCTGTACATCAACGCAATATTTTATTCCGTTGGTGGATATATTTTATTTAGCTCCCCCAACCTTTCAATACATGTTTACCAGAAAAAATGTTCGAGATGGAGATAATCTGTAATTGGCAAGGCGGGTACGACTTCGACTGCCATAATCAAATAAACGAAAAATCCCTTTGAGAAGTAATACTATTCTCAACTGTATTGTTTTAGCAGGGTATAAGCCCAAATGCCAGATACGCCTATGGTGAACATGCTCATTTAAACGTCGCGCGCTGTTCAGAATGAACGTCATTTTTATAACCTCTATGTCGTATTTGTCTTGACAGCTTTGACAATCTTGACATACAAATGTCGCGCGCTCTATGACATGGACAGACTGCTTTTCATGGGCGGCCTACCATCGGTCAAATGTCAAGGTTCTAACCTAATATTTTACGTGATAGTGATTATGTTTATTTAAAGATGAAATATTGAGTTTATTACGCTATAACAATTGAAACCAAGGTCAGCAGAAGTAAGCGTTGACTAGTAATAGTGTAAGCAGCAATATGTAATAGGATTTGCAGGGACTGATTATTGTTTCTCATTAATTGAAAAAATACTTATTCCCAGGAGATTGTCTCATTAACTAGCTCATTTATGTAAGTTCGAATGACCTTTATCAACATTCATATACACTATGTGTGGAATATAGTATATATATCTCGGTAAATAGTGGTTTTATAAAAAAAATTATATGTAACTTGTTTAATACCCGTTTTACCTCAACAATAAATCTATGGTTTTGATTCGTGGATTCAGTTCGTGGTCGAAATTGCAAAGTGTAAAACAGGAATTGGACGTCAAATAAGGCAATGGATCTCTTCTTGGATCTCGTCACTGATTTAGAATCTTTTCTAATCTGAGGTCAAGTTTGTCGTAAAATTTGGTAGTGCCAACCTTAAAAATCATATGATGCATGTTGGATATCGGTCTCTGTATACTATTAAACATTTTTTTAAGTAAAAATTCGCAATCAATTTAAGTTTTACTGTCAAAGAGCTACAAAAAAAGGGTATTGGAAAGATCTTGCGGAAACCGCCAAATCATATGACAGCAACTAGTGGTGGTTGATATTTCACGAACCTGTGATTCAATCACTGATATCTCAAAATCACGAATCACGACTGCTACCGAATGCAACAGAAAAGCGTGACGTGATCACGGCATGATCACGGTTCACGCTATCATCAGAGTTCCTTCGTTCCTCGTTCCTCGGCCGCGGGCGAGTCGGGCAACTTCGGGTATCGCATCGTGGACGTTATTGAAAGTCGTGATTCGTGAATGAATGCGCCATCGACCATACGCGCTGCGTTGTTAAGGTCGATAACCGTATACCACCATATAAGGTTTACAGGGACCGGCGCAAGAAGCGTGCCTTATCGGTTTGGGATGTTTGGATTGGTCAATAAAGCTGAAATTCGGGTTTCTATATGGCGATAAGGTACACACGCACACAGTCTGCAGATGATTTTGTGCCTTATTGCCTTCACTTCAAGGGTTAGGTAGTTGGGTTTTTAGTTACGAATTACATCCTATTGTTCTCCAAAAGAGAATTATTTCTAATTCTATGGCGCCAATTTTGAAGAGAAAAACAAGCGAACTCTGGAAGTTCTTTGAACCTGTAGATGGTTACCATGCGATTTGTAATATGTGTAAATCCAAATTATCATATAAGACAAGCACGTCAAATTTGAAAAAACACATACAAACAAAACATCCAACAGTTAACTTACAGAAATCCACGTGGGACAGCTCGCAAAAAGGTAAGCGATGAGATTTATATATTTACATATCCTTCATTTTGTTTTAATTATTCGTAGTTTTGGTTTCAGTAACAAAAAGATTTAATTTGTAGGAGCTTCTGATGAAAATGTTCCATTATTGTGAAGTGCTAACAAAATCACAAAGTGTTGGACCGATTACTGGCATTGATAACATTGTTATACAAAAAATTTTCATAATTCTCAATAATTTATTTGTCAAATCTTGTTTCCCAGAAATAATATTTAATCAATAATTGAATGACCTGAGACCGGAAATAACTTAGGTCGGGTTTATACATATAACAGAATCATAAGAGTTAAATTTAACCAACTTAATTTAAGCCTATGAAGATGATTTTTGTGACAATTTTCGATACAGATGTATAGGAAATTTATGTATTATGCAATTTATGATTTTGCTTACGACTATGGTTATTCAAATGTTGTTTCAACCCGTCTTAATGTATGAAATGTCTAAAAAGGTATGAAGTAACGTTTAGACTGAAAAACATTCCTACTTTCAGCCGATACCTTCTGGAATGTTTAATTTATCGGATTCAAGTTTAATGATACGCGCACATAAATCGGCATCGGACGGACAGTACGGATCGGAAAAAATTACTTTCTGTTAAATTTAATGGACCATCGCACATACGTCGGGACGGTAGGCATCGAATTTTCAAAATCCGGCGAAAATATAGCAACTAGCAACTACAAATAAAGCCGGCGGATGCGTGCCGATATCGACGTATGTGCGACGCTGATCGGCGATTGCCGAGGTACCGTCGGCATTTTCCAAGTTTCTACCTATACTGCCTGCAGACTGCAGATCATTTGCATATTTGCAACTGATTTCGAATTCTTCCGTCGATTCCGATCAGATATGTGCTATATCCTCATGAAAAATCGGTACCGTACCGACCGTTCCATCCGTCCCGTCCGTCCGATTCCGATTTATGTGCGCGTACCATAAATCTGTTTTCTTATTTATTGCAGAGTCAGGGAATGCAGAAGCGATTAGTACTAATAACCTCGATAATCTTCCATCCACTTCTACCCAAGTTCAGGACAATCAGCTATGTTCAAGTATTGGCGTTAGCGCACTAGTTGGTGAAACATCGGTATCAAAAAAAACCTACCAGGCAAAGGTTAATAGTTTCCTGAATTGTCCTTCAAAAATAAGCGTCAGACAAAAAGATAAAATTGACAGAAAATTACTTTGTCTTTGTGTAAAAGATCTTCAACCATTTTCGATAGTTACTGATGCTGGGTTCAAGGAATTCGTTACAGCGCTGAATCCAGCATATCGTTTGCCCGACAGGCACACGCTTTCAAAAACCTTACTTCGGGCACTTTATGAAGAATGCTTGGTAAATACAAAAAAACTGATAGCAACTGGAAAATCATTTTGTATTACAACAGATGGTTGGACTTCCCTGAATAACACTAGCTTTGTTGCTAAAACAGCACATTTTTTAAATGAGGAGTTCGACCTAATTTCGGTCCTTCTAGAGTGTTCGGCAACTGAAGAACACCATACCGCGGAAAATTTAGCTGCGGATCTTCAGGGAGTTGTTATTAAATGGGGAATTCAAGATAAGGTAAATTTTGGTGTGTCCGATAATGCTGTAAATATCCAGAAGGCGTTACAGATACTAAAATGGAAAAATATGGGGTGTATTGCACACACCCTTAACCTAATCGTTAAGGATGGGTTGAAAAATGAGCAAATCACATCTATTTTGGAAAAGGTACGAGAAGTAGTCTGCTACTTTAAAAGAAGCACTGTGTCGAATAATAAACTGCTGAGGTACCAAGAAAACGCTGGTAGTCAAACCCCGCTCAAAATGATTTTAGATGTGTCTACACGTTGGAATTCGACATTTTACATGTTAGAGAGATTCATTCGCTTAGAAGAAGCAATTAAGAGCACTATGGCTATTATTGACAAAAAATTGCCTGTTTTTAATGCTGATGAATGGAAGATAATTAAAGAATTGTGCGTTGTGCTAAAACCGTTTGAAGATGCATCTAAAAGTTTATCTGGAGATACATATTGCACTGCTTCACTTGTAATACCCATTTGTTCCGGCTTACAAAATATATATTTTAAATTGACTGAGCAAAAACAGTTTTCAGTAGCAGTTAATGATGTCGTACAAATGTTTTACTTAGGGATACAGCAACGACTTGGTAATGTCGAGAAAAGCAATACATTATCAGCAAGCACTTTTCTTGATCCAAGGTTTAAGCAGATTGCATTTTCTGATAGAATTATTGCGGAAAGTACAAAAAAGAGGATAACAGAGTTAGTTGCCAGAAAAGTTCATGAAGAAACTTCTGAACGCGAAAAACATATAACTAATAGTTTTGAGCCTCAACAGCCTGAAACTTTAGGTAATCATGACAAAGAAGACGATAAGGTATTGTCAATTTGGGAAAACTTTGACAAAATCGTTGCTTCCACACAGCCGAGGGGAACATTTACTTCTCGGGCGATTATTGAAATACAAAGATACCTGGAAGAAGAAATTGTTTCACGCACAGGTAACCCCCTTTTGTGGTGGAAACAGCACAAACATATGTTTCCATATCTGTCAAAAATTGCACAGGAACAACTTTGTAACTTGGCTACATCAGTTCCATGTGAAAGACTGTTTTCCACAGCAGGTCAAGTTTTAAGCGACAGACGAACAAGGCTTAGCAATAAAAAGGTCGAGATGATGTTATTCTTAAATGCTAATCTTAAATACATGGAAGAAGATTGTACTCCTTAAATTTTTTGTCCATTGTTTGTGCACATCTCTTGACTCTTCATTGAGTACTGAATGTGCCTAAAATTACGTGTTCGTACAGTTAGTTTAGTGCAAGGCAATGAGATCAAAATAGAAGTTCGCGTTTTGTTTGTCAAGAATATTTTATTTATTTTATTGTATCAGATTTGAATTTTGAATTACCTTGCTGTGATGTAATTATCTGACTTTCTAAGTTCCTCTCGCATAGTTGCGGTAGCAACAAGTGTTGACGGGCTGTGCCAAGTCAACACCCGGACTATTATTGATCGGAATTTAGGAAGGATCGTACAATATTACAGGTCTTTAGGATTACAGACTTTTGGAATACTTTGTGTAACTTTTCGTCCAGGCCCAACTGTTGAAGGTGTTGTGTAAACGTGCTTGGTGTAAGGCCTGAGACAGACATAATGAGGGGGACAATTGTGACTTTGTTTTGTTTCCAAAGTCGTTTTATTTCCATGGCAAGGTCCGTGTATTTAGATATCTTCCCAGCGTAGGTGTTTTGGATATTCACATCATTGGGAATGGCAATATCTATCAAATAGGTAATTTTGTCGGCCTTTGACTGGAAAACTATATCTGGTCTATTGGCTGGGATAGTCTTGTCTGTATGTATTTCAACGTCCCAGTATAGTTTGTATTGATCGTTTTCGAGTACTGATGTCGGAGTGTAATTGTAATACGGATCTGTGTTTTCTATTAGCTTGTTTGTTGTGGCTAATGCTTGGTGTATGACCTTGGCCGCAGAGTTATGTCTGGCTGTGTATTCGGTACCGGCAAGAGTTTTGCACCCGCTTGTTATGTGATCTATTGTTTCTTTTTGTTGTTGACATTTTCTGCAATTATCGTCTGTTATGGATGGATCTTTAATTATATATTTTTTGTAGTTTCGTGTTGCAATCACTTGGTCCTGGATAGCAAGCATGAAACCTTCCGCTTCTGGGAACAGCTGGCCATCCTGCAACCAGGCGTATGACTGTTTTTGGTTAATGTGGTCTTGAGTGACACGGTATCTATGTTTGCCGTGTAGTGCTTTCTGCGACCAGGTGTTTATTTTTTCTTGTTGTGATTGGATGTGATTGTATGTGTCTGCTACGTGATCTGGACTAGAGAGGTTAAGTGGTGTATAGTTTTTGTCTGCTTTTACTATTGCTTTATGTAAGTTAGTTTGTTTGGTGTGGAAGAAATGTCTTAGTGTTTGTATCTGTGTTGTGCGAAGTGACTGTATATCTATAATTCCTCTGCCACCTAGTTTTCTGTCTATGGTGAGCCTCTCCTTGCAAGCGTTCGGGTGTGACATCCTGTGTTTTGTGAGTTCTGTTCGTATAAGTATATGGATGTTTTCTATGTCCGTGTGTGACCACTTGATGATGCCAAAGGAGTATGTGAGTACCGGTATCGCAAATGTATTAATGGCTTTTGTGAGATTTTTAGAATTCAATTTTGTTTTTAATAGTTTAATGAGGCGGTCTTTAAACTCTTGTGTTAGTTGTGCCTTAACTTGTGTATGATCTATCTTAACGTTCTGATTGAAGCCCAGGTACTTGTACGCTTCGTCTTTATCCATGTTGTCCAGTGGTTGGCCAGTTACTACTTCCTTTTCGGGTTGGTTTTTCCATTGGCCTTTATTGATGTGGAGCACCTTGCATTTACTCATTCCGAATTCCATCCTGATGTCTGATGTATAAAGTTCTGTTATTTTGAGTAATTCTCTCAGTTGTACTTCTGTGGCGGCATATAGTTTTATATCATCCATGTACAGGAGATGATTGATTTTGTGTTGATCTGCTTTATGGTGTCTGATGTTGAAACCATGGTTTGTGCTGTTAAGTGTGTTGGAGAGCGGATTTAGGCAGAGGCAGAACCATAGTGAACTAAGAGAGTCACCCTGGAAGATGCCGCGTCGTATATGTAGCTCATCCGTTTGAATGTGGCCATCGTGAGTTTGAAGGTGTATGTTTGTTCGCCATGTTTCCATGGTGCTCTTAAGAAACTGACGAAGTCCTGGATTGATTTTATATATTTGAAGTGTTTTCATTAGCCAGCTATGGGGTACAGAGTCGAATGCTTTTTTGTAATCTATGAAACAGGTATGGAGATTCCTATGCTCTTTTCTAGTCTGCTCCATGATCACACTATCAATTATAAGTTGTTCCTTACAACCCTGGCTGTGTTTTCTACATCCTTTTTGTTCTTCAGTCAGGATGTTGTTTTGCATTAGGTGTTGTTCAATCCTTCTGCATATTGTTGCAGTGATAATTTTGTACAAGGTGGGGAGACAAGTGATTGGGCGGTAGTTGGCAGGGTTCTTGGTATCTGCATTTTTGGGTTTTATATACGTTATTCCTTGTGTGAGGAATTTGGGAAGCCTATTAGGTTGGAGTATGGCTTTATTGATTTGGTCTGTGAGCATTTCGTATGTTGAACTGAATTGTTTGTACCAAAAGTTTTGCACATTATCAACGCCTGGACACTTCCAATTGTGAGTATGTTTTATCGTTTCAGCTATTTCCTCAGTTGTAAGAATAACGTTTCCCTGCTCCGTTATGTGTTGATGTTTTGTCTCTTCTTGTCTGATCCATGGAGCATTTTCATTATGGGTTTTGGGTTCTGACCATAGGCTTCTCCAAAAAGCAGTTAATTCTTGTCTGCTTGGAGGTTCTATTGTTGTTATCTGGTTGTTTGATGTTATTTTTTGGTAGAACTGCTTTTCACTTTTCTGAAATAGATTGTTAGCATCCTTTCTGTCGTTGGATTCGTTGTATCTGCGGAGTCTAGCGGCATAAACTGCAAGTTTTTGTTTAAGTGTATCAGCTATTTCTGGTATTGATTTTTGTGGTGACTTTGATTTCAGTATATTTATTGTTCTTTGTATGTGTTTTGAGGGATGGTTGTTATTGTTGGAGTATTGCGCGAGGTGTGCCAGATCCTTTCTGAGCGTGCTGATTTTGTTTTCTATTCTTATTTGCCATTTAGGTTTAGCTCTATTGCTTCTCTGGTCTTTAGAACGTTTTTGAAGTTTTTGGCCGTTAACTATGAGTGTTGTTGCTGCGGCAGCATATATAACGGTATGGATGTCCTCTAGGTTACTGTTGTTTGTTATGAATTGTGGTATTAGGTTAGTATTTATTGTGTGTAGTATTTGCTGAGTGTTGTTTTTGAAAATTAGTCTGGGCAGGGGATCTCGCAGTGCAGGATTGGTGCCACACCATTTGTTAAATTGTGTGTTCATCACCTGTTCCGCAGTTTGTGTGATGGAAGGTGATCGAGCAATGTTTTGGTTTTGGTTCTGTGTAGTTGTGTTGCACCGTTTGTTAAATTGAGTTGTTCGTGAGTTCGTCATTTGTTCCGGTTCGCCCGAGATGGAAGGCGGTTGAGCAGTGTTCACTGCTTCGGCAGATTGTGTGACGGAACGTGGTTGAGAAATTTGCTGGCTTTGTGTGGTCGTGGCGGGTAAGTTAGTGAATGTTATGTCAGGTGTATTTGGTGTATGTTCATGCTCTGAATCTATTTCTGACTGTATGCTAATGTTGTTGGTTGTGGCTGTGTTTGTAGTCTGGTTATTTCGGGTATGGATGTTTTGTGTCTCCGTGATTGATTCAGTAACAAGCGAATCAATCGGATGGACAGTGTTTATTTCGTTGGCTACACGTTTTTTTACAGCTTGTAGTTCTTGGGGTGTAAGGCGGTTGTTTTTTGTTATGACTCGTTTTTGGTCAATGAGTTTTTGTTCAGTTACACGTTCTGCGAGGTGTGGGTATTGTGCTATAAATAGCCTGTGCAGCTCATGTCTGTAGCCTGTAGAGATGGTTTCTAGTTTCGTAGCGGTATAGTAACAGCGCATTACAAATTTGTTCATTTCAGTAGTCCACTGTAAGCGCTGTCGGGGTTTGCCAGCTTTGGTGGTTGCCGGCTGTGCCGGCAAAACATCTGCAGCTGGGTTATGTGCTATTGGTTGTTGTGTTCGGGTTTGAGATTCGGGTGAGTTTAATCGACGTACCCTAGGCCGTCGTGGGTTATTTATGAGATTAACTTTATCCATCGTGTTCCCACGAGTAGGGACGATCTAAATGTCGCTCTCCCAGGTGACGCCCATTCCAGGAGAGAAGGGACTTATATTTACTCCGAAGTTGGCCCAAGGTGCTCCGGAGGATTTGCGACTTTACTGTCGGGTTTTGTTGAGGCTTTCTCCTCGCGGGCCAGCCGGTTAAGGCAAGCCCCCCGGTTGCGTACCTCTCACAACGTTCCCCAGCCACGCCCTGCTGAGGTCGTTGAAGTGTGGGGCGCAATAACGGTATGTGACAGAAGGACCGGCGCTCAGTCTTCTGTGGCATTTCTCCCCGGATTTGCCAAATCCCTATCTGACTGAGGTCAGGATAGCTTGGGGGAAGGAGCTTTGTGCTCGGTAGGATGTATAAAGTCTACCTAGCCTAAAGCTTCCTGACTGTGCTAGCCTTGGTTGAAATGACTTTTTGATCACGAGCCCTGTCGGCATGACAACTCCGCGGTGGTATTAAAGCCTCCGATGAACCATCAATCGACATAGCTTGCCCATCAAAAAGTCACTTTCTAAGCCCCCAAACGAGCGACAACGTTCTAGCACCTGATGATATCAAAATAGAAGTTCGCGTTTTGTTTGTCAAGAATATTTTATTTATTTTATTGTATCAGATTTGAATTTTGAATTACCTTGCTGTGATGTAATTATTATTATTATTATCCTGATTTTCCAAGTTTCTCTCGCATGACTGCGGTAGCAACAGGTGTTGACGGGCTGTTCCAAGTCAGCACCTGAACTATTACGGATCGGAATTTAGGAAGGATCGAACAATATTGCAGGTCTTCAGGATTACAGACTTCTGAAATATTTTGTGTAACCTGTCGTCCAGGCCTAACTGTTGTAGGTGTGGTAAAAATGTGTTTGGTGTGAGGCCTGAGACAGACATAATTAGGGGGACAATGGTAACTTTGTTTTGCTTCCAGAGTCGTTTTATTTCTATCGCAAGGTCCGTGTATTTAGATATCTTCCCAGCGTAGGCGTTTTGGATATTCGTATCGTTGGGAATAGCAATATCTATCAAATAGGTAACTTTGTCTGCCTTCGACTGGAAAACTATATCTGGCCGATTTGCCGGGATAGTCTTATCTGTATGTATTTCAACATCCCAGTACAGTTTATATTCATTGTTTTCGAGTACTGATGTCGGTGTATAATTGTAATATGGATCTGTGTTTTCTATTAGCTTGTTTGTTGTGGCGAGTGCTTGGTGAATGACTTTGGCTGCAGAGTTATGTCTAGCTGTGTACTCGGTTCCAGCGAGAGTTTTGCATGCGCTTGTTATGTGGTCTATTGTCTCTTTTTGTTGGTGGCACTTTCTGCAATTGTCGTCGGTTATGGATGTATCTTTAATTATGTATTTCATGTAGTTCCTTGTCACAATCACTTGGTCCTGGATAGCAAGCATAAAACCCTCAGTTTCTGGAAAGAGTTGGCCATCCTGGAGCCAAGTGTATGATTGTCTTTCATTAATGTGGTCTTGTGTAACGCGGTATCTGTGCTTGCCATGGAGTGCTTTTTGTGACCATGTGTTTATTTTTTCTTGTTGTAATTCTATGTGATTGTGTGCGTCTGCTGGGTGATCTGGGCGGGATAGGGTGAGTGGAGTATAGTTTTTGTCTGCTTTTACTATTGATCTGTGTAAGTTTGTCTCTTTGCTTTGGAAAAAGTCTCTGAGTGTTTTTATTTGTCTTGTGTGAAGTGACTGTATGTCTATAATTCCTCTGCCCCCATGTTTCCTGTCTATGGTAAGCCTTTCCTTGCACGCTTTCGGATGTGACATTCTGTGTTTTGTGAGTTCCGTTCGTATGAGTATGTTGATGTTTTCAATATCAGTGTGCGACCACTTGATGATACCAAAGGAGTATGTGAGGACCGGTATCGCAAATGTGTTAATTGCTTTCGTAAGATTTTTGGAGTTCAATTTTGTTTTCAGAAGTGTAATGAGACGGTCTTTAAACTCTTGTGTTAGTTGAGCCTTAACCTCTGAGTGGTCAATCTTAATGTTCTGATTGAAGCCTAGGTACTTGTACGTTTCGTCCTTCTCCATGTTGTCCAGAGTTTGGCCAGTTAATATTTCCTGTTCGGAATGGTTCTTCCATTGGCCCTTATGGATGTGGAGCACCTTGCATTTGCTCATTCCGAATTCCATCCGAACGTCTGACGTACAAACCTCTGTTATTTTGAGTAATTCCTTCAGTTGCACTTCAGTGGCTGCATACAGTTTTATATCATCCATGTAGAGAAGATGACTGATTCTGTGTTGATTAACTTTCTGGTGTCTGATGTTGAAACCATAATTTGTGTTATTAAGTGCGTTGGAGAGTGGATTTAAACAAAGACAGAACCACAGTGAACTGAGTGAATCACCCTGGAAGATACCGCGTCTTATGCATAGCTCCTCCGTTTGGATATGACCGTCCTGAGTTTTAAGATGTATGTTGGTTCTCCATGTCTCCATAGTTCTTGTAAGGAACTGACGAAGGGTTGGATTAATTTTATATATTTGAAGAGTTTTCGTTAGCCAGCTATGGGGTACAGAGTCAAAAGCTTTTTTATAATCGATGAAACAGGTATGGAGGTTCCTGTGTTCTTTTCTAGTTTGCTCCATGATCACACTATCAATTATTAGTTGTTCTTTGCAACCTTGGCTTTGTTTTCTACATCCTTTCTGTTCTTCGGTCAGGATGTTGTTTTGAGTAAGGTGTTGTTCAATCCTTTTGGCTATTGTTGCGGTGATGATCTTGTAC
This sequence comes from Callosobruchus maculatus, assembly GCA_951848785.1. NCBI lineage: Eukaryota > Metazoa > Arthropoda > Insecta > Coleoptera > Chrysomelidae > Callosobruchus > Callosobruchus maculatus. The sequence goes on from CATOUR010000180.1 coordinate 783,769, forward strand.
AAGGTGGGGAGACAAGTGATCGGACGGTAATTGGCAGGGTTCTTGGTGTCTGCGTTTTTTGGTTTTATATATGTTACTCCTTGTGTGAGGAATTTGGGTAGGGTGTTGGGTTGGAGTATGGCTTTATTGATTTGGTCTGTGAGTATTTCATATGTTGCACTAAATTGTTTGTACCAGAAATTCTGCACGTTGTCTACGCCCGGGCACTTCCAGTTGTGGGTGTGTTCTATTGTTTCGGCTATTTCCTGTGGTGTAAGAATTACGTCTCCCTGTTCCGGTATGTGTTGTTGTTTTTCCTCTTCTTGTCTAATCCATGGAGCGGTTTCATTATGGGTTTTGGGCTCTGACCATAAGCTTCCCCAGAAGTCGGTTAGCTCTTTTCTACTTGGAGGTTCTATTGTTGTTATCTGATTATTTGATGTGATCTTTTGGTAGAACTGCCTCTCACTTTTCTGAAAAAGGTTGTTAGTATCCTTTCTGTCGTTGGACTCATTATACCTGCGGAGTCTAGCTGCGTAGACTGCAAGTTTCTGTTTAAGCGTATCGTATATTTCGGAGATTGTTTGTTGTGGCGATCTAGATTTGAGTCTATTTATTGTTGTTTGTATGCGTTTCGAGAGGTTGTTCTTGTGAATATATTGAGTGACGTGTGCGAGATCTTTCCTGATTGTGCTAATTTTATTTTCGATTCTAATTTGCCATTTAGGTTTAGATCTTTTGCTTGTGTGGTCTTTCGATCGTTTTGGAAGTTTTTGGCCGTTCACTATGAGGGTGGTTGCTGCAGCAGCATATATAACAGTATGGATGTCTTCTAAGTTACTATCCTTTGTTAAGAATTGTGGTATTATGTTGGAATTTACTGTTTGTAATATTTGTCGAGTGTTGTTTTTAAAAATCAGTCTAGGCAAGGGATCTCGCAGTGTAGGATTTGTGCCACACCATTTGTTATATTGTGTGTTCATCACTTGTTCTGTAGATTGTGTGATACAAGGTGGTGGCGTAACGTTTTGGCTTTGTGTGGCTGTGGAAGGTAAGTTAATGGATGTTTGGTTTGGTGTGTCTGGTGTGTGCTCGTGTTCTGAATCCACATCTAAGTGTATGCTGGTGTTATTGGTTGTATCTGTGTTTGGCGTCTGGTTACTTTGGGTATGATTATTCTGTCTTTCCGTGATTGATTCATCGGCTAACGAATCATTTGGTGTGACAGTATTTATTTCGTTGGATACAAGGCTCTTTATAGCTTGTAGTTCTTGTGGGGTAAGACGGTTGTTTTTTGTTATGACTCGTTTTTGATCAATAAGTCTTTGTTCGGTTACACGTGTTGAGAGGTGTGGGTATTGTGCTGTAAACAGCCTATACAGCTCATGTCTGTAGCCTGTAGAGATGGTTTCAAGTTTTGTGGCGGTATAGTAACAGTGCATTACAGATTTGTTCATCTCAGTAGTCCACTGTAAGCGCTGTCTTGGTTTACCAGCTTTGGTGGTTGCCGGCTGTACCGGCAAAACATCCGCAGTTGGGTTGTGTGCTGTTGGTTGTTGTGTTTGGTTTTGGGGTTCAGGTGAGTTTAATCGACGTACCCTAGGCCGTCGTTGGTTGTTTGAAAAACTAACTTTATCCATCGCGTTCCCACGAGTAGGGACGATCTAAATGTCGCTCTCCCGGGTGACGCCCATTCCAGGAGAGAAGGGACTTATATTTACTCCGAAGTTGGCCCAAGGTGCTCCGGAGGATTTGCGACTTTACTGTCGGGTTTTGTTGAGGCTTTCTCCTCACGGGCCGGCCGGTTAAGGCAAGCCCCCCGGTTGCGTATCCCTCACAACGTTCCCCAGCCACGCCTTGCGGAGGTCGTTGAAGTGTGGGGCGCAATAACGGTTTGTGACAGAAGGACCGGCGCTCAGCCCTCTGTGGCATTTCTCCCCGGATTCGCCACATCCCTATCTGACCGAGGCCAGGATAGCTTGGGGGAAGGAGCTTTGTGCTTGGTGGGGTATGTAAAACCACCAAGCCCACAGCTTGCTGAGTGTGCTAGCCTTGGTTGAAGTGACTTTTTGATCTCGAGCCCTGCCGGCATGACAACTCCGGGTGGTATTAAAACCTCCGATGAACCATCAACCGACATAGCTGGCCCATCAAAAAGTCACTTTCTAAGCCCCCAAACGAGCGTCAACGTTCTAGCACCTGATGGGGGTTTATTATTATTATTATTATTATTAGTTTTTTACATATTTTATTTTGTATTCAAGAATGATGCCTACGTTTGTATTACAAATATACGTTTATGATGAACTTCCAACAAATATTTATTTAAAAAATTCCAATCATTTTCAAAATTTTCACACTATGAAATAAAACTGAATTTCGGTTTAACGTAACCACACAATAATTCCGCCGCTTCCAGTGACAACTGACAAGTTCGCGAAATCTGTAATTCACGATATGACGATACCGCTAACGCTAACGGCTAACGACTTAGCAGTCGTAGCAATACGGAAGTCGTGATCACGTCACGCTTTTAAATCACTGATACTAAAAAGTAACGGTATCAAATATCATAGATATCGAGAAATCACGATATCGCTCATGCCTAACAGCAACAGTGTTGGCAGCACTGCATGCTGTCACAAAATCCATGGTTCCATTCTCAGATGTAAAACAAAATCAGTTTGACCTTGAAAACGACCATTGATCGATCAATGAACGAATTCGCGAGAAAATGTCGATGTAAAACGGGTATAATATAGTATTTTCCATAGCACGGACGAATTCAATCGCTTTGTATTAAAAATCAAATGTCTAACGAAAAACAATAGATTTTTTTAAATCGCAATGTACCTTTTCATTAGGCTCATTAGATAGAGACTTTTTTCTCTTTTCAATTACATTTCGGTACCCAAATACAATATGTACAAAAAAATTAAAAACTTTGTGAAGTTTATTATATCAATAACATTAATCTGGATATTCGAGCTCTGTTAGTAGGCCAGTAAACGTGACAGAAGCTTTTTGACATATATGTCAATACGTCAATATGGACGAATTAGAACAACAAATACAAATTGAAGCTGCAGCACATTCTCCCAGAATGCTCAGAAATTTTTTTCAAGCATTTCATGACAGGTCAGGCTACCATCTTGCAGTTAATGATGAACATTTTGAACTCCTTAACTCCTTTTGTGATAGAAACCATTTAATTGCTAATTTCGTTCCGTCTTCAAGGCTTAATAAAAAACGCACATGCTCGTTTGTTTTATTTTGATGGAAGATATATACTAGATTAATGTTATTGATGTAATAATGTTAATAAAATTTTGATTTTTTTTTAACATTTTCTTGTATTTGGGTACTGACATGTTATGTCAATGAAAATAAGAAAAAATCTTTATCAAATGAGCGTAATGAATGGTTGCATTGTTTTTCGTTACACATCTGAATGTTGCTGTATTGTGGGAAACAATATTATACAGTGTGGTCCAAAGAGTGTGCAACAAACATTTAGCTTGTGATTCCCAAAAAAATTTTAACCTCAGGTAAATTTCACAAAAATGCTTGAATTTAAATAAAGTTATACAAAATTAATTCAATTTCAATTAGTGTATCAGTTTTACTAAAAAAAAAAATGTTTGGGAGAGTTATTGCACTTTTTTCAAAAAAAATTTTTTTCTCAGAGGAGGCCAAGTTTTGGTATTTAGGCATAACTCTTAATTCTAAACAACTTTTGTTAATAACATTTTGCTGAATTTTTGATAATAAGGGTACTTTACTCTTGTACAATTTTTATATTTTTTGATTCACCCCGTATACTGATGAACTTGGAACCATTCTTAGTGCACCTAAATTAGTTGTCGGACATGCACCAACTTTTGGCAATATTGGATTTTTGATTGTGCAGCTAATAAAAAAAAATCCCATTTGTTGCACACTCTTTGGACCACACTGTATAACTTTTATATAAACAAAATTTTATACAACCATGATTTACTGTGGTATACACATAATGTGCACCCATTATATATTATATAATTATTCTATGTCAGATTTGTTTTTGTTAAAGACTAGTCGAATATTAGATAACTCCTTAATTGTTGAATATTATGTTGCATTTGCCATTTGTTGTTCCATGTGATATACAATAATAATAATAAAAAGGCCAACGTGTGGAACAACTAAATGGCAACCATGTCTGTCCTTTCACAAAGATCTAATTTGGTATCAAAAGAGCATTAATAAATTTTTGGATAAGAATTAAGTGATTTGAGTTAATATTGTGTTAGATTGTATGTTCATTCATCAATGACAAACAACATATACCTGAAGTTAAATTTTACTAACGTTTCGGCTACCCTTGTGGACCCTATTCATGTTCAGAATTTTACAAAAATTAATTTTGAATAAGTTTTTTCGGTATGGTTGAATATGCCTCAAGGAAAAAACCGAGCAATGTTCTTCAAACCCACTAGTGAGCTATAAGTTTTGTCCAGGATTTGTTGTTGGATCGCCATTTATTTACTCAATAAGGCCGTAGTCTCACTGAGACTCACTCATAGTGTAAATAAACATGGTGTGCTCACGCGTATGCAGCGGTCCGAGCGCCGGCACGCTGTGACGTCAGCAACGAGAATTTCTGTCGGCGAGCTGGCGAAAATACCACATGATGGATTGTATTTTAATTTCAAAGTGATAGATTAAAAGGAGTTCAATAGCCAATTATTTGACAATTATGTTATAGAGAAGTGTAAAATAGGTAATTTAACGACTTTTTCTACAAAAATGTTTTCCTAAGTTTACGCCTACAATTTTCGAAACTAATCCTTTTGTTTAAATGTCTGAGTCTGACGTATATTCTCGTTCGTATTAGATATAATATTATTTTGTCAGGAAATTGTTTGATGGTTTCCACTGGGGTCTATCTCTAATAATTTTTTAAATATGTTTGATTGTTTAGAAGACGACTGTCCATGAAATTTATCGAACTCTATCTCAACCAAAACGGGCTACTTTAATCATCTCCTCACTTGGATATACAAGACTCTATATAGAAACTCAATCCAGTCTGGGGCCCGATTAGAAGAATGAAATTTGGTTTGCGCCCCCAAAGCTAGATTAGGATATTCGTTTTTGAATCTGTAGGCCACATATCCGGCAATAAATTTCAGTCCCTCGTTGGAAATCGTGTCTGGCATTTTATTTTTTTTTCCAGTTGACACAGAAGGTCATGTTCTTCAGAAATAAAGTTATCTAGGTCATAATCTGGAATCTGAAAGGTAAAGTTGGAAAAATGAATATCATTTGAATCATTCTCCGTCCCAACAATATCGCTGTCAACAAGAACGTTCTTGAAAAACTCCTGAGTAAAGCACACGTCATCAGCTTCGATGTTAGAATTACTCGAAACTAAGTTTTTGACTTGTAATGGTTCAAGTAGGCACGATTCATTGCTTTTTTCTGCATATTTATTCATTGAAAATACGGCAGGTGAATATTTTCAGAGGATGTACCATAAAAATTTCAGTTTTGATAAGTGTTCAATGCTAATTTGTGAAATGATTACCATTTTTCATATTAATTTCGTCCTTTCGGCGGCAAGCATTACTCCATTGCATTGCGAGATTTCAATTTTTCGGGAACTTATAGAATTTTACATTTGGCTCTTTCATCTTACTATGGTTTTTACAACCGACAGTTGCACAATTTGGCATTATGTATACAAATTTCAGTCTTCTATAACTCAAAATAAGGAATACAAAGTAAATTAAACAAAAATCGTTAGCGATTCTATCTAAAACGCGATTAAACAGGCCGTGGTATCACGACGTCTAATAATTTTCTGCGCGAAAAATCTCCGTTGCTGACGCAATGCGCAGAGCGATCGCAATTTCGTACGGCTGGCGAGCACACCATGTATACTCGCACCACGGACTCACTGGCACAAGCGACCAAATTTAGAACACATACGTTCATATGCGGCTGGTCACATTACTCCTGTGTGAAGTGCGGTCGTGTAGAGCAAATTGTTCTATTTTAGAACATGTCCTAATTTTCACTCGACGCTCGATCGTAAGTTATTGGTCGCGCATGCGTATGAAGATGTTATTTCTGAGCAGCTGTTTGACATTTATATTGGCATTAAGTGGGGTGGATGTTTTTTTGTCTGTTAATGGCGCGGATATTTGATCAACTGGCCAGTGGTGTCGTTTTAATTACTCACTATTTCATAGTTATATACGTATATATGCGAAAACTATTATGGTAAATTGTTGGAATGTTCATAATAGATTTATTCTTAGTGGTTTAAATTAAACGTTTGTAATTTTCCCATTTATTTTTATTCTTATTGTTTTTTATTTATTTATTTTTTATTCTGTTTGTTTTTCCCTTTTTTCTGACAGATCATTTTTTTTATTAAATTATTTTTTTTGAGTTCTCTTTTCCAAATAATCTTAAATGTACATAGTATACATGTGTGCTTAACAATATTGTCCTACATAATAATTATTATGTAGATGCTATTGTTAGTAGGGTTGTTACAAGTTAAGTGAGTTAAGTGTCTACTTCTCAATCGACATAAAGTTCTAATATACTATCTATTTATTTCTTCTCGGAACCAAGGTGCAGATCTGAGGTCTTGAATATTCTTGTATGTAGAGCCTGGTGTAGACTGGGTGTGAGGTATGTACTCCTACAAACCGTACAACAATATGTTGTGATTGTGACGATAGTATTAAAGGTTATTTGGTTGATAGCATTCCATTGTTCTCGCCCAGTCTGACCATCCAAAGAATGCTTACCTCATTCAACTTTTGCTCGCTTGCTCAGTGAGACTGCGGCCTAAGACAGACATCATCGTGATCCTAAAACGCTGATGTATTAAGGGCTTTGCATATATCAACAATGAAACACAGTACTGTGTATTCTTTGAGATTTTAAATTTCCCTATTTGTCAGTTAAGAACTCAGTTCACAAAAAACAAAATCTTTTTCCTGGCACATTTGTTAAATAATGTCACTTATTCAAAATCAATTTTTTATAAAATTATGTACATACTTTGATTAGACCCTCGTAGCTGGCCGAAAAGTGAGTAAAGTTTATCTTCAAGTATACAAGATGATCCACTTTATAATGGCATAACTTCAGGACATCGTAGATAATGTTAAAATAATGACAATTTTTCAATGCACTTATATCGGGGACTGCTTCGTTTACGCGATACAGGGTGTTCGAATTTTAGAGTGTGTGTCGTAAAACATGAATTGTCGCGTCGGCTCACAACATATTTTTTAAGAAATTGTAATCGTTGTCCTACGAAATACTATCTATTATTCGTCTCCGGTTGTAAACCGTGGACATTTTGTAAATCAAAAGGATATCGGTGATCCCATTTTAATACCCTTAAAATCCCGGAAGATTCGACTTACTCTTCTTTGTTAGCAGATGACAGAAAAGTTCTGCCCGTGCGCCATCTGGTACCCGAAGGTAACGGCAACCAAAGAGAATCGCTGCTAACAGCAGCAAACTTTTTGGTGGGACGACACGGCTCGTCCGCTTTTAGCCACCAAAGAAGCGCGGGTTCTAGACGCTGCTGCGTATGAAAGCCGATATAGGGTTGCTCTATACCTCCGTCAATCCACCAGTACGCAGACCGCTGTTTCACGCTTATTTGCGATCATCGGTGCACCATAGGTCGATTGACGGAAATAGAGAGCATCAGGTCTTTCATGCTAACCAAACATGTGAAACATGTGTTAGCAGATGACAGAAAAGTTCTGCCGTTGCGCCATCTGGTACCCGGAGGTAACGGCAACCAAAGAGTATCGCTGCTAACAGCAGCAAAGTTTTTGGTGGGACGACACGGCTCGTCCGCCTTTAGCCACCAGAGGAGCGTGGGTTCTATACGCTGCTGCGTATGAAAGCCGATATACGAGGGTTGCTCTATACCTCCGTCAATCCACCAGTACGCAGACAGCTGCTTCACGCTTATTTGCGATCATCAGTGCGCCATAGGTCGATTGACGGAAATAGAGAGCATCAGGTCTTTCATGTTAACCAAACATGTGAAACATGTGTTAGCAGATGACAGAAAAGTTCTGCCGGAGCGCCATCTGGTACCCGGAGGTAACGGCAACCAAACAGAATCGCTGCTAACAGCAGCAAACTTTTTGGTGGGACGACACGACTCGTCCGCTTTTAGCCACCAGAGGAGCGCGGGTTCTATACGCTGCTGCGTATGAAAGCCGATATACGAGGGTTGCTCTATACCTCCGTCAATCCACCAGTACGCAGACAGCTGCTTCACGCTTATTTGCGATCATCAGTGCGCCATAGGTCGATTGACGGAAATAGAGAGCATCAGGTCTTTCATGTTAACCAAACATGTGAAACATGTGTTAGCAGATGACAGAAAAGTTCTGCCGTTGCGCCATCTGGTACCCGGAGGTAACGGCAACCAAAGAGTATCGCTGCTAACAGCAGCAAAGTTTTTGGTGGGACGACACGGCTCGTCCGCTTTTAGCCACCAGAGGAGCGTGGGTTCTATACGCTGCTGCGTATGAAAGCCGATATACGAGGGTTGCTCTATACCTCCGTCAATCCACCAGTACGCAGACAGCTGCTTCACGCTTATTTGCGATCATCAGTGCGCCATAGGTCGATTGACGGAAATAGAGAGCATCAGGTCTTTCATGTTAACCAAACATGTGAAACATGTGTTAGCAGATGACCGAAAAGTTCAGCCGTTGCGCCATCTGGTACCCGGAGGTAACGGCAACCAAAGAGTATCGCTGCTAACAGCAGCAAACTTTTTGGTGGGACGATACGGCTCGTCCGCTTTTAGCCACCAGAGGAGCGCGGGTTCTATATGCTGCTGCGTATGAAAGCCGATATACGAGGGTTGCTCTATACTCTTCTTTGACTTGTCCTTGGATTTCCATCAAATTCACGTACTGTGATTGCTTCTTCTTATGGTATTAATATTGCACTGATTAGGATTTATGGGAATGGCGCTCAAACCCTGATGGACGGACTGATTGTGCACCTTTAAGAAAACATTATGATGCTGTAGTCTGTTAGGAAATCGGCTGTGGTATTCTCGAATTCCTTCTGCCAAATTTCCTTCACAAAATTCACAAATAAAATGTACGTCAAGACGTCAGCATAATTTTGTTTAGAAAATTGGAAAGACAAGGCAAGTTAAAAAATAATATGCAGACTTGCTCTAACCTAGCGATACTTGAGAAATATTAACATCACCCATTGGTGAAAATGTGAAAAATAATTCAGCCTACCTCCAGATTATTTGCTGTCAGTAATCCTACAGGACCGAAGAAAATCGCAAATATTTCGAAAACGGTTCGTTGTGCGATAAAAATGCAAGAAAACTTTTTGTTTTAAAAATCAACCATTGAATATTATTTTTATTTGCAACAAAGTCAGTGGTGTAGGAGTTTTTAATTTAGGATAATTGTATATCAATATCTTCACCACTGGTTTTTTAATTTATCGCTATATTATCTAAATCATGGAGGTTGCTTGCTTGCTTTTTAAGTTGCGGACCTTGTGTCTTAAAAGTGAAGGTTTCCCGGATATACGTATATATAGAATTTTAACATTATCTATGATGTCGTGAAGTTATGTCATTATAAAGTGGACCACCCTTTTATTGATGACTATTGAAGCGCGATGGAACAGGAGAGATAACCACATGATAAGGGCCAGTTTCATCTCATGATAAGTGATAGTGCAGATAGCTTATCTATATATTTTGTCTCTGTCATTTGACATAAGCAAAAAAGTGACAAAAACTTACAGTTAGGGTATCTGACACTTATCAGGGGGTGGTAAAACTGGTCTTGAGTTTTGGAAATTTAATTTGTCTTCTTTATCGATAAAATTCTAGACATTTCGCTATTTTGAACCAATAATGTGCGTGTGAGAGCTATGTATCTCGTTTTTAGAAAGAAACTATGCCGATCCTCCGCCGAATAAAGAGAGACCTTTACATATGGGATTACTTTATTAAGGACTACCGTGGTAACGTGACCTATTCCATGTGTAAATATTGCTGGAATACTTCCGTGGCTCACGTCACCAGAATGCGAAGACATGTGATGACAGGGTGTCCCACGTGTCCCAAAAGTGCCCGTAAAAGGTATTCTGATTATTACAAAGATGAGATGATTAGACTGTTGAGGTTAGAGTTATCGGAGGATTCTGATGAGGAAGAGGATGTTTGTAATACTTTTCTTAAAGTTGAGATGATTGAATCTCCGGATGAAGACGGGCACGGTGAAGTGGAGGTACGTTGATCAGGGTAAAATGGATCTTGAAATGTTTGCGTTATTTGACGGTAGATGGTGTGAGCATTATCGAGAAAAAAATCGGAAATGTTTGTTGGCAACCTCCAACGCTTAGGTCTTCAGGGTCCATATTAAAACTGAAAGTTGTGTCGTCAGCGTACATAATTATTATAGCTGAATCTAGTGCTGCCATATGACAAACAAGATTATTTATATATAAAATAAAGAGAAATAGCCCCAATATTGAACCTTGAGGACGCCTCTTTTAGAAATTAATGGTTGGTCAAACCCGTTGTTTTGATGTACCCTCTGCATCAGATTTGATTCTATAATATTATTAGTAACAACATGCTAGAAACTCACGAGTCAAACGGTACCCCCCCCCCCCTCTCTGGCCCTAATCTGGGAAAAGTACTAGCCATTTCCTTTGTGTCAGACTCCGTACATGTGTAGGTTCTTTTTCTCCTTAATACCATCCTTTCAAAAGTCACGAATAATTTTTACGTGGAAAATAATATACCCATTTAACTCGGGTGAAATAAGGGTTGTACACCTGAAGTAGATTTATAGAACATATCGTATTAGTTCCCTCATCAAAAGCGGTAAAAACCCATACATTTATTCAGAACTATTCCTGCAAATGAGTTCCTGCATGTGGATTGCAGTCCGTGTCATATTATTAACTCACAAGACAGACAGCGTCGTAATATTTCTTTTTGTATTGATCAATAATGCGAATGTAACACTATGTTCTTGAAGATTTCAGAATCACCGTTAGCTAATTATGTAGCTAGTTTGCTAAAAATAAAATATATTTCTTGGCATAGCTGTCAAACGATTTCACATATTTTAAAAAAATGGTGTACTTTGATAAAGTTCACAAGGCTGTTGTAAATTCAAACTGTCAGATGTAAAATTACAACTGGCAGTTTGAGTTCACAATTGACGCTTTAGGGTCGGTTTCTCAATGTCCAGTTAAATATTTATCTGGGAGTTAACGATCAACTGTTAGATAAATTGTTTAAACAATTGAAGGTTAAATTTACGAATTTACGTAAATCTTGTTTGACAGTTGTATCCATAGAAACGCTAACTGGCAGCTACCTATCTGACACATTTAACTGGACATTGAGAAACCGGCCCTTAGAAACGTAATTTCATCCTTTTAAAGCTGCTGGAAAAGCTATAAGATAATATTGTTTATACTTTTAGTTTGGTGGACTTACTAACGGGCTACCTTGAACTCATATGTGTTTTTTTACTATATTATTATTTTTTATGCGAAATAGCATTGTTTACTACAAAAATAATGCAGGAAACTTATGATCAATCATTGTACTAAAGATTAAAATAACTAGGAAATCTCCATAATTAAGGCACGTGATTAACTACAATACGGCAGAAATGCATGTTGGAATTTGGAGTGCAGTCAACATTTAAAACACGTTTTATATTCATAGAACATAAGATGTAATATGGCAATTGACATCTACTTGTCACGTGCTAAGTGGCAATCTGACAAGTCCTTGCTGAGGTGTCAACGACCAAACGTAAACGTGTCACATTTAAGATTCTATGGTTCTATTGCTTCAGTACACATGAAGGCAAGTGTTTGGCGGTAAATAGTTGTATTTAAAAGATAGCACTTTTAAGTCGATGAGTATGATAGAACATGATTGTATGTAATAGTATATTTTTCAACGACCGCTAATGACAGTAATAACCCGCGCAGTTGAAGTTTGCAGCACGAACTATGCGAGTGCTGTAAATCAACAAGTGAGTTATACAATTTCCGCGAGTTGTATACTATGCTTTATCTACGACCGCAGCAATTAATAGCACGATTTAAATACATAATTACGAACTGTTGACAACTTGACCTTACTTCTGTCACTAAAATAAATACTGTACACCGTTCTAATTAACGTTTGACGTCTCATAACCACGTTTGCAGTTATTCAGTACTGAAAATCTAAGCGTTGTCCGTAACCCACAGCTGGATCGTGAGTTATGAAAAATAATTTACGCTGTTTGTTTATAGGTTGTATTACCTGTAAAAGTAATTTAATAGTCGCTGTCAATGTGCAGGAATGACAGTAATCGCTCGCGCAGTTGAAGTTTGCAGCACGAGCAGTAGGCGAGTGCTGTAAATCATTATTACCATTACCGCAAGTTGAATACTATATTTATCTACTCCAGTGGCGAACCGTTCATGCATCCACTGTTATCAGTGGTAATTGTGACCAAATTTATACCTACTAAGAAATATTATTTAAATATTATTTTCAATACCAGCAGTTATTTATTAAACAGACATACAGGGTGAGTTTTTAGTACCGACTCGGTCGATAACTCCACTAATGTACAAGATAGCGAAAAAAGTTGTATATAAAAGTTGTAGCCACGGATATGCTCCTTGCTCAGAAAATATTTATATTTATACAGGGTGATCCATAACTACGTGGTGATGCGAACATGAATTTTTTTAAATGAGACACCCTATATATTATTCAATATTCAAATTCTACTAATGATTTCCGTTCTTCCAATGTAGGATATTGTTACATTATACAGGGTATTTCAAAAGTTATGACCATTTTTATATCCAAATCGCTGTCAAACAGACGTCAAAAAGTAATGAATCAAAAATATTTTTTTTTACATGGAAAGATTAAAAATATCCTCTAGTTTTAAAATCGTAAAGCGTAGTAGACACGTGATAGGCACCCGAAACTGCCCGATTGTTATGGTCGTCATGGTGTTAGAAACATGTTTCTATCTCTTAAGTTAGAGAGTACCGACGCTGGTACTTGTTTGGCCAAATATTTGATTGAAAACTCTAGAACCACCCAATTCACGTATGATTTTCCGATCGACAGACCGCAAGGACGACAACAGAACCGGCGGGGAGCACGCAACAGCAGCAATGTCCCCATCCGACGCCCGAACCTATGGACGTGAGCAGCTCGGCCCCCTCCACGCTGACAGCAGCCCCCGCGGCACCCGCACCGACCGCGGAACCGCCCGTGGCCGCCCCAACCGGCGCCACCTCCGCCGAAAACCCAGACCAAGAGGACGAGTTGGCGGCGTTGCACAGCGTGCTGCCCGAAAGCCTGAGCAGGGCGGTGAGCGAGCTGCTGCTGAAACCGCCGCCCAGGTTGAAACCGAGACCGCCCGGTATGCTGAGCACCGTTTTCGACGAGGGGATTCCCAGCTCCGCCGGAAGCGTCACGACTAGGATTAACTCGATTGCGCATAGGGTGAGTTATAGAGGTTTTTTGTTATATATAAAAAACAAAAAAAGTGCAGCCCAGGCTCCGACGTACCAAGCTGTACGCCCTTGGACACTTATTCTCTCGCAGCGCTACAGCGCCATGGACTTTCAGCCTTTGCGGGAGGCTGATCATAAAAAACCCCATAAGATCCTAATCCTCTTTTTCTTTAACCTAAAAACAAAAATAGCTGCCGTACTTTTACCCCATAAGGGCATCGCATATGTGACCCCTAGAATGAAACAAAGTAAAATAGCAGGTTTTTAATATATTGAAACTAACAAAAGAACGGAGCCTTCTTATCAAAAATATTACATTCGATAAACGCCCTAAACTATCGGTGTGCCGAGCCCACGAATATTTGTCATCTATAGTGAGTCCCAAACGTTTTACCGAGTTGCTCTTAACTATATTTCGAGCTTTTAGGAAATATCAACCTTTGGGTTTTGACTTTGTTTAGTAGCAACTTATTGGCATTAAACCATTTTTCTGCTATAGTTAGAACATGATTTGAACTAACGAGTAGACTATCAAGGGAAGGGCTATGGGTTGTAAAATTGGTGTCGTCAGCAAATCTGGCGCATTTAATTTTGAACATGTGATAGCTTAGATCATTCACGTACATGGTGCGCCAAACTGCGATTTTCCTAAAGGTGTGATAAACCTGAACTCCCTAGTCATATCGCAGTGACTTTTTGAATCAGTTTGTCCATGATATTGCTCCACGTTTACCTTTTCTGGGCTTCGCTACATTTGCTTGGAACAATAGCTCGGGTGACTTACAATTTCCTCCTTCAGAGGAGCTAGGTGGAAAAACTTACAACATGCTACATCTAGTAAAGGATCATAGTATTAGAAACACATAAGTAACCGTTTTCCAGATATCTGCTTATCAATAAGTCAGTGCACAGTCAAATTTCCAAATGTAATTTTTTTATCGAAGTAGGCTGTGATTGAGTCAGATGTCATGGTTCTTGACAGATTTTTGAATATGTAAAATAACCACGAGATACTAGCACTAGCAAATTTTGATAGTAACTAACTATGTAGCGTTTGTTGTTGCAACTGACATCTAATCCCAGCCTACTACGATAAAAAAATTACATTTGGAAATTTGACTGTAAACTGACTAATTGATACCGTGATATAAAAAAGTTACATTATTTTAAATAGGCTTACTTACGTCGATACTTAAGGGTCCTTTAATACTTCAAAGTCCCTTAAGTAAGGTTTTGTGTTTCGACAGCTACTTGATGGTCCCTTACGTAAGGCTCCCTTGAGTAATACTCACGTAACGGAATGTCAACATGACATTTCGTGCAGTCAAGGCGATTTTGTAAGTTAATTTTGAAGTACGGTAAATTTCTGTCACATCCGGAAAAGTGTCCGGCACAAAACACGAAATATTGGCACAAAACAAAAAAGATAACAGAAAACGTCAAAATGCGTAGGCATAGGCATAACAGATTGACTTAATTTGAAATATGACAACGTCGCCAAATGAATCCCGCCGTCTCATAGATGTTGTCTAGGAGGAAGATACACAAGGAAAGCCAGACTTGTGGGTCCCAGGGAGCCTTAGGTATTACTCACTCAAGACACGACTATGAATACGGCCATTAATGTATAATAAGTGGCGCCCTCTACAAGTGAGATCCCAACTAAGAACGAATTTGAATTTTTTGCCTCAAAAACAAATCGCCGAGTTCCTAATTTCCTGCCGTTACGTCATCGTGTTGATGAATTATTAAGCAAAAACGAAATGATAATTACATTTGTATGTTTGTATTTGAGTTATTATGAACTTTTGCATTGAGGTTTGGTTGGTTGAATTTCGATATTTCTACCTGAATAATACTTCAGTTTTGCTGTTTACCAATGTACCAACGCTAGCAAATTCCCGTCAATTTCTCCGGACTCGCCGAACAGGTAACATTTTATTATGCCATACACTTTTTGGCTAAACGTCAAGGAGCCAAGTGCTCTGTCCCAACGCTGCGGAGTCACAAGTACCGGCCGAATAGCCCAAGATCGACTAGTTCATCGAAGCATGGTCGCGAAAACGGTACACAGTACACCAAATCACTATATTGTCTCAGTTGGTATCATACGACTTTACCTACTGGTTGATCGTCGTCTCATTAAACTGTTAAAAATCTTATTTATTTTTGCATTACAGATGGGTGACTATTTTCGCGGTATGTTGATAGAAACCTTAGAAGATTTAGGAAAGTGCCAGAATCCAGAAGCAAGAATAACCAGTTTACAGTTAGAAATGGAAGCTTTAAAACATAAGCATAATCTAGAGTTATCAGAGATGCGGAATAACATTTGTACAATATTGAAAGATATTCAGAAGACTCTTGCGGAAGATCGAGACAGGATCATCGATGAAACCAGGGCCGCTTGTGAAGCTGAGACAATCAAGAGGGTGGAGTTGGCCAAATCGAAACAATGGTAATACTATAGTACTGTTATATAATTAGTAATGTACAAAGCAGGTAAATGGTTAACTTTCCCCAGACCTAGTAACTGTGCCAAATCTGGGGGGCTTAGTGTGATTTTGCTTTTGACAGGTCTACCATTAGATCTATCAACTTTTTTTGACTACCTATTTTTTTTTTTCGTTCATAGCATTTTGTAGTCCGGTCTGTGTTCACAACGGATACGCAAACTGTTGTGTTAAACATATGTTTTAATGATATAATCAAGTGACAGTCTAATGAGCTGCGTAGATCAAATCAAAGACCTTGGTGTTTTAATAATCCCTAATCTTGATTTTTCAGCTCATATGAACAACATAATCATCATGGCATTACGCATTCTTGGCTTTATGAAACGCAGCATTCTCGACCGTTAACGCCATCAGAACTTAGAACTTATTCTTGTCAGACTACACCTAGAGTACAAAAAAAATTGTCTCTATGCATACCGTTAAGGACGCTCGTTCACGAGAGTTGTTGATAGATGAAATTACTTTTTTCAGTTTTGAAAAATTCAATCACATAGGTCTCTACCCTCAAAAGTTCAATCTTCTTATCGATCATTTCAGAGAGTTAATAACGATTTAACGAATTTTAACAATAGCATGACAGATTTTATAAAATAAACATATTTTAAGGATACAAAAATAGATAATGTTAAAAAATATTCTTTGGAATATGTAGTTTATATTATTGCATCAAAAAATAGGCCAGACAACGGTTTGGATTAGTTATTTTAGTCATGGTGGTTAAAACTGTTTCGGAAATTAAGAGACCGTATTGAAAACTACTTAGACTGTTAGAAAGCCAGATCGAGCTCGCATAGATGCTTTTGAAATGTGGACGTGGAGGAGAATGTTGAGAATTCCTTATACCGCCCATCGAACTAACGTTTCCATACTGGGTGAGCTCGGTAATCCAAAGAGACTATCCTCCATTGTGTCGACGTGAATGCTTACATTCTTCGGACATATTCACAGAAGCGATAATATGGAGAAACTTGCAGTTCAGGGTCATGCCCCGAGTGGGCGGCGCCGTGGCCGTTCCCCTGCACACGCTGGGTGGATACGACGAAACCGTTACTGGATATGAGTATCAAGAGCACCACTGAACTAACAGCAAATCGCGAACGATGGCGAGCTACAGTTTTTATTCATGCCGGCAATACTCTAGCTCCGACTTTATGCATTTTACGAGTTCACAACATGTCTGTTAAGACATTGTGACTATGATGATGATTGAAAACTGGCAAAAGCGCGCAGTTTTAAAAACCCAAAACCTTCTGTCTCTTCACAAAAAGCCGTAGTGACAGTGACGTAAGTGCGCAGTGGTCGTCGGTTAGGTTTGGTTGCTTTGTTGATTATCGTTTGTGTGTTATCTTTTGAACTGTTGGAGAACCATTGTCGTCTAACACGTCAGTGATGGGAATTGCGCTGTAGACAAATTGATTAAACAATTACAATGGAGTCAAAATAATAACTAATTTAGTAACTGATATTTTAAACTACAGACCTTATAAATATCTAGTTTATATAAATTATATAATTGCACGATTCTTATTATACTTTGCAACGCTTCTAAACTCCCTAATAACTTTCATAGAAAATTAGTACTCATTTGACTCTTGCGCATGTGCGTAACTTATTCAAAATATTGTTTTTCCAAAATTTGTTGTTTCATAATGGCCACAGAGGTGGCTAGTAATGTTTATACTTATTGATGTCAGTGAAGCGCGATGGCATTCTTATACTAGTTTTGGCCAAGCCGAAAGGATTACCAGTCGAACCTGAAACTGCCACAGATACTAAGACCTCTGGCCAAGGTAGGGTGGTTCTGTCTCTCACTGGACAGAAGCCGGCTAATTGTGACCTATGCAGTTCTCTGGCAGTTCTTACGGTTGGTCTTCTGGATCGTAGTCTGTTTCTGCATGATTTACTCGTATCCTGGTGTATGGGAAGTTAAGGGTTGCCGTTTATATGTTTATATTATATTCAAAGATACAACTAAATAGCTTTCAGATATTACTTTACTAAATATTTTTCTAGTAACAATGATAATTATTTTATAATGATCATTTTAACAGCGTTACGTAATTACAGGTGCGCAAACTGTTCGAAAGAAGCCCAATTCTACTGTTGCTGGAACACCTCCTACTGCGACTACCCTTGCCAGCAGAAGCACTGGCCGCAGCACATGGGCAAATGCACGCAGAACATCGAGAAGGGAGGCGGAGCACCCGTGGGCGGTGCCTCGTCGGTAGGCGGTGCCGCGACGGCGGGTCCGCCCACCGCCCCGCCCCAAAGACCGCCCGGGCAGCAGCTCATCTTGCGGCCCACCGCCGCCAAGCCTGGCGCACCGGGAGTCGGGGTGAGTTTTTACGTGGTGCGCTGCGGGTCGGTGCAGCAGTGAAAGTCATCTGCATGCTAGTTAGGGACGATTTTGAAGAAGGCGGTTGGCTGACAAGGAAGTACCGCGAGTAGTTTTGGCCTTTGGCCTGAGGTCAATTTTTCCAGGCGATTTGTCTGACGAAAGCTAAGCTTGGAGTATTTTTACACGTTAAGGTATACACGATTGGCAATCAAGGATATGAAATGTCGATATACAGCTATATAGATAGCTCGGCCTTTAACAGGTTACTAATTAGGGTTCTGTAGACCACGCGCTCGCAGGGTTGCCAGTTGTGTGCCAAAGTGGATATTTTAGAACCGAGTTGGCGACTTTTGGCTATTTATATCTTCCATTTCTTTTGTTTTCCTCCCAAAAATAAGGGTAGCCGCATGCAGCTGCAATATTGCCGCTTGTTTTACAATTGACACTTTGACCATTGGAGAGACCAAGGAAGATAGCAAGCATGTAAAATTAATTAATTAATAATAATTTAATTAATGAATTAATTAAAATAACCATAGTCACAAAATTCGTTATTTCTGGTGATTCGAAAATGCCCCAATGTCTCAAAAGCTAGAGTTGATTCGCAATTAAAAGTTTCAAAATAAATTGATCTCACTGTTTGTTTGAATTACAAGCAGATAGACAGAGAGTTAATACTGAAATCTGGTTTTATCGAAATTAAAAAAACAAATATGTAACAATCTTTTATGCATTTTCAAGTGTACACTCATTGCCATCAATACCTTTGTGGCCTGGGCCAACTGAGATGTACAGCGTTTCGTGAACTAACGGGCTGAGAGTGGTGAAACAGTCATAAACCAGGTTTTATGTAATCTCCCCGCAGTCCAAGAATTTTTAAGCGGTCTGGGAATCAGAGAGGATCACAATAGCCCTTAGTTTCTACAATAAATAATGATCTTGACCACAGGCTAATGATAGGATAATTTCAGTTTCAGCTCAGTCACCATTTCTGCCAAATTTCATTCATGCATGCCAAAGATTGGCCATGTCTGACTATTTTCATACCAAAAGCTGGCTACAAACGTACTAATAACCTAGCAACATGCTATACTCAATCCATCGAAACTGTTTTCTTACTGCGCCTGGCAGTGAAGGTTGTGGGAATGTAGGATATATGAGGGGTGAGGTGTGTCTTTTTAACTGATAGCTTTGCCCGTATCTATCTTCTCTCTTTGTTGCATTGGAGATTTCGCACCCCGGATTGCCAATCGTGTATAGCTCCGCCTCCACTCTTTTTTTAGCACTTGATCTACAATTGCCCCTAAGGGAATGATAAAATACAACAAAAAAATAGCTTCGCTAAAAGGTATAGTCCGTTGTCAATATACTGTGTTCATTTAATCTTCAGTTTTTCATGTCTGTATGTCACAGTTGCAGTGCCCGTATTCATATACATAATGTTTCAAAAGAAACGCTACACTGTCAAAGCCAAATATGTTATAATTAAATTCATACAGATTGATAATATTCATGCAGTATTTCAAAGATGAAGTATTAATTTTCAGACTTGCGTCTTGTTGATTATTGTTGCTTGAAAATTATCATTTCTTTGCCAGGAAACTTGCTTCTTTTTGTGGTCGGGTTAGTTTATTATTTTCTTGATTGTAATCTTTATTTTTTGTTTTAAGTAAGTGTAATGTACATTGTGTATCAATAAACTTATATTTTATTTGTTAGTAGTTTATGCATTATTATTTGTAGATGTATGAGGTTGAGTGATGAGAAATTAAAACACTTGAATCATATTATTGGGGCCAAATCAATTACTACGTTTCCACGAGCTTTTAAAACGTTTTCAAACCATTTTGAGTTTTCCAATATATCGTGGAAACGTCAGTTGGATGCGTTTTCAAAACGTTAACTGTTCAAGGTCGATTCGCTAATTTTTGGGATCGTGTCGAGATCCAAATGTCGTGGAAACACCAGCTGTCACTTTCAAAACGTTTTGAAATGAACCATATCGTGCGTAGCTGTCTAATGTCGCTATCGTTAGTTTATTGAAGTTTATTCGAATTCGAAACTAAATATTTATGACAAAAAATAAAATAGGTTCTAAAACTAGAAATGACATTTGTCAATAGTGTCACTTGGAAACGTTTTGAATGCGTTTCGAAAATCGTTTCGAAACCTATCGTGGAAACGCCGGCAATCCGAAATCACAAAACGTTTTGAAAACAGTTTTGAAAGCCCGTGGAAATGGAGTAAATATTAAATGTAGTCATAGTGTAGTTGTGCTATCTAACTGTATTCTACAAGGATGTATCACAAAATAACCAGACTGGTGCTAGTATAACAATGAAATATTTATCTAAAGATATTCAGCTATCCTTCAAAGTATTCTCGATTGATACACTTCCCATTCAGTTCAAACTATTCCATTTTTATATCTGTTTAGTATATCCATCAAAGGGTTGTCAAACAACCTTAGACCTGTCAATCCTGTCATTCTTTTTTGACGTCAGGAAACAAATTAAACTTTCATGAAGCAAGGTCACGATAGTAGGGGATGAAAGCCTAATTCTTCAATATTGTAATCGTAGTAATTTTACCTTCTCTGTTTTCCGAAGTACTTCAGATTACTTAATCACCAGTGTAATCGTAAATAGCTCCATATTTATAAAGACAAAATTCTTAAACATTTTTGACTCTCTGCGGTCTCCGGCTGCCTTTATGCTGCCATTGCATACTTTAATACTCTCATAAAACCAACTTTTTCGGAACGCTTAAACAGTTTATTCAAAGACTGTGTATTTTTGCTCATCGGTCAAACTTCTGAAATCCATCTTGCCGCTACCTTGCAATACTCTAAATCCTTATGTGTAATTTTTTTACTGGAACCGTAAGACATCCAAAACCGTCGATTACTGAAATTTCTGTGTCAGTTCGCACTGTCTGTGGTCGACCAGGACTAGGTAATTAACAACTTCCTGATCCATATATTATTTGAGTTAGCTGGCCCATGAAAGTAACTTATCATGTCTACAAACGGACCACTCTGACAAACACTAAGGCCCAGTTTCACAGTCATTGGTAACACTCTGGTAGTCACTTAACCGACAGATGGAAGTTAACTAGTAGTTATCGGATCGCTGTGTTTCAGAAAGAAAACCAGTGGTTAAGCTTATTTATTTACCTTTGTTTATGTATTCATATTCTTGACTTCTGTCACAACAGACTATAATCAAAATCCGTCGACGTCTTAGACGTCAATGTCAAAATGCATGTTTTTGTAACCTCCAAAGCAAGCTTATGTGTCATCGGTTGACCACAACAAACGTCAGAGATAACCTATATACCCTGTTACCCGATACTTTAGACTATCATCCGTGTCAACAGCGAACAGATGTTCAGATAGTCATAACTAAAAATCCCCCAGAATGAATCTTGCTCGTAAAGCTACTGACGAGTAATTTACTCTTACCAATATATAAACGAAAAAATGTATTTGTTGCGGTCAAGCATTTTTGCCGTGGATTTTTAGATAGTGAATCAATGTCTTGTTCACAAAAGTAGTCATTATTTTTTGGCAATGAGATATTCAGTACAAATATTACTAAGACTGTCCTGACTTGCAGGATTGCCAATTCATATCACTACTAAAAAATTAAATCTAAGATGCGCTTCTTCGTCAGCTGATACTTAAATTACTTAACTACTCATTTAAAACAGAGTGCAGGTGCTCCAGAATTGTTGTTTGCGATACAGCTATTGCAACATTGTTAAATCTGAGCATATAACACCGCATTACAACAGTTTTGGATACCTCAAATATAATTCAAAGGTTGAATTGCAATATAGCACTTTATTGTACAAATTATTAAAATATGAAAAACCATTATACCTATTCAATCAGATGACGCAGCTTTCTGATGTTCATACTGTCGGTACACGATATTCTAATTTTTGTATGATCCCCACTCATTCTTCTTCAAGGTTTGAGAGCAGTTCTGATTATGGTGCTCCAACAATTTTGAACAGATCATTGGAATTATTCCACACAGCTACATTGAAAAGCTTCAAAGAGAAGTGCAAAGAATACCTATTAAACAAGCAAACAAATAATTATTTATAGCGATTGTGCAATATAGTATTTATATAGAGGAGGTAGACTTGCAACTGCAAGAAGCCATTCAAACCTCATACCATTCAAATTGCGTAGAGAGGAGGCAAACCACCAACAATCACAACAAGTGGTGGAACGCGAACCTTGAAATGCTCAGAAGAAATACTCGCAAACTCTTCAATAAAGCGAAGAAAACCGGTAACTGGGAAACATATCAGCAAACCCTAACCGAATACAACAAAGAGATCCGGAAAGCAAAACAGGAATCGTGGAGAAGGTTCTGCAGCGAAGTTGAAAACGCTTCGGAGGGAACCCGAATCCACAAAATTCTGGCTAAGAATCCGGTTCAACCGATTGGAACAATTGAAAAACCAGACGGCGAATTTACGGAAAATGGGGAAGAAACACTAAGTTTACTTCTTCAAACTCACTTTCCAGATTCCACTGTAGTTACCCCAAACAGCATTAACCCATCAAACCTCAACACGCTCTGCTATAGAGCGAGTAAGGAAGATTGGGAGCTAGCCAAGAAAGTGGTTACCTACAACGGCATAAAATGGGCCATCAGCTCATTTGACAGCTTTAAATCACCAGGACCAGATGGAATAATACCAGCACTCCTACAAGAGGGTGTGGAGCTCATAACTCCGCTCCTCTGTAGACTGTGCAGGGCCAGCCTAGCAACAGGCTATATTCCAAAGTCTTGGAGGGAAGTGAAAGCGGTCTTTATCCCTACACCTGCCAGAGACCTATCTCAAGCCAGGTCCTACAGACCGATTAGCCTTTCATCCTTTATGCTAAAAGTGATAGAAAAGCTGGTTGAGATGCACATCAGGGAAACCTCTCTCAAAGAGAGGCCACTTCACCAAAACCAGCACGCCTTTCAACCAGGAAAATCATGTGAATCTGCTCTACACCAGCTGGTTACAAGAGTAGAGCACTCACTTGATAACAAGGAAATTGCACTAGCAGCATTCCTTGACATAGAAGGAGCTTTTGACCATACCTCCTTCAACTCCATATTAAGAGCAGCAAGGCAACATGCTATAAATGATACCATCTGCAGATGGATGAAATCCATTTTAAACCTTAGGAACATAAACTCGACTATGGCAGAAACTTCCTTGAGGGTGGTATCGGCCAGGGGTTGCCCGCAGGGAGGCGTTCTTTCACCTCTCCTGTGGAATCTTGTCGTTGACGAACTCTTGAAGAAGTTACACGAACTGAGATACTTCGCCCAGGGCTACGCAGACGACATAGTCGTTGTAGTCAGGGGAAGGTTTCCCAGAACAACATCCATTCTAATGCAGGATGCATTGAAAGTCGTTGAGGACTGGTGCAAGGAGGAGCAACTACGCGTAAACCCCTCCAAAACAACACTCGTCCCCTTCACAAAGAAAAGAAAACTGGAGGAACTCATACCCCCCAGACTTTTCCAACAAACCTTGAGTTTTGGTAAGGAAGCTAAGTACCTAGGAATCATCCTCGATACGAAGCTAACCTGGAACCAACACATTCAAAAGATAATCACCAAGAGCAAAATGACACTAATGTCACTAAAAAGAGCTATTGGGAACTCATGGGGACTAAAACCGACAGTTGTACACTGGCTGTACACTACCGTTATAAGACCCATGATAACATATGGCGCACTTGTCTGGTGGCCGAAGGTGAACCAGAAGCAAGCAACCCTGGAGCTAACCAAAATCCAGAGATTAGCATGCATATGTGTGACCGGAGCACTAAAAAGCACACCGACGGCAGCAATGGAAACAATTCTGAACCTCCCACCAATTGACTTAATTGTCAAAGCAGAGGCTAGGATTGGGGCATACCGCCTCCAGTTAAATAATGACTGGTACCCGTACCGAAATTAACACGCGCCAATCACTGATTTAATTACACACCCTATATTAATCATGGGAAGTGATCACAGGATGCCAACAACATCACTTGAGAAACCCTTTAGCGTCGAAATCGAATGGAAACACCCAAACAAGAAGTAGTTTGGTTTACTGACGGTTCCAAAACAGACAATGGAACAGGAGCAGGAATTCACGGTCAATCTCCCAGATGTGACATAGAAGAAATATATGCAATCGACTCTTGTCTGAGAGAAAACATAAGAAGGGGATACAAAAGTAAAAACATTATTATCTTCTCGGATAGCCAAGCGTCGATTAAAGCTCTTAACGGCTGCCAAATCAAATCCAAACTCGTCTGGGAATGCTTAGAAAACTTCGAACAACTTAGTGCCACGAACAAGGTAACCCTGAAATGGGTGCCAGGTCACAAGGGAATTGAAGGGAACGAAAAAGCATATACCTTAGCACGAAACGGATCGGCATTCAGCTTTACCGGCCCCGAACCGGCGATAGGCAGGTCCTTGGTAAGAACTACGATAAACCAGTGGGTGCATTCACAGCACCTAAAATACTGACAGTCACATCCAAAGCTCAGACACAGCAAGCTGATGGTGAAACAACCCACACCAAACCTAGCTGAAGAGATCCTAAAACTAAAATAGGAAAGAAACTAGGCTAACAACCGGCCTCCTAACCGGACACTGCGGCCTAAGAAAACATCTACACATATTAGGGATCTTCAAAGAGAACCCAATATGCAGACTATGTGACGAGGACGACGAAACAGCCTCTCACATAATCTTTGAATGTGAGGCCCTACGCTGGTGGAGATTCAGACTGATAGGGCCAAACAACCCCAAATCACTCCCCAATCGAGAAATCGTGAAGAGACTCTTGGATCTTATCAAGGTCACAAAACTCTTCACGGATTAACAAGCGCACAGGACAATACAATAAGCTGCAGTGTTGGGGCTACCTAACCCGGCCTGTACGTTTGACCCCCCTAACCTAACCTAACAACTGTGATTTGTGTTTTTGATTTTTGTTTTTGTTATTTCCAATTTATGTAATTGATAAATTCATGTCACTTAAACTCTGCTACTATGTAATGATTTAATGATTTCCTTTTGATACTATTTGGTCTTGTTAAAGTGTTTGTAATATTTTTAAATTTACCTCTATTGAACTCTATTCATATTGTTTAAGGTGGGGTTCAAAAATGTTTGTACAATACCCTATCCTTTTGAGTTTTCTCTCAATAAATGTGTTTATTATTATTAAATAGACGTCAAGCCCGTCTAAAGTATCAGGTAGCAGAATATACTTTATCCTTGAGTTAACTTAACTAGTGGGTAACCAGAACTTTTGCCGTAAACCGCCGATTATGGAACGCAAAGTGTTCGCTAACCACTAGATTTCTTTTAACCTCTAGTCCACTACCGATTGTGAAACTGGGCCTAACAAGTTTATATGTTTACCATTCTAAGAGATTCTTGGGAGGATGTGCAAGGTGTCTAATAGGGCTGTGTTCTTGGCGGGTCATCCTCATTCCTATATGGAATTACATACATGTTTACCTGCTTGGCAAATATGAGTTTTTAGGCTTATTCAGCTAATAATATTATTTATCTGTAGTTTTAGCGTGCTTTGACTGAATCTCCGTTTGGGTGATATATGTGTACATTTTTTTTTTGTTGTGTGTTCCAGAGGTACGTTGCAAAACCAACTAAGGTTTATATGAACAAGGCACCAGTTCCTCAAAAGACCTTCAAGGTACGTAGAAATGATAATATATGCATTTATCCATATTTAACACATGTTAGTGGTAAACAATGCTCTAAAACATTACAAGATGCTTCTAAGTAAATCATAAATCGGTCGAACTGTTTAGGTATATAATAAAATAATAAAATACGTATAATTGATTGATTAAATCGACCCTGGAAAAGCCCATCATGTATTTGCAAGGCTACAGAAATCTTCGGCGCCGTAGCCACAAGAACAAAAAAAAGTGGTAATGAGTTATTGTAAATATATTTAATTTCTCATCAAAATTCATATTCTCATAAATGCATGGGGTAAACCATCACCTTGGTTACGTAAATTTGGTTGAAATATTATTGTGTGTCCAATTAATCATAAAAAGATCAATTTCTAAACAATTTTATAATAAGTAGTATTTTTACATTTTATTTAAAATTTAGGTCAACAATTGCACTTGAATGCAAAAGGCTTACAGTTAGTTAACAATAAAAATTCATACTATTTACTGAATGATTTTTTTCAATGCTACATATATTTAAAAAAGTTATTTTTATAGCGTTTCTAGGATGTGAAAATATGTTAGCGCAAGATGTCACATCAATATGAGCTTATGTAATCCTAATGGAATAAATATAGAAAATGATCAAAAACTCCTGAAACGCCTAAAAACGTCGAGATCACAGAGTTAACATCTCTAGAGGAAATGTAAACAACAAAATGCACAGGTCGCTGACCAGCCAACATGTAACGGAAATTTGGACAGCTTGAGGACATTACCAGTGGCGTACGATTTTATATTAAAATTTGATGTTCATTAATAGATTCAATTATTACTGTGATGTTACAAACTGATACAATAAGTTGTATTAGTATTTAGCTATACTTAGAGAGTTACCCTTATTATAACTTGATTGTAACAGTTGATAATTTATTATTACCATGAAGTGTTTCCCCATATTTCACGCGACTGAAAACCAAAACAAAACCTATACTAACCTATTATAAGTGGTGTTCACCGATTCGTCGCTATTGCAGCAAACTATGCACTTTTTATTTCATCCCATCATGCAATTATGACAATATTGTTCATAAATAATTTAATTCACACCACAAATAGTCACAAAGTCACTCAAATATACACTAAAACAACAAAAATATCAACATACGCAATAATCACAACTACAATGATAGCCACATGACAGCTTCAGGGGACGCCGATTGTAGATTGCCAGATTTACGACATATTAGAAGTTATTGCGACATTCCGCTATGAAATTTACCATTTTTGAGATTTCGTTAAATCAATACAAATTATATTCTCGTAAATCAATTACATTGCAAATATTTTTTAATGTATAGTTAAATACCCAGTTAAATACTTTGAGGAACATGTGTTCAAACTGCGGAAACTGCCAGATTTTGAAGAAACTGGCGGACGAAGAAGAGTGGCAATAGCGCTATAGATGTTGGCTGGCCAATATTCAAATTAGGCTCCCTCTAGAGATGTTAACTCTGTGGTCGAGATGTTCTGATAATTTTTGGTTTTTCATCATTTCCCCACCGCCAAATTTTCGCGATCACAGTACTCCTCTATCCCCCATCTGTGTACGACGTAAAATTTGGGAAATGATCAGAAACCTCAAATCGCTCAAAAACGAAGTTTGAGCTGTTTTCATATTTTTTTGTTTTTTATTTCACCGTTTTTAAAAATTATAGTAGCATTACCTACTGCGACCCCACAGCATATCGCTACCCAAATCATCACAATTACAACCCATGCAGAGGTTACTGAGATTACGCGGCTATAAAAATGCCAATAGATAGACCGACCGACAGAAGTGCGTAAATTTTCGTTATTTAAACAAAACTCCTCTATCCCCTATCTGTGTGTAAAATAAAATTTGGAAAACGATCAGGAACCTTCAAATCGCCTAAAAACGAGGTTTGAGCTGTTTTCATATTTTTATGTTTTTTGATTATTGCTGCGCCATCACTGGCACGATTTCTAAAAGCCATAAGCGTTTTCTATTCTCGCACGGTAATAGTACTGTGTCAAATTTTGATTAAAATCAAATCAATAATTTTCAGACTACATAATACAGAACGATTTAAAGTAATATTCGTATGTAAACATCAAAAAATTATATATACACCCAATGAGGTATTTGTTTTTAATCACGTGACGTCCGATTCAAAAATTTTAATGAGTATATTTGTGACTGTTTGTGTTCCCCCGATAAAACAATTCCAACAAACTAGCACACTTGGGGTCTAAAGTGCTCAATTCAAGAGCTACAGGTACTTAAAGGATGGTACCACTACCATTGATTATAACATGTACCCCTACGGTTAAATTATTACTTTAGTAGCATTTCATAATGGTAGTGGTACAGTCCTTTAAGTACCTGTAGCTCTTGAATTAATCACTTTAGACCCCAAGTGTGATAGTTTGTTGGAATTGTTTTATCGGGAGGAACACAAAAAGTCACAAATATACAGGGTGTCCCATTAAAAATTTTGAATCGGACGTCACGTGACCAAAAACAAATACCTCATTGGGTGACACAATAATAAGAAAAGATACTACATTTGCTCTAATTTATACACCCAAAATTATAATTCACTACAACTGCCCAGTTCCGATACATTGCTTATCTTAATCGTTGTGGGACACCCTGTATATATTAAAATATTCCCTTGGCTTCTGTAAAAGGTAAATCAATGTTCAGATGGACCTAAAAAAAGAAGTAAAGAATTTGCTTGAGTAAATTCAAACAGCGCTCTCACTGTGGAATTTGTTGGTATACGAATTTTATTTGCATCGATTTTCAAAATTAAAGAAGCATTACCTAATGCGATCCTACAGCATATCACTACCAAAATCATCACAATTACAATACATGCAGCGGTTATTGAGATCACGCGACGAGAAAAACGGCAATAGGCAGACCGATGGAAATGAGTGACGTCAATTTTCGTTATGTATACAGGGTGAGTCAAGCTCAACGCCTCGGACTCTTGTAACTAAACGATACCACTTTTCGAAAAATCGACTTTGCGAGTGTATGTAGGTCAAGTTGGACTACATTTTAAAAATAATGACTTTTATACAGGGTGTCTAATAAAAGCGTGACATATCAAAGTTATGTTTTTTTAAATGGAATACCCTACATATTATTGCATATTTAGATTCCCGGGTGCATTTTAGTGTGACTTTATGTATCACACATGGGACATTTGAAAAAATCAAGTTACCTTTGATTGAATTTTCCTTTCCTACCGATTTCACCAAGTACAAATGTAATTCAAACTCTACTGTCTATCGTAAGCTGACACATTTCATGCTTAGTAACAAGGCAAAGACACAGCCCTCTAAGATTTATAATAGCTGCGATATTCAATTTTTTTCTGACATCTACCTATACCGAAAATTGTGATTTGCACCTAAACGGTTCGCTTCAAGTCCCATGTGTGATACATAAAGTCACACTGAAATGCACCCAGGAATCTAAGTATGCAATAATATATAGGGTGTTCCATTTAAAAAAACATAACTTTGATATGTCACGCTTTTATTAGACACCCTGTATAAAAGTCATTATTTTTAGAATGTAGCCCAACTCGACCTACATACACTTGCAAGGTCGATTTTTCGAAAAGTGGTATCGTTTGGTCACAAGAGTCCGAGGCGTTGAGCTTGACTCACCCTGTATATGTATTAACTCATAATCGAAAATATTCGCGATCTCAATATATTCCCCTGACCTATCGTTGTGGTAAGTAACAGAAATGTCTTTCTCTTCAGACGCTGTCGACGACAGGCAACCACATAACCGTCATCGAGACCTCGCCTGGCCAGTTCGAGCTGGTGGGCAACGGACCAATCACAGTGGCGGGCAAGCTATACTCGCCCCCTGGCGGCATCCATCCGAAGTACAAAGCAAGCCCTGGCGGCTCCATGGTAACGATGACTTCGCCCTCTGCCGTGCGACAGGCGGTGCCCCAACTGTCCTCCGCCCCTGGGACCTCCAAAGGGCACCAATCGCATCTGATCGCCGACGACGACAACTAGCGGTGTGCGAGGAGGCCGCGTAGAGTTTGGGTGTGCGTCGACCGAGATACAGACTGAATTGGATAAGTGGGATTCCTTGTCTGTTTTTTTATATGAGTGATACACAATCGATCAGGTCGCGAAACGCGTTGCAATGTATAGGACAACTAAAAAAGAAGGTAAGACTTCGTTTTAGCGGAAACCGACTTGAGGGTTGAGAGTGGTGTCAAAAGGCTCGGTTTGACGTCTTGAATCGAACGAGACCACTCCCAGACCGACGAAACGTTCTGGTGAAAAACTACGGCATTTTGAAGTTTAATTAACTTTTTTTTATTGATAATGATATAAAGATACATTATTAGCTAGATACATAAATAAAATACAGGTATTGTGTTTACTCCTGTCCAGCCAGATCTCAGGTTCACCGACTGACCCTGAGTACGACTATCTACATACGATATTGCAATGTGTAGATAAGTTACATACAAGTTAAAAAAAATACCCTACCAAACAGCAGCTGACGCTAGGCCATGAGGCCTGTCTTGTGAGCCGCAGTTCCAGCAGAGCATTTAGCTGATATAACAAGAACCTATTGGTGTAACTAACTTATCCAAAAAAGTTGACTTGTTGAGCTCAAAATGGGTGTTAATTGGCGTGGCTGGACATCGTAACTCAAACTTGACCACTTCCAGAGTGAGGAAACACGCAGGTGAAAATCTACGCCACTTTGAAATTTGGGAATTTCAATACCTTACCTGACATCACCTAGCCAAATCGGTCAATGACTTGGTTTGATATCCTGACTTGAATTGTATCAATTGATAGACTGTAAAACGTTTATTTTGATTCTCAATTTAGGAAATTAAAACAAAAAAGGTCTTCGAGGGTCTGCGCCTGGGGCCTATTCCGGCACACTGAATAAACTGAACAGGTGACAACCCAGTCTGGGTTGGTCTAATCCCGCTCAAGGCGTCAAACCGAGTCAATTAACACTCCTTTAAACCCCATTTAACCCATTTTGACCTCAACAACTTGACTGGTCGGGTTAAGTTAGGTTGGGTACTGAAACAGTGCCGTAGTTTTTCACCTGAGCGTTTCCTCGGTCTGAGAATGGTCTCGTTTTACTCAGGACGTCAAACCGAGTCGATTGACACTGCTCTCAACCGTCATTTCGGTTTCCGCTAAAACAAAGTCTAGCCAAAGAGAATACTTTGTTTACACGATTTTGTGTCCTACTAGTGAAAAGCTTCATTTGAGCGACTATGGTATATGACTCCATTCTGAGACAGACGACAGACGGTGCCTCAACTGTCCTCCGCCCCTGTAACGTGCAAAGGGCAGCAATCGCATCTGATCACCGACGAAGACAACTAGCGCCACGTAGAATTTGGGGGCGCGTGAACCGAGATTGAGGCTGAATTAATTGGAGCTCGCTGCAAGGCTTAAGGCCTTCTTCTTCTTCAGGTGTCATTTCCATTCAATGAAGGTTGACGCCAATTTCGGCATACTTATTTCGATCCTGAGTGGTACGACTTAAAGATAATGAGATACCAGTCTAATCGCTTATGATTTTTATCCATGAATGTTGTCTACGATCAGGACCACGTATTTATTCGATTTTCCTTCTAATTACTTGTTGTTAGGGTATATGTGACCCAGATAAGCTGGCTTTCCTCGTTTTATTGTTGTAAGTCACTCTCTTTTCCTTCCCATACATCCGAGCACTTCATCATTATTTGTCGAGTCCATGATATTTTTAGTAGTCGACGGAAGGTCCACATTTCAAAAGCCTCAAATCTGGTGATTGTATCCACTTTTAATGTCCATGTTTTTGCTCCATGCTAAGAACTGAGTGCACCTATGGCTTTACAAAACAGTATCTTATGTTTAAGTTCAAGGTTGCGTTACATAATAGGTTGTTCATCTTTAGGGATATGGCTGTGGCTTGTTCTACGCGTGATCTTACTTCAACGTCAGGGTCTGCATTTGTCGATATGTAGCTGCCAAGATATTTAAATTTCTCAACTTTCTCTATTGCGGTGTCATAGATGTTTGTGTTCAGCTGTGGGTTTGGAAATCTTGTTATGGCCATTACTTTAGTTTTTGTTAAATTCATTTTCTTGTCTAGTTGATGTCCTACTTCTACAACTTTGTTGAATAGCCGTTGAAGGGCTTCTGGACTGTCTGTAATGATAACCGTGACGTCTGCATAACGTATGTTGTTCAATGTTCTGCCGTTAATTTTTATTCCGTCTTCGTCATCGCCTATTTCTTGGTTGAACATGTGCTCATACTATTAGCGACGAAACACAACCCTTTCGTACCCCCTTTTCTATACACACCGGTTCTGATGTCGTTTGTCCATATCTAAGCGTTGCTTCTTAGTTCAAATAAAGATTTCTAATAAACTAGACGTCTTGTTTGTCTAATCTTTTTTTCTGTAGTAATGTCTGAAGGACGGTGTGATCGAAGGCTTTCTCTTAGTCTATGAAATGGCATATACATCTTTCATCATGTCTCGACATGTATTGTATAGGGTAACTAAGAAAATAACAAGGTTTTATGTTATACAAATGGAAAGTGTTTCTTTTGAACGACTGCAGTGGTAAAGCACTGGGCATGTGGAAAACGATGCTTCAGCTTCTGGGATGCCCTAGGGGCAGTTATCACATCGAAGAGGATAACTAGCGGTATTGAGCTGAATATAATGGTTGGAAGTCATTTGTCTCTGTGAGATCGGAAACACATTAAGAGCCAAACAGGCTTTGTCAATATCGTCGGTATGCTGCAAAAAGTGACATTCAGGTTCCTCGAAAATGGCTATTGAAAGTAATAAATTATTTCAGTAACAAAACACTCAACATATTTTTCAGAAAACAAAGAACTCATTAAAAAATGTTCACTGCGGGTTATAGTATTATAGACATAAGGTTCAGTGACCTTACCCAATAACTTTGAGGAAGTATATTATTCTGACTTGGTCACTCTTGATGTTGAAAAAATATAATAATATTGGTCAAAATAAATTTCATTTTTCTTGAGATAATGTGCATGATCAATCATACTTAAAACTAGAAGTCGATTCAAAACAGTTTGGTTCCAAGGCATTTTTTCTCTTGTTCCTGTCTATAGGGAGGTACTTTATACCAGCTCAACATGGTCACCTTTACCTAATACGTCTTACCATTGATAAGTTGATCATTTTTACCTGCTGCTTTATTTGTTCTATCTATGGACTTAATCATAAACTTTTTGTATTGACTTGGTCGTTTTTTGCAGTATACTGACGATATACCAGGTAACTACTACGAAAGAATACTAGGTTGCAAAGTTTTTGCCAATGTAATTTCTAAAACTCGTCCTGTGGTTGTATCTCTGTTCAATTTGACTTCACTAACCCATCAATGAAAACGTCGACAAACGTTGTCATCTCTGTACTTACTGTACTCTGTACAAATCAAGGTTTTTTGTCTTTCTCTGCTATTAGGTGCTGAGTGTCGAAATATTATGAAAAAAAAAACAAGCACGATACGTTTAAAAATGAGAATAGTTTTTATTTGTATTATTTTTTATTTGAATCGGCACAGGGATATTAAGACATTTAAAATTAACCACCTTAGCTTTTTCCTGTATATATGTGTCTTAAATAAACCCCCAATCTTTCCGTATCATAGCTTAGTTCCAGCATGTCTAATAATTTCGCTCAAAAACTCCAGAGAAAACGCTCGCTGTCCAATTTTGGAGACATTTCGACGCATGTTTGTTAAAAGTTGTGTAACAAATTAGTTACTAATTTCGGACCTCGAGAATATACTAAATGCAAGGTTTTGTAGCCTGTGAGAGAGTTTCGTCATGTTTCAATAGCCCTGTTATAAGAACCTCATATATGTAAGTAAACGTTGTTATTAGAGATTCAGCGAAAAACGATGGAACCACCGACTATTAAAAGATGGAACAGAGAAAACCACAAGATTTTAGAAATAACACTAACCTGAGAAAGACTATATGCGTTTTAAACTATCTCAGTCTCGCGTCTACTGACAAAACGTTAAAAGAACCTACGAATATACCAACGCTTTGGACCGATAATAGCACCTACTTACTATGATTTATTAGGTCATATCACAGGTGTGAAAAAACGTCCCATGTTGAAAGCTCAATGGATGTCTTTAGGTATTAGAACTTACAATATTTGTAATTTATGCGTCTTTTTCTGGTACCTACATACGTCTATTAACATTTTAGCTTCTAAACTAATAATATCCAACAGTTTTGGCACATGTGACATGTTCCACTAAAGCATAGTGTGGGGAACAAAGAAACAGGTTAAATGCAGAGAAAAAATTAGCTCACTGATCGTTCTTAAGAATGATATCAAAAGATTAACCAACCTACGACTTGCGTGGTGTTTTTAAAACTAAACGATTTTCATTCAACTGTGTATATAAAGATAAACAGTTCTAAAACACATTTTTCAAGAACTTTTTTGTGTTGCTTTCAGAAAAATACCACTTATTTAAGAGACTCATTGTAGTATCTAAAGTATGTAGCAGTTTACATAATATCTATATACTGTAACTTATAATCTAACCTATTCTTCAATATAATGGTGCGACTGCGTATAATAAAAACATGTTTATTATATATTTGTTTTTTTGTTGTATGAACTATTCGTTATTACAAGGCTTCATTTGACTGCATGTATTTTTGTTCGTTTGTATGGTACATTTGCACATACCAATTAGATGTCTTAGTAATGTGACAACTTCTACCAGTGTTATACATTTAAACTCTTTGTATATGGAGGCATCCTATCTTTATGTTTTGATTGCATGGTAAACATTATTTAAGGGGTTCCATTCCAAAACTCGTCTTGTCCACTTGACATAATTTTTCACAAAGTGCGAAAAATGTTTAATGGAAGTACCGAAATATGAGGTAACCAAAAATTGACAAGTGGAAGCATTATCACATTGGGGGTAGTATTTCAGGACTGATTCAAATCTAGTTTTCTTCATGTAGGAGATATTTACAAAAAATAAAGTGGATGAGGCGAGTTTTAACATGTTAGCTTGAATAAAGCAAATTATGAAATGATAAAAAGTGTCACAAGAGTAATATTTATATTAATTTAATGAAAAATCAGGTAAATAAAAAGATTCGTTATCCATATTGTGGCCAAAAAAAACATTTTTTTTTTCTGAAAACACTATCGCAATAATACTACGTCTTCTTTACTCAGCAGCAAGTCAAATAGCTCTGAATATGGTCGCTTGATGCATAATATGTGCAATCCCGCCACACAAATGCCGAATTTCTATTGGTCCCCCGGGATAAAGCAAGTTTTGGAATGATATAGGCGATGGATAAGGCAAGTTTTGGAATGATGCAACAGCTTTTCCATGTTTTTAACATAGAGTGTGGGAACTTTTGACTTGTTTGAAGTGGATCATCGCATAGGTGACTGTTCATATAAGACATAGACATCGCTATCTCATTTTTCGTAAAAAGTGGATAAGGCGAGTTTTGAAATGGAACCCCGAATTTGTAGGTATATGTTCTTTTTATTTTGATATACCAATCGCCTTTATAGATTTGATTTGAAACGTTTACAGAGCTGTTATAATGTTTTTTCGTGATAATAAAATCCCATCTGTATATAAGTAGGTTAGAAATCGATCTGAATTTCATGGATTGTATTTGTAAATATAAGCATATAGTTAGTTATAATGACTGATTTTAGTTATGTAACAGTTTAAGTGTATATGGCTAAGTTATATACTTTTTGGAAAGAAAAAAGCTTTAGTTGTTTCACGAATTTTTTGAGCAGAGTATTCTTATGTATCGTTAAGTTTTTGTATTAGTATAATTTCGTCATATTTTGTAAATAAATATTTAAAATTATTGTTTGTTTTTCTATGTAAGTAAATTAAGCCAAAAGTGAAAGTAAAGATTTATTGCAATGTTGCTCCTTTTTTAAATCAAATGGGCTAAGAAATGTTGAGTGCTGAAAGCAAATTAATGCTTCAAGAAGCTAAACATCTTAAACTCAAGGGGTTAACTATTCCACTCATTTTTTGTTCTATTCTGCCTAGATTATAATCTTTTCATTCGGATTGACCGTCTTCGTTGTCGACGACAAGCTATCTTCCACAAACGTCACTATTTGCAGTCTAATAGACCAGCTGTTATTTCTGGTGGAAAAAATGTCCGAGTTTCCAAACTACGAATGCCATCCCTGTCTGAGGAAAACGGAGTACTGGCCTTTGTACACAGCAACCCATGCTGCTCTAGAACCCAGTAGAATGGACATCTTACTCGCTCACCCTAGAAAAACAACTGGCAGTCCCGTAACCAGGGTTTCACTTCGGAGGGGGGCTCACTAGCTTAATCATCTGATCTGTTGGGGAGTGGGGGGAGTGGTGGAAACCGGGAACAGTCAGGTATTACCACCACCAACATCCTAAAACGGCTGATACACGTACGAGCAAGTACGCGTACTTATGGCTCGACGACCTTTTTCGCCTGTGTGTCACCGTAAGTACGCGTACTTTAAAACCGTCGCGCAAACCGCCGGCGAGCCAACTGGTTTGAAATCTTGCTCGTAGCTGGTTTCAGCTCGTACTGCGAGCCACCACTTTGTTTTGGCAGGCCATCGATGCGCAACGCTTGTTGTGTTTGGCGTTTGTTAAAAGTTTTGTTTATTTAGAAAAATTATCAAAATGAGTAATTTCAGCTTCACGTGTGTCACCGCGTCGAGCCGAGTAAGTTCGCGAATTTAAAAACCGCGTACTTAAAGTTCGTATGTGTATCACCCCTTTTATGAAGGGCGTCTTGGGTATCAGGTATCACCGTTTTTGGCGAGCAAAAAGGGAGGTGGTTAAGTTTCCGTTTCTCAAGCATCCTAAAGGAGCAGTAGAGAAGCGTCACCGTTAGAACAAAAAGTTTTGTAGCACCTACCCTCTATAAAAAAACCGAACTGGTGACAGACCTACCTAGGGGGCCTGTTGAGTATTCGAAATATTCAAAGCCTATTTTTATCTATATACCCCCAGCACCTGGGGGGCTTGAGCTCCATATTTTTTTGCTGACTATTATGCATTCTTTGATATCAAAAAATAAACTAGGTGTATCAAATATGGAACAACCAAACGATATGAATATAATGTTACATGTTTTAGTGCTGTATATATTTTACATTATCAATGCACTAAACTCAAAAAATATACCCTACTTGGGTGTAAAGGTGAAACACCAAAACAAGGAAATTTGGCATAAACTGCAAATAGCTTTTCAGTTATGTATGACTATAGTCAGTAATACTATTAGAAATAACTGCTATTTGTCAATTATTCTATGAACAACACTTAAGAACTCATATTGGATACCTAGAAACCCTAAAATAATTTTTGTTTAAATTTGATTGAGACTGATGCCTTCTAAGCTCATAGCCTATAGTAATTGTAGGGTAACGTATCAACAGTTTAGAAATACACAGGGTGTTCTATGACGAATGGCAAATACTTCAGGAGAATACTGTACAGCTCATTTCCAACAAAAAAAGTCATATAAAGTAGGGCCAGGGCTCGATTTTCAACTGTCAGAGATAACAAAAGCCCTAATAAAACAAAATTTTATTGTCGGATTTTGGAATTAGTCCTTGAAAATATGCTACCACGTCATTAACAACTAAAAGAAAGTGATCATGTATCAAACACTTCGCGAGATAGTGTCAAAATTCTAGTTATCCACTGGTACCACAAACTTGTTGTAAATGTGATAAATGTAGGCAACAATATTGTATTTTAATAAAGGCATACTGGATCCCCGAGAGCGCAAAATTTCAACAAACGGTTGGGCAAAAACTTGTCATCGGATTTTTAATTTTTGTTCTGGATACTTGAATAGCGTGCTATTACATCACGATTCGTCGTAAAAAGTGATCAAATCAAAACTTCGGTATAGGTTCTCAAAATTATATAATATTAGAAGATAACTTCTAGTTGTAATTTGAAATTGATTCGTCTTAACAAGTCCCTACGCAAGCAAGCAGAACTTGCAGGCCACGTTATAAAGTATCTTGTATCCGTAGATTTTCAGAAATGTATGGACTTATCCGTCTAAAGTATCCTACTTAAAAAAGTTTCATCTTCGACGTTCACATGAAGCGTAAATCGACGAAATCCATTTTTCTGAAAGATAGTCTTCCTTCAAAATTTGTACTGGCATGCAATGGTGCGGACAGTGACCAGTTGTTTGCACAGTGAACCATACCTTCCACTGCGAACTACCGTATTGAGGCAATTTGCTACAGCGTAGGTTAATTGTTTGGTGATTTTTCAAGATAAATTCCTTTTTTTGTAACGTTTTTGAAGTCACTTTTCAAAACATGCTAATCTCGCCAAATGTTTGATAGTCATGATCACTTTCTTTTAGTCGATAATAACGTGATAGTGCTATTGAAATTATTCCGGCTCAGCATGCTTTTGTCGGTCGGTTTTGTTCGAGAAACTTGTCATTTCCTGTAAATCTGAAGTGTGTCCCTTATTGGACGCACAATTGCTAGTGCAACCTGGTACTACACACTTTGCAGGCATCTTTTTATCTTTATAGTTTCATTTTTGCAGGTAAATCAGTAGAAACCCATTAAAAATCACCTTGCAACGTTCTTTTTAATCTGGAATAAGGTTATGTTGGGCCATGGTTTGGTAGTCCTCTACTGGGCTGCAACCTGGTACTACACGCTTTGCAGGCATCTTTTTATCTTTATAGTTTCGTTTGTGCAGGTAAATAAGTAGAAACCCATTAAAAATCACCTTGCAACGTTCTTTTTAATCGGGAATAAGGTGATGTTGGGCCATGGTTTGGTAGTCCTCTACTGGGCTGCAACCTGGTACTACACGCTTTGCAGGCATCTTGTTATCTTTATAGTTTCGTTTGTGCAGGTAAATCAGTAGAAACACATTAATAATCACCTTCCAACCATATTTTCTGTACCTCGAAGAATACACATGACATAACAACAAATGCAAACTCGGCCCCCAGATTCAGTGTTGCCATGTTTCATGCTCCGGCCTAGTGAGTACAGTCAGCCATGATTAATATTATAATATATACATATATACTATATTATGTTTCAGAAATCTCAGGATGTTTTTTATTTAGTTTGATTTGATGATAAATTGATAAGTATGTGACCCTCAGGTACCTCAGCCGAGCCGCCGCTAACGAGCCTCAGCTCTCAGTCCTTCAGGATAGGCGACAAGTGTGGAGACCTTCAGGCATATTGAACGCACCCCCATTTCTATCTAACGTCAATATGTCTTTTGTCTGTCGCCAAATATTTTATTTCTGTCAATTTTGATGGAGTTAAATGTCAAAAATGTTTCCTAAATTGAGGTTATCTACGTGGAACTTCCCCAATAAATTAATTATTAGTCCGTAATTTAGAATTAAGCAATGGCTCCAAATCGGAAAAACATTGAAGATATACTCGCTCGTGTGAACTTTCCACTTTATACTGTCCAACTATTGACTCCAAGGCATGTTATCGTCGGGGGAGGTGGTGGAACATCGAAAACAGGTGTTGCAAATGGATTTGTAAGTTTTAACATAAGGCTTGTTATTTTAAATGCTTTACTTCTCTATGAAACATGTAACGTATATGCTAGCACCAATGCTTTTTTATGGAATGACCACACAACAGTCCATTAATTGAGGGGTGATCTGTATATTGAATATAAATACTGATATTGTGGAATGTCAATGTTGTAGATTTTTAATATATCTCATTGCCTTGCCACAGTATCCAATTAGAAATTGTGCCAAATGCTGCTGTATTGAGTCAAACCACTAAAATACCAATCAAAGGAGTATTATTTAATATCCTATATAATGCAGTGGCTGTGTGAAAAATAGAATATGCTAGATATTTGTTAATTTGTTAACAGCTGCTCATCCCATGGTGTACATATATTTTCAAAACTCAGAACTTTAAATCAAAACTACTATTTTTCAATTAACATTATCATTAGAGCAAAGATAATAATTCTGTTGAATATACTCCATACAGCAAAATGTTTTTCATTGTTTAACTATTTGATGTGATTTAGATAATGTTTTATTGTGTTGTAGCAAGGTTTAAATCAACGACTAATATATGCTGAGCATATCTTAGCTATAGCAATAAGAAATGGTTCATATTATAGAGTATTTTGTAGCACATTTGTATGTACTGCATTTCTGAAGTAGTTTTGGATACAAGGTCATGCAGGTTGATGTATATATCAATACATGTATCTCCAACAAAAGATGTATCTGTCTATATAGAAGTCGTCGAGATGGCCAGCGATGTACGTGTGTGCCCGTGCTGCTCGGATAATTTCATTGTTTCAAACAAGTATATTTCTTGTGAAAAGTGTAAAAAACAATTTCATCCATCATGTGTTAACATAAAAGATGCTGTGAGCAAGCTAATTAATGAATGCAACAATATTTACTGGTTTTGTGATGAGTGCAATCATAATCCCTTGCAACCTACGGGGGAGACTATCAAAGGTGTCGATCTTTTAAACAAAGAAATCGAGTGCCTACGACGTGAGAAGTGCCTGTTGGATAAAGTGATAAAAGAATTGGAAACAACCAGAGATTTGCAGCAGTTTAAGATAAAAACCTATGAAGAAAAATTACAATCATCAAATAATAACATCGCTGAGTCAGGTAATGGAACTGTAGATCGTCCGTTTTTACCAGTTATGCAATAAACACAAACTTATAGCAGCGTCTTACAAAAGAAATTAAATAACAGTTCGTCTGTTTTGGTTGTTAAAAGTACTGAAAAGGGAGCATCCAGCCAGGACGTCATAATATTTGATGCAGTCAGTCAATCCTAACATTTGCATCAATGGAACGAGAGTGATCAGGGACGGAGCTCTGGTGTACTGTAAAGAGGACTTAGCATTAAACAAACTAAAAAGTGCGTTGAAAGACAAATCTTCTAGCAATCTTGAAGTTAGGGACGCCAAAAAGCGTAGGCCTAGGGTTATAATAAAGGATGTTCAGTTAAATAATTATTTATCCAGTGACAGTCGGATAATAGAAAATTTAATATTACCCAACGAACTTGATAAATATGCACCTTCTGATTTTAGAGTAGTTACTAAACTGAAAGGGTATGCCAATTATGTAAACATTGTATTAGAAGTTTTACCAGAAGTCCATAATTGTTTCGTCAAAAGTGGTTTTTTGTTTCTAGGATGGAAAAAATGTGAAGTCTCAGATCATCTTAATATAATTCAATGTTTTAAATGTTCTCTGTTTGGTCATACATCTGTGAACTGTAAAAATGATCCTGTGTGTTTGAAATGTTCTGAAGGTCATTTGACTAAAAATTGTACTAATAATCATTTTAAGTGTTATAATTGTCTCTCACATAACCGTAAATACAAGGAATCCCTGTGCGAACAACATAGAGCTAATGACAAGGGTTGTCCGGTATATCAAAATTATGTTTATGTTTACAAATCTAGAATAGACTATGGGTAAATCACATAACACGAATATTAAACTTGGTTTATTGAACGTGAGATCTCTATTAAGCGATTTTAATGCTTTTGTTGATGTATTAACAACGGATAAGTTTGACATTTTTGCCATAACCGAAACATGGCTACACGACGACATTCCCTTGGACACGGTATCTGTCAATGAATATAATTTTTTCTGTATTAACAGGGAAACGCGTGGTGGAGGTATAGGCATTTATATAAATAAACAGTTTAAAGTCGAAGTTATAGAGTTCAATATAGACTCCAGGCCCCATCTAGAGCAACTTTGGGTAAAGGTAACAATATGTAGACAAACTTTTCTTATAGGTGTTCTTTATAGGCCTCCAAATCAGTCTGTCAGGGACTGCATAGAGGCACTAGATGATGTTCTCCCTATTGCTATGACTTATGATAATGTCATTATTACAGGTGATATCAACGTTAATTTATTGAATCAAGCTAATCCAATAACACATTGTTTCGAATCGTATGGTCTAACAAATATTGTTGAGCAGCCAACAAGAGTTACTTTGTCTTCATCAACTTTACTAGATCCAGTATTCACAAATAAAATTGAGCTTTTTAGTGATTGCATAACTTTCGATGCCAAGAACATATCTGAACATAAGCTTGTAACATGTAGTATCGATATAGTGCCACCTGTAAGGCAAACGAAGTTTATTACTTACCGTGATTTTTCTAAATTTGATGAAGTAGCTTTTTTAGAAGAATTGTATACAACCGACATGTCAAGCATATTTCTCAACAATAACATTGATGACAAGATAGATATATTTATGAGTGCTCTGATATCTCTATTTGATAAGCATGCTCCGGTG
The DNA here is from genome assembly GCA_951848785.1 of Callosobruchus maculatus. Classification (NCBI taxonomy): domain Eukaryota; kingdom Metazoa; phylum Arthropoda; class Insecta; order Coleoptera; family Chrysomelidae; genus Callosobruchus; species Callosobruchus maculatus. The sequence continues at coordinate 826,353 of CATOUR010000180.1, forward strand.
AAGACAGTCAGAGTTAACAAGCCCAAGGCTCCTTGGCTGACATATCCACTTTTGCAAATTTTGAAAGAAAAGGACAGATTACATGCACAATATAAAGCTGATAGGTCAAATAATAGTTTGCAACGCTATAAAGATATGCGGAACTTTGCACTGGCATCAATTCGACGTGAGAAACTAGCGTATCTTTCTTACCTAGAGAAACAAAAAAAATCCAAACAACTTTGGTCAGTTTTGCGTAATATGCGAGTGCATAAAACAGAATCTAAAAACGACTTTGCTAATTGTAGTTCTGATCCAGAATTTATTAACGACTACTTTATGTCAGTATTTGATTCTACACCTGTTAAAAAGGAAATTATAGATTATTATAATAATCACAAATTTTCGTCAAAGTACTTCAGTTTCTTACCGGTGGAGCCCGACGTGATAATGACCACGATAAGAAATATTAAATCTAATTCCAAAGGCATAGACAACTTAAGCCTACTGATGCTAAAAATAAGTTTGCCTGTCACTTTACTATATATCACTCACATTGTAAATATCTGTCTTGAAAAGGGTTATTTTCCAGAAGCTTGGCGTCGTGCTCTCGTTATCCCTATACCAAAGAAAGCAAACGTTACAGACGTAAGTGATTTAAGGCCTATAAGTCTGCTACCTATATTATCTAAAGTCTTGGAGAAGATAGCCAAAAATCAGATTACTACTTATATTGAACATTCCAAAATACTTCCAGAGAGACAATCCGGCTTTCAAGAATCTTACAGCACCACATCTGCGTTGTTAAATCTAATAGATAGTGTGGTTGAAGCTACTGACAAAAAAAAGGCAGTTGCTGTGTTGTCTGTTGACTATTCCAAGGCCTTCGATAAAATGAATCATGAACTGTTGTGTGCAAAACTAAGATATTATGGCTTTGATGATCGGTCTCAAAATTTCTTTAGATCATACCTTACAAATCGACAACAATGTGTGTGCATTAAAGGAATGAGGTCTGAGATGAAACCTGTTCCTTCTGGAGTGCCTCAGGGGTCGGTTTTAGGTCCCTTGTTGTTTTTGATCTACACTGCCGATTTGCCCAAACATAGTAATTTTTCAGAAATTCATTCATACGCTGATGACACTCAAATAGTTCATACTTTTCGCCCTGAAGACGTTCAGTACGCAAAAGAAAATTTTCAACGTGATATCGCGCAAGTTATCAAATACTCTACAGATCATAGTTTATCAGTAAATCCAGCAAAATCAAGTGTAATACTTTTTTGTCCAGAAAATCAGAGGCAGCATATACAATCAGTTTTGAAATTAAGCATCGGAAGCCAAGAACTCCAGTTTCAAGATTCAATAAAAATATTAGGCGTAACAATAGATAATCAATTGAAATTCACTGCTCACATAAAAAATATAATGCAAAAAACATATTTAAAACTAAGAACGTTATACGCACACAGACATATTTTAAATTTTAAAATGCGCAAAAAGCTATCTGAGGCCTTGGTACTATCTGTCTTCAACTATTGCAGTATCGTCTATTTTTATTTTATCAACGAGCAAACTAAGAACAGAATCCAAATTGTTCAAAACAGTTGTGTCCGATTTGTTTTTAGTTTAAAAAAATTTGACCATGTTTCGGAATTCTTCGTCAGACTAAATTGGATGAGAATGGTTGACCTCATCAAATACCAATATATAGTTTTTGTCCATCGTATTATGATGAAATCAAAACCCAGCTACTTGCGAGACAAACTTATTTTTCGTTGTAATACTCATAGTAGGCACTTGAGGGATCAACATAGTCTCTGTATTCCTTACCATCGAACTACCCTCTTCAAAAACTGCTTTTCATATTTATCTGTCAAATTTTATAACAGTATTGATAGTACCTGGAAATCCTTGCCATTACCAAGTTTTAAAAGGAAAGTTAAATCTTTTATCTTAGGCACCCTTTAATCACTGTGATACATTAGTTTCTGAATCAGTTTGTGTAAGTAGATAGATATGAGCAGATAGTTGTGTGTAGATAGATATGTGTTTTTTCCATAAATTTATTTGCTGGTCCTTTTACATAGTTATCTAGGTTGTTTTGTGCAACATTTATTTGCTAATTGCTGTATTTTTACATTTTATGTTTCTTTTGTATGTTTTCTTACACCTTTTATATACTGTGTTGGAGGTTAAGTGTAAGAGTAGCTCTAGCTAAACTTCGCCTCCATCACACTCACTCTAAGGTATTGTACCGTTGGAAATAAAGACGATTCTATTATTATTATTATTATTATATATTAAAATGAGAAAAAGCAGAGAACAGATTTTACTTTAAATTTCATTGGTTTTTTTTTTACTGAAGGGCAATGAGAAGTGATATTCTGATACCATTCTAATTTATATCCTTAAAATCAGGTGTGTTCTCGTTAATAAAAGCATAGTATATGCTTATCTAGTCTTGATAGTATAGAAGATAATAGCTTAATGGTTAAGCATAGAAACTTGCTACAACCTACCTTAAGTCAGTGCTTCTCTGCATCATAGAGTGAGTCATTTATCAACTTCACTCTTTCTTGTCCATTGCATAATAGCTCCTAAAGCTTAAGGGGATCATTCTGATATTGATATATTTTGCTTTAAAGATGATTTGAACATGGCTGATCTTTGCTGTTAAGTGTGTTAAGTATCAATCATTTCATTTTCAATACCCTAAAATCAGGCACATATCGAGGGTTAAGGTTTGGATGGGGGTCGAGATTAGGGTTGCTACCTTCTATTTTTGCTTGGGGGGGGTGTGCAGGTGCTTGTGGACTAGTTTTTTATTTTTAGTGGACCCTCCCTACATAGGTGCCTGCTTAAAATTTGCACTTGTTTACAGGAAATCTTTGAGCTATCCCATAATGGTAGGAAATTTCTAGCAGAAGAGGTAACCCGACATGAAACAGGAGGCAATGTTGTGATGAATTGCTCAACTTATAGTGACAATAGGCACACATACTTAGTAGCTGGTCAAGAGAGTCATTGTCAATTGTATAATGTGAATAGTGTATTAGTCAAGGAACAAAAAGTAGTAGAAAATGGCCTTAACTCTGATCTTAAGCAAAGGAAGCCTAAGGCAAAGGAAAAGACTGATGCTAATGAGAATGTGCAGAAAAAGCTAAAATTTGTCATCACTCCAGCAGACAGTGTACAAACAGATTTCCAGCAACCTGAGCCACTCTGTAGGGTTGTGAGAATGCATCACAATGGAAAATTGTTAGCTACAGGTAAGTTAGCTGCATCAACTAGGCTTGGGCCTTTCTAAACCCAAGAAAGAGAAATTTTCTTAAAACTGCATGCAGAGGAGCTTATTATATTTGAGAGACATTTTATGATATATTATTTGTATTGCTTCATGCTTAAAAAATTGAAGTCAGAAGCCTGTTGAGGGAAGCTGACAAGTCCTGTTACTGGAGTTTTTGGCCTGGAACAAGTATTTCACTTCCTCAATATTCCAAAAAAAAGTACAATTTTGGCTTGTATATTTTGTATTCTGGAAAGCCCAATTAGAGGGCAGAACTATCTGCACTGACAGCCAGGTGGCAGTTGAGCTGCTAAGTACTTGAAAAATAATCTAGAGACTTGTTCTACTTATGCTGCAGGAAGCTAGATGACCTCCTCTGCATGTTTTTGGCTACCTTGACCAGCTTGGGTACATGATTACAAATTGGATTTTCTTGTAATGAGGAGTTCTCAGAACAATTTTGTAGGGTCCTGAGTAGAGATTTAGAGGTTCAGAAAAAAAACCAAAAGTATATTTTTTTTAACTAGACAGAAATCTAAGAACAAGTTAATATAATAGTGAGATAAATGTATATTCAAGAATATATATCGCTTTAATAAAAAACAAAAATTATACATTATAATTATATATTAATACTTTATTTCATCATAATATTTAAAAAAGGAGAATCTGGTTAACAAAATAACATCAACTTTATATACCTATATAATAAAAAAATACAATACAAATAAATTTAAAGGAACTGCCAAAGTAAGTAAAACAACATACTTTGACAAGCCACCATTTCTCCAAAATGTATGCAAAAAAGAAAAACTTTTGATTTGGTTAACAAGATAACAAACTTGAGAACATATTAGAAGAAACAGAAATTAACATAAAAAAAAACTTGAAAAGAATTGACAAGACAAAAAACATTATTTGGCCAAAGCCAGAAGACTTAGAGGCACTTCATCGTTAAGATTGAGTCTTCGGAGAAATAATTTGGTTCTGATTCTGATTCCCTAGCATCGTCATCCTGGAATTCATGAGTTTAATATTGTAGGAAAATTTTTCATTTTCCTCAAACAACAATGTTGTTAGGGTTGTAACGCTGCATTTTATATTTAAAATTTGTTTAAGACGATTGTTGAATTTACTAATATTTATTTCGTATACCTCCCTGAATATTATAGTAATTTTTCTAATTTCTTAGGAAGATGCATTTTTGCCAAAACTTACTGTTTTTTCCCTATTTTTCCGGGAAAAAAACCCGGTTTTTTCCGGCACCCAATTTTTCTGGAAATTTTGAAACATTAGTCCTGAGCTGGCTGTGGAGCTGGCAGCAGATACCATTAGACGGAAAACAAGGGGTGTCCTTGTAAAATCAATATCTCCTGAGATGGAGAAGAATCTCTGGAAATCTCGGTCAAGCTAGAGAACTTAGGCCAAGGTGGGACTGTTCTGTTTTGTACTGGAAGAAGCAGGCTAAGATTACTTGTGGGCCTGCTAACTGGTCATTACACCTTCGCACATCTTTTGTGTGTGATGGGGGTGGCAGGCGATACGGCAGGGGTATCCTGTGGCAAGTAGGAGGAGTCCTTGGGTATCACAAGCAGACTATCCTAGGTTCAAATCTCCTTGAACCTAAAGACATAAGATGGCCAGGACCCAAGGCCATCCTCAACCTTTGCAATGAGGGCTGCACTTGGGAACTAGAGTAAGGAGTGGTGCAGAAGGGCCTACTTGTAAGCTTTCGCACTGGTAGGGTGACCATATACTTCATAGGTCAATTCCGGGCGCTTGACTGAACCAGTGCGGGAGAGTGACAGTAGTAACTTCTATTTGTTTATTTTGTTTTCCGGACGGATGGTCACCCTATGCACTGGTGTCTCTTGCCACCAGAAAGTCTCTCTCCTACTTTTATTCATTCACATCCATAACGTGATGTTTTGTCTTTCTATGAGCAGAAAACAACTGATTGCTGGTAGGTCTGGTGGCAAGACATAAGGTGGTTACGATTGGTATTTACCATTTAAAAAATTTTGTATATTCGAATCTCCCGCGTTTTGACTTGCGAGTTTGAAGTCTGACGGTTGACGCGGAAGAAAGAGAGAGTCGTACTTCAACTACCGAGGTGAACGGACGTGTGCGTGATATCCGTCACCCCGTGTGTGTAGCGGGTACCTCCGATAAGGGCGACCACAGCCTTACATCGCTCAGCTAACTAGGAATCTGGATAGAGCAACGCAGTACCCAGCTGGGGAAGACATCCGACGCCAACCAACAAGGGGTGAGTCAACCGATGCCTGATTAACTTCCGATTCTCGTGAGTCATTTGCGGGTATTTGCCATTTTAGTTGGTCCTTCACAATTGGATACAATTACTTTATTGATCGAATTGTAACCATTTTTTGGTCCTTCGAGCCGGATAAATAAATCGCGCTATAGTAAAATAGTCTACGTAAAATCTAAATTGGTACGTATCCTTGACAAAAAACGGAGTTTTTTTGTGACATCGGAATTTGTTAGTGTTGCGCGCTGTTTGTAAAAATTGGTTATATTCGAAAACAAGCAACTTTTGGTGTATTGTGTTGGTAATACATATCTGGGGAGTTTTCTGGGCATTTGAAATTGACATTTTGCGAATTGCGTGAGCGCAAAAAGTTGTTTTGATTCAGTTGGTTACATTCGGTTGGGGGTTCGAAAACCGGCGTTTCGACAGTTGGTGTAGTCGACGGAGATTTCGAAAAAGAATAACAACTGAAAATTTTGTGATTTGTGTGTGGTTGCCGTATTGTTTGTGTAACGAAGTTGTGTTTACTAGCAGATTGATTCTAAATTTGATTATTTTGGTCTTGTGTTTACATTGAATCGTTACCTGATACCTGAACATGCCTAATGCAAATGTTGTGAAGTTGCAACGGCAACGCGCGCTAGTTTTAAAATCTATTAAAAATGTTCTTGAGGCGGCCAAGAAGGCTCGTGATAATGGCGAGTATCGGACGGAGTTTTTTCTCAGGTATGGAGAGCTAGATGGGTATGTAACGAGGTTTGAGAATTTGCAATATGAAATAATAGCCTTGGTAGATGAGTCTGCCTTAGAGGAGGAGGAAGCAGTTCATACAATGTTTGATGATATGAGATATTCAATAAGGGGCATTCATAAAGATCTTTCTGATGAGATGATGGCTCGTAGTGAGCATGAAACATCTGCAGTGGTCGTAAGAGAAAATTGTTTGAGGCTTCCCAAAATTGAAATACCGAAGTTTGATGGTGACCTTACAAGGTGGCCTACGTTCATCGACTTATTCAATACTCTTATTCATAGAAATAATTCGCTGTCAAAAATAGAAAAGTTTCAGTTCTTGATTTCTTATTTAGAAAAAGAGGCAGGTCTAATAGTAAGGAATGTGCCCATTACTGAGGATAATTATGAAATAGCCTATAATGCATTAATGAGTCGATATCAGAATGAACGTGTTTTATTGAGCAATTATTGGTTTTCAATTTATAATGCTTCTCCCTCTAGGCATGATTCTGCAGTTGAACTTCGAAAATTGTTGTCAATATTTTCTCAAAATTTGGTGGCTTTAGAGATGAGTAACTTGAACCTATGGGATTTTACCAAATTCAATTTATTGTTGCAGAAATTACCTTCTTCCCTTAAAACGCGATTTGAACTAGAACATAATGGGAATAATGTTCCGGGGTTTGACATGCTTTTTGGATTTGTTGAGAGAACCTGTCGAGCTCTGGAAAATACATCCCTTACTTCCGCATATCAAGGGAGTAATGTGTCTAATGCTAGTGGTGGGTTTAGAAAGAATAATAGTCCTGCTAATCCCAAGGGAAGGCAGACACTTAGTTTTTCGACTGGCACATTAACACAGGAAAAGTGTAATTTTTGCAAGGGTTCACCACATTCGTTGATCAAATGTGATAGATTCTTGCAGGCAGAATGTCGTAAGAGGCATGCCTTTGTCAAGCGGACTAGAATGTGTTTTAATTGTTTGGGAGCTACTCATCTAGTAAATAAATGTAAATCAAAAGAACTTTGTGGGGTTTGTGGTGGAAAACACCATGTACTATTGCATTTTCCGGACACTAAAGTGACAGATTGTGATGTCAGTGGTAGTACCTCTAATGAATCTGAGAGTCATGTTCAAGTCATGGCAAGTAAGTTGTCTGTGCAGCCTAGAATGTTGCTTGCTACTGCACTAGTCTCAATATTGGATTCTGAGGGTAGATCCACCAAATGTCGTGTTTTGTTAGATTCTGCTAGTCAAGCCAATTTTATTAGTGAATCTTGTGTGAGAAGGTTGAATCTTACTCGTAAGGAGTATTCAACCCCTGTTGTTGGCATTAATGGAATGTCATCGAATGTGAGTTCGGGAAAAGTCTCTTGTGTTATCTTTCCCTACAGCAAACCGTATCCTAGCTTCAATTTGGAAGCTATTGTGATACCTCAGATTTGTGAGAAGGTACCTCAAATTCCTGCTGTTGTTCAGAAGTGGAAGTATTTAGAAAATCTTTGCCTCGCAGAGCCTTTGGCTGCACATGATGAAATGGAAATTGATCTGCTTCTAGGGGTAGAAGTATTTGGTGAGATCTTACGTTCCGGTTATGTGAGAGGACAGAATGGTGGGCCACATGCTATTAACACCGTATTTGGGTGGGTGTTAATGGGCAAGTTGGGTGGTGTTTCCACTAATAGTGTGCTGAATTTTCTAACTTCTGTGGGGGAATTGGATTGTACATTGAAAAAGTTTTGGGAAATTGAAAGTATCCCTAAGTGTGTCGCATTGTCTGAAGAGGAACAGCAGGCTGAGGAATTCTTTACGTCATCTTGTTGGCGTATGGACTCAGGAAGATATATGGTGAAGCTTCCCTTTTCTGAATTCCCCCCAGTTCTGGGTGATTCCTATTCACAGGCTTTACATAGATTTAAGCTGTTGGAAGGACGTTTTCGTCGTGATTCCGTCTTACATGAAGCATATTGTGATTTTATGGCTGACTATTTGGAGCAAGGCCACATGTCTGAAGTTGGGAACCAAGTGGGGTCTAATAGTGAGTATTACATTCCTCATCATGCGGTGGTGAAAAGGAATGCGAATGGTGAAATAAAGCTTCGGACTGTCTTTGATGCTTCAGCTAAAACTACCAATGGAAAGTCCTTGAATGATGTTCTTCTAGCAGGTCCCAAGTTACAAAATGATATCGTCTCAATATTGTTATCTTTCAGGTTGTATTTGTATGTGTTTACCGCGGATATACGGCAAATGTATCGACAGATTTTAGTTGAGGAGTCTCACACTAGTTATCAAACTATTTTGTGGAGACCTAACGGTGACGAGCCTATAAGGAAATATCAGTTGAAGACCGTTACCTATGGAGTAACGTCTAGTCCTTTTCTAGCGATTAGGACGTTGCTGCAACTGTGTAGGGATGAGGGTGAAAGGTTTCCGTTAGCTGTAAATATTTTGGAGAATTTCTGTTATGTTGATGACGCCATTGGAGTAGCAAACTCCAAGGAAATTGCCTTGGATACTCAAAACCAGTTGATTGAATTATTGGCGTTGGGAAAGTTTGAACTGAGGAAATGGGCAAGTAATTGTTCTGAAGTACTTGCTCAGGTACCTGAGGTTCATCAGCAGCCACTTGTATTTGATAAGGATTCTCTTGGAATAAAAGTGTTGGGTTTGCAGTGGTGTCCCACTACGGATTGTTTTTCTTATTCTGTACATCCTCAGATACGGTCCTGTACAAAGAGGAATATTTTGTCAGAAATAGCAAGACTGTATGATCCTCTAGGATTCTTAGCTCCAGTAATCATTGTTCCCAAGCAAATACTTCAGCAATTGTGGGCTTTAGGGATAGGTTGGGATGATGAGCCACCGCTGGAAGTTGCAAACCAGTGGAAAACTTTTGTGGCTGAGTTACCTGAGCTATCTTCGTTGAAAATTCCTAGACATATACTTCATATAGAGGCAAAGTTTACAGAAATTCATGCTTTTTGCGATGCTTCGGAGAAGTCGTATGCAGCTGTAGTTTATCTGAGACAGGTTTCCACGGAGAACAGTATTTCTGTACATTTGGTGTGTGCCAAAACTCGAGTGGCGCCTTTGAAAAGACTGTCGATTCCACGACTGGAATTGTGTGCAGCCTTATTAGCCGCAGAGCTGATTGATTGTGTATCCCATATAATGGTAACACAGAAAATAGATAATGTTTGTGCTTGGACGGATTCGAAGGTAGTTGTGACGTGGGTCAAATCTTCTCCGCATAGGTGGCGGAGCTTTGTAGCCAATCGTGTAGCTATAATCCAGGAGAAGGTAGCTCCTGATTCATGGTATCATGTGGTTGGGAAAGAGAATCCTAGTGACTGTGCTTCTAGGGGGACTTTTCCTCGGCAATTTCTAGAACAACCCTTGTGGTGGGAGGGGCCAACTTGGCTTAAGCTTCCTCGGGATGATTGGCCTGTAACTTGTGTAGGTGAGCCTTCCTGTACAGATGTACAAGAAGAAGCAAAGGTTGTTTGTATTACTATTCACGGCTCTAGTATTGTTTCAGAATTGTTGAATAGATATTCTTCCTTACGCAAAATTGAGCGTGTTGTTGCTTATTGTTTGAGATTTCGTAAAAATTGTTTGTGTCGAAAAAGGGGTTACCCGCGTGAGATAGGTAATTTATCCGAGGCTGAATTGTATGAGGCTATGGTGGTTCTGGTCAAAGACGTGCAAAGAGTTGAATTGGATAATGAACTGCGGAAAGTTCGTCGAGCGGAGGTCTGTCCCAAAGCTATACAGAAGTTAGCTCCTTTCATTGATTCCCAGGGTGTCCTGAGGGTGGGCGGTCGCTTGAGACAGTCTAGTCTAAGCTATGATCGGAAGCATCCAATTCTGCTCCCTAGGAAGCATCGATTGACTTATCTCATTATCCAAAGTGTGCACAATAGGAGTTGTCATCCTGGACCACAAACTTTGCATTATCTGTTAAGGCAGAGATATTGGATACTATCTGCCAAACGGGCTATAGCTTCAGTGTTATCTCGTTGCATAAAATGCTTTAGAGTTAAGCCTCCTCCAGTGGTCCCCATAATGAGTGATTTACCTTCCGTTAGAATTTCGGAAGTCAAACCTTTTTCCCATAGTGGCGTAGACCTTTTTGGTCCTTTGAGGATGTCTTTAGGTAAAAGACGAGGCATTAGTTCTCAAAAGGTGTATGTGTGTCTTTTCGTGTGTATGGCTACTAAAGCAATACATTTAGAAGTTGTGTCAGATCTAACTAGTGAAGCTGTTCTTGCAGCACTTAGGCGTTTTATAGGGCGGCGAGGACGTTGCAGTGATATTTATAGTGATCAAGGTACGAATTTTGTTGGTGCCTATAAAACTTTACAGTTGTTGGGTGCTAAAGCTTCTGAAGCTTTGCAAATTAAGTGGCATTTTAATCCTCCAGCTAGTCCTTCCTTTGGAGGTATATGGGAGTCCGGAGTGAAATCTGTGAAAACTCACTTGCGGCGGGTGATAGGTGCGCAAGTGTTGACTTATGAGGAATTGAGCACCACTTTAATCCAAATTGAGGCAATGTTAAATTCGAGACCCTTGTGTAGTTTGAGTTCTGATCCTAACGATGTAGGCAGCTTGACTCCGGGTCATTTCTTGACATTAGAGCCCCTGAATGCTCCGCCTGACGAAGATTTGTTGTGTGTGAAACATAGTCGGTTGAACAGGTGGCAGTTAGTGCAACAGATGCAGCAACATTTTTGGCGGCGTTGGCATATGGAGTACCTCCACACCCTTCAGCAACGACATAAGTGGAATACACCACATAATCCTCCCTCGGTCGGCCAGTTGGTTCTTCTCAAGGATGAAAATACCCGTCCTTTACAGTGGCCATTAGGCAGGATTATTAAGTTATATCCCGGTACGGGAAACATTTCGAGAGTCGCCCAAGTTAAAACGAGTAAAGGGCTGTTAGACCGTCCTTTATTGAAACTGTGCCCTTTGCCGGCACAATAGGCCATGATTTGCTTGTATATGATAATTTGTTTTTTTTTTTTCGTGTTGTGTTATGGGTGGGATAATTCCACTAATTTTCTTTTGTGGGTAATATAGGAATTACTATGATTGGAAAAAATATTTTTTTTTTATATTTTTTGGTGGGCGGAAAATGGTTACGATTGGTATTTACCATTTAAAAAATTTTGTATATTCGAATCTCCCGCGTTTTGACTTGCGAGTTTGAAGTCTGACGGTTGACGCGGAAGAAAGAGAGAGTCGTACTTCAACTACCGAGGTGAACGGACGTGTGCGTGATATCCGTCACCCCGTGTGTGTAGCGGGTACCTCCGATAAGGGCGACCACAGCCTTACATCGCTCAGCTAACTAGGAATCTGGATAGAGCAACGCAGTACCCAGCTGGGGAAGACATCCGACGCCAACCAACAAGGGGTGAGTCAACCGATGCCTGATTAACTTCCGATTCTCGTGAGTCATTTGCGGGTATTTGCCATTTTAGTTGGTCCTTCACAATTGGATACAATTACTTTATTGATCGAATTGTAACCATAAGGCTTTTACGGAAATACTGATCTGGATCCGGATAGATCAGTTATTTGTCAAACAGCTGTCAAGTGGGATTTATGATTCCATGAATTTAACGGACATCTAACAACGAAAAAGTTGGTTTAACAATAAAAAACAGATGGTAAAGAAGCTACTGATCTGAATGATCCGTACAAGAGTGAACTACCCTATTTCTGGCCGATCCCAGATCACTTTCCGAACGTCAGGATCAGTGATCCAACTGATCACAATTTCCGTAAAGGCCTATAATAACTTCAGATGACACCTGAACATAATGGGGGTTGAATTGGTTTTATTTTCATTTACATCCTCATGTATCATTTCTCAATTTTAAATTGGTACCAGAAAATGTCGGGAAAAATCGGCGACTGGCGGAACTCGAACCCCCGATCTGCAGATTGCTACTCTGCCGCTCTCACCAGTTAAGTTACGGTCGCCGGTCAACTCAACCTCAAAAGCGCCGCCTAGATATACGCCAGACCATCCCGCCAGGAGACAATTCTCTCGCCTCATCTTCTGGTACCACCAACGGCCCGCATCTGTGACATCAAATGATCTGTTGGGACGGTATTAATCTCCGACCGCGTTCGATCTAGATGTCACTCGAATTAAAAAATAATGGGGGTTGTTTAGTGACTCAGTTTGTCATGATGTTGTGCAGAGGCTTATTTTATGCTGCAAGTCATATTGGCTCTAGAAACCATAAGACATAAAAGGGGAAGGACTGACGGTTGGGCTAGCTTTTGCTTGAAAGGCAAGTTTTAGGTAGTATTCCACTTAGAGGTGCAAAATGATCCACCATGTGGTCTCTGTGCTGGTGACAGTGTCACCAGATCAGCTCTTACCTTCCTCATTTGTTCTTGGTTTTGATATCGTCTCTCTTTCAGGTGGTACTGATGGTAAAATCAAATTGTGGAAGTTTCCTGGTCTTGAGCCTTTAGTTACATTGAAAGCCCATGAGAAAGAGATAGATGACATAGACTTTAGCAAATATGACAACTATCTGTGTACTATAGCAAAAGACGGATTAGCCATAATATGGGATGCAGTGAAGGGCAAACAGTTGAGGAAGTTGTCTTGGAAACAACCTAACGGTTCCAAGTACCTGTACAAGAGGTGTCGGTTTGGTGTGATAGAAGGGGCCAACCAAAAATGTGCAGTATACACACTGACGAATCCTACAGGACTGGCTAAGAGACAGAAGGCATACTTACAACAGTGGTAAGTGATTCTAGTAGTTACCATGTTTTCAACCTATTCAGCAAAAGCAGTTGGCAAAGGTGAATGGTGGTCCAACTATAATGCATGATGCTAATTATGAATCAAACAAAGAGTTTTCAGAACATTATCTTAAGATTTTTTTATTATGACTGGAGGATCTAGGACAATAATGTATGAAACAAAATATCGGCCAAATGCTCGCCACGGCTTCGGTAGCATATCTCTATGTGATGATCCATATTTTCAATGACGGAGACATAATTGAGGTTTAATATTGTTAATGTGCCGAATTGTCTCATCACTTAGCTCAAAGAAAGTAACCAATTGCGTCAAATAACATGATCGTGGCGGCCATTACGTGATATTACATGGCCATTGATTTTCTCGCGCAAAATAGCCATTGGTTCGTTGGCTGTGGTGCAGGCCGCACCACATCCTGTTGGAACCACATATCGGCCAGGTCGATGTCCTCAATTTCTGGCCACAAGAGGTCCGTTACCGTCTCGTGATAGCGAACACTATTCACGGACATATTCGGTCGATTATGCTGACAAAAAAATCACGATTTGAACGCCCATTTTCGTAAAATGCTTGAACAATCTTTACGCGTGGCTCAATTGTTTACCGCTCCATGGGTAAATTTGTCAAACCCTCAAACAACGAAATGTTAAATCAAGTTTGGCCAACTACAGTAATGTCCGCCTATAACGAACCCGCTTTTTGCGAACTTTCGTTTATAACGAACAAAATCTAGAGGTACGAAACTTCAGTATTCCTAACGAACCCTTTTATAACGAACTTTCGGATAAAACGAACCTTAAACTTTGATACTGTTGTAAGATCTGTCTTTTATAACGAACCTAAAACGGGATTTTATCGCTGGGGATTTACCGAATTATTTCGATCGCAAGGCACCTGAAACGATATTTCACCGCTGGTGATTCCCCAAATACTAAAATAATCCATCTTAGATGGAATGAACTTCCTTCATATGGCATGGCAGAGGGTATCAAAACAAAGAATTTTTAATTGTTCTCAACATGGTGGTTTCCTGAAAGTCGAAAATCATTTGGATTCACACGATGACTTGACATTAGCCGAATGGCTGAAAAAAGTTGGACAGGAATCATCCTTGTTCTGAAAATGAGTTCAATGAATTTGTCCGTATTGACGATAATCTTGTAATTGTTGAATACTTGGATGATGATGCCATTGTCGCTTCTCTGTCTTCTTCACTTTATATTGATAACGATGAGGAGACAGAAGATGAATAACCTGTAAGTACAGAATTGAGACCAGTTCCAACCACATCAGAGGCACTTGAACATATTGCTAACGTTCGTTATTTTCTTCAGTCACGAATTACTCCGCAAAGTGTTCAATTAGCCGAAGTAGAATTATATATTAATGATATTCATTTCACAAAAATAGAACAAACTAAAATAAAAGATTTTTTAAATTAGACTCATAAGAACAGTTGTTAATGTATCTACTATATTACAAAATATATTTTATGTACCCTCATATCTATGTATTAATAAATGTATTAATAAAAAATACCACATCTTTTTACTTCCCACACCGATAGGTGAGGGGAGTATTGTGATCGCGAAAATTTTCGATTTTGAGATAGCACGCTTTTTGGGCGTTTTATGATGTCTACATAACGAAAATCCACGTCACTCATTTCCGTCGGTCTGTCTGTCAGTCTGTCTGTCTGTCTGTGCGTCTGTCTGTTGGCGTTTTTCTAACGTCGTAATCTCAGTAACCGCTGCATGGATTGTGATGAAATTTGGGCAGCGATATGCTGTGGGGTCATAGTAGGTAATGTTGGTAATGTTTTGAAAATCGGTGCAGGGGCGGCGGAGTAATTAGCAAAAAACAAAAAAAATTAAATATTCCTCAAACTTCGTTTTTAGGTGTTTTACGGGTTCCTGATCATTTTCTACTTTTTTTTGGGTGGGGGTGAAATTGGGGTGGTTGGGGGGTGGGGGGTTGTAAATCTCAAAAATGCGTTGTACTCATAATAGGCTATCCATGGATCTGTAAAAGAAAGATCTAGCGGCATAATACCCTTTTTTAGGCCCATCCGAACATTGCCTTGCCTATTCCAGAAACCAAGGGACTTAGGCCCGATTTTATCAACATGCATATTTAACAAAGAATTTAACAAAGCTTTTCTATTGGTTGTTATTTAGCAAAAGCTTTCTATTGGGTATTGCGGGCTAGGTTAATAAATATCGTCCAATAGTATTTTATCAATATTGAAACCAAAACGTCAAAGCTGGATGACACTTTTCATCAAACTATTTTTGTAACATAGGCGATGAATGAAGTTTGGAGCTTGAGACGAAGTCAACGATCGAAATATCTTTTTGAATTTTTGAAATTAGATCACAAATCCCGGTAAAAAAGCACCGAATCCCAAATCAAATATGTACCGTTGAGGCGATCCCTTTGCCGAGATGGCGGGTGGCCGAGTGGTTACGGTGGTCGACCACGCGTGCCTGTTTTGTGGGATGTGCTGATGGCTGTTGGTTCGAGACCCTGCCCGTGCAATTACTTTTTTCATTTTTTTTTAACCAAAATATTTATTGATATACGTTTTACTCATATTACACAAATTTTTTTGTACGATCGACATAAATGTTTTTGAATCAAATTTTATTAGACATTTTACTTGACATATTGCAAAAGCTAAGTACCGGAGGTGGTGGAGAATTCAGTCAGTGGAAGTGAAGTTTATTCGTCAATATCAAACGCCAATTATTGCTCTGATAGCGGTATTAAAATGAAATTATTCCAAAAAAGTATAATTATCCGGAATTTTTGTTGTGCTAGTAAAACATGTAATAAAATTTGATTCAAAAACACATTCACGTCGATGGTACAAAAAAAATGTGTGTAATATGAGTAAAACGTATATCAATAAGTATTTTGGTTAAAAAAAAATGAAAAAAAGTAGTTTTGCACGGGCAGGGTCTCGAACCAACAGCCATCAGCACATCCCACAAAACAGGCACGCGTGGTCGGCCACCGTAACCACTCCGCCACCCGCCATCTCGGCGAACGGATCGCCTCAACGGTACATATTTGATTTGGGATTCGGTACCTTCTTACCGGGATTTGTGATCTAATTTCGACCATTCAGAGATATTTATTTCGATCGTTGACTTCGTCTCAAGCTCGAAACTTCATTCATCACCTATGTTGCAACAAATATACATTTTAGTTACAACTGTTACAAGTATTTTCATGAAGTACGTCACACGGGTCGGGAGCCGTCGGCGTGTTTTCGGTTCTGGATTCAAAAACTCATTTTTATTTTCATATAACTTTTGGATTATTGCGAAAAGAAACAAAACAAAAACAGTTTTGTTGTAAAACTTATATTTGATCTCTCCATTTATCACAAAAAAATTATTCAAAACCCTAATTTTTTGTCATCATTATCATTTAACAGAAGAAAAAACCAGCAATCAAATGTACAGTTATGGCGGAATTTGTTTGGTTGAAATTAGCAATTGCTAAACTTTTGATTAAACAAGAAAATGCAATGCAAGAAAATGCATTTAGGATGGGAAATCAGACTGGAAAAGATACTAGAGGGTTCATAATGGTCAATTTGTATATAAAACATGTCATTTTTAACCTTTTTGGGGTAAACTTCAAGAGAAATCAATAGTTTTCAGAGAACATTGACAGATGCATGTTCTTGAACGGGCTGCTCTAATTGGTCAAAGCCTTTGTTAAAATGCGCCTGTTGATAAAATCGGCCCTTAGAATTTTCTGATTACATAGGAATGTTGCTTTAGATCGTTCTGTATTGAGTAACGTAAAAGTTATGGAATGGATTTTAATGAAACTTTGTCTCAGCATTACTACCGCGTCGAGGATGGAAAACGCGTATGTGTTGGAAAAGTCGTGTCAGTGGCGGCGCAGCAATAATAAAAAAAAATAAAAAAAATAAAAAAGCCTAAAACTCTGTTTTTAGGCGTTTTAGGGGTTCCTGATCATTTTCTACTTTTTTTTGGTAGCGGTGAATTTGGGGTGGTTCGGGAGTGGGGGGTTGGAAAACTGCAAAATTTGTTGTGGGCTGTCCATTGACCCATGAATGAAAAACCTAGCGGCATAATACACTTTTTAGGTCCATTTGAACATTGCCTTGCTCATTATAGAAACCGAGGAACTTAGAATATGTGATGTATATGTTAGGAGCAAACACCGATTTCGGCCAATGGACGGAAAATATGGTCAAAACGCGCTTCGGCTGCTACCATTTTGCCAATGTCCGAATTATCGCTTTCCGGCTGTTCAATGTAGCCCAGAACGCGTTTTGGGTCAACTACGATTGCCAGAACACGTTCTATATTCTACTACGAATAAATAAATCTCAATTATTTTCCGTTTTGTGTTACAATATTTCCTCTGAGCTTAGAATCCATAACTAAAATGAATAAAAGCACTTGTAGATCTTAGGTCCGTGAAAAAAAAAACTGAAGAAAACATACCTCACAATCTCTTATGTCCAGCTCCCACATGAGCGGAATGAATAATGTCAAATAACTCGTGGGTCATGCAAAAATAACGCAGTTCGGCTGTTTCGTCTGTCCCTCTTTCAATTAGCTTTTCGATATAGCCAATTTTTAAAATATCATACCTTTTCAATCGTTGTCTTTGTTTCGAAGATATTGTATCACCGTTACTTTTACAAGCTTTTGCCGCATTTACCTCTGTGAGTGTTTGGTCGTATCTTTCTCTTGTACAGATATTACTACGATCATTGCTACCACTTATGACTTTTTGCAGTTCGTCATTAAAACATAACCTTAGGTCTTCCATGGCACTCTCTAGCTATTGTCTAACCCGCACAAAGATCAAATACTAAATGAATACACTAGCTCCAGAGGTATCGTTTACAAGCTGAGACACTCACAAAATCCACCACGCGTTATGGCAATCGCAGTAGAACAGGACGCGTTTTGGCAATCGTAGTTGAGCCAAAACACGTTCTGGTCTACATTAAACAGTCAGAAAGCGATAATTCGGACATTGGTAAAATGGTACCAGCCAAAACGCGTTTTGGCCATATTTTTCGTCCATTGGCCGAAATCTGTGTTTGCTCTTAACATATACAGACGTGATACAGACATACGAGTATTGTTTTAGATTGTTCTATATTGCGTAACGCGAAAATTATTCAATTGATTTTAACGAAATTTTGACACAGTATTACTACCGCGGCGAGGATGGGAAACGTGTATGTTTTAGAAAAAATCGTGTCAGTGGCGGCGCAGCAATAATAAAAAACTAAAAACGCCTCAAACTTTGTTTTTAGGCGTTTTAGGGATTCCTAATCATTTTCTACTTTTTTTGGGTAGGGGTGAGTTTGGGACGGTTGGGAGTGGGGGGTTGGAAAATTTGTTGTATTCATAATGGGCTGTCCATTGACCTGCGAATGAAAGACCTAGCGGTATAATAGCCTTTTTAGGCCCATCCGAACATATTCTTGCCTATTACAGAAACCAAGGGACTTACAGTTTTGTGATGTATACATATACGAGTATTGCTTAATTTCGTTCTATGTGTATTGCGTAAAGCAAAAATTATTAAATTGATTTTAATGAAATTTCGACAAAGAATTGACTATCGTGGCGAGAGTGGGTGGAAAACGCACCAGTGTCTGAAAAATCGGGTCAGTGGCGGCGCAACAATAATAAAAAAAACTAAAAATATGAAAACAGCTCATACTTCGCTTTTAGACGGTTTAGAGGCTCCTGATCGTTCAGTTGAAGCATGGAGAATGAAAACTGTGGCGTCCTAGTTTCTAAGGAGGGAGACGCAAGAAACTATTTACGAAAGCTTTGTGTTGTACAATACGTTTTTTTGAGGGAGGGTGGGCGATGATTTGGTTGTAAGGGGATTTCAGACTATAGCTTCATGTAATGCGAAAACAATAAAATGAAAACATTATGTGTGGGAAGTACTGAGTCAATCAACTTGACTCCATTTTTTTATGTATCGTTTATAGCGAACTTCGCTTATAACGAACCGTTTTCGCCGGTCCCATTTAGTTCGTTATAACCGAACATTACTGTATTTGACGTTAAGCTGTAACTCGCAATTAACATTGTGCATTATGGTTGGACCACCTTTTACTTTGTTGTAGTGCTACTATTTGCTCTACATGTTTATAACACTGGTACTCTTGGATATTTCATATTTTTTATATGTATATGTATATTTTCTGTAAGAATAAAATGAGAAGACTGTCGTAGATCAAAGCTATAAAGTATTTGAACATATTATGTTAACTGTAAAAACAATTCCAGGTTACCTGAAGATGGGCTGCTGAAAAAAGTAGCAGAATTTGATGAAAGTGTTTCTGCATTGGCTGTGAGGGATGATGGTAGATTTTTAGCTGTAGGTACAATGTTTAGCGGATCTGTTTCAATATATGCTGCTTTTAGTTTACAGGTTTGTATCTTTTTTAGCTATTCAGTCTCAGATTAATTGGGCAGTGTCTTGCCCACAACGCAATCCCATCATTTTATGAGTATTCATGAGCTTTTTAGTCTCTCACGCAATAAGATAATGAGCTTATTAATATATACAGGGTGACTCCTAAGTTGATATTTTTTTAACTCTATATAGAAATCATTATAATCAACTTTTTCCGAAAACTGATAAATAAGCGAGATATAGAATAAAAAAAAGTAATTTTGGGCTTGTGTACCAAGATGTACCTAGTATGTTTATGACAAACTATTTTTAAATTTAAACATGTCTTAAACAAGTTTTTTTACTTCATGTTTTTAATAACTTTAAAACAACAGCTCAGAGTTCAGCTTCATTCTTTTACAATGCTTTTCAATGGCTTGCATCCAAATTTTCGGAATCAGAAGATATAGATGTAGACGTAGAGGCACTATTGCAAATTTTTACATGGTTTTTCATTCTATCTACCAATTCAACCAGTTCAGTTTTGCGTTTTATGTTATGAAATGATCCCAGACAGGGTCTATTTTTCGGCCAGTCATGGTATATTAGAATTATTAGACGTTATGGTAGCGGCGAGGGTAGTGAGATGTGACGTTGTTAGGTTATATTTAACTCTCTTACACAGCACCTGGTCCTCAGACCTCACAAGCACTATGTGATATGTGACTGCGGAGGAATGCAAATTTATTCATAAATTGTTCGAGCCTCCCTGACTCCAGAAATCCCTGCATCGGACATTCGGTAATTCCAGTACACTTTTTCTTTACAAATCTTGACGCCTAGCGCCATCCGACGGAAATGTAGTGTAGCTTGCTACTCGCTACTCGTTAGTTGCATTTTTTTTGTAAAATATTAAGTTTTTAACAGAAAAAAAAATCAAGCCAAAAACACGTTGTTGTTTTTTTAAACCGGAATAACAGGTTTTTTGTAACCCTGTCGGCACGTGTTGATACAAAAGTCCATATTTACTTTTTTGATTCTTCTATACATAGTTAAAAAAGTATATAGTTACTATAAAATATTAGCCGCATCATATTTTAGCATTGATTTTGAAAATAAATGACCTAAAAGTTTTAAGGAGGATTAAAATATCTAATAAATTATATAGGTATATCTAACTCAGTATAACATTCAATGGGAATTTGTGAATTTTGTATGTGACCCAGAAATGTTTTTTTTTCTTTCAGAGGATATTGAACGTCCCAGGTGCACATTCCATGTTTGTGACTGGCCTAGAATTCTTGCCTGCGTCACAAGAGAATGAGAATCACACAGTGTGCAGTGTCGCCGAAGCAGCAGTATTATCCATTTCCGTGGATAATCAAGTCTGCATACACACCTTGCCTTATAGGAGTAAGTAATCATTCCAGCTTATCCCTGAAGTTTTTATATTTTTAAACAATTCCGTAAAATATGTCAAACAGTAGATATACATAATGTCATACACCAAGAATCATAATTCTGTAACAGGAAAAAAATATCAAAAATAATTGGAATAATTAAATTCGAATAAC
This sequence comes from Callosobruchus maculatus, assembly GCA_951848785.1. Lineage (NCBI taxonomy): Eukaryota > Metazoa > Arthropoda > Insecta > Coleoptera > Chrysomelidae > Callosobruchus > Callosobruchus maculatus. Next base: position 847,422 of record CATOUR010000180.1, read on the forward strand.
GAAAATTTCTTGAGCGATTGAAAAGCTTCAAAAACGTTAATCCATACAGCATTTTTTAATCCTTATACTATGGTGTCACTCACACTAAAATCACTAAAGCTACCAAAATGTCGCTGGTTCAGTCTCTTGTATTCTCCATATTTTTGTATGCCTCTGAAACTTGGACTGTTAAAAAGGCAGATCGAGCTCGCATAGATGCTTTTGAAATGTGGACGTGGAGGAGAATGCTGAGAGTTCCTTATACCGCCCATCGAACTAACGTTTCCATACTCGGTAATCGGAAGACACTGTCCTCCATTGTGTCGACGAGAATGCTTACTTTCTTCGGACATATTCACAGAAGCGATAACATGGATAAACTTGTAGTTCAGGGTTACGCCTCGAGTGGGCGGCGTCGTGGCCGTCCCCCTACACGCTCGGTGGATACGACGAAACAGTTGCTAGATATGAGTATCAAGAGCACCACTGAACTGACAGTAAATCGCGAACGATGGCGAGCTACAGTTCTTAAAACTATTGATAATATTCGTGTCGGCAATAGTCTAGCTCCGACTTAATGCATTTTACGAGTTCACAACATGTCTGTTAAGACATTGTGACTATGATGATGATGGTGTCACTCTGTCACTACGTTGCGTTCCCCAATGTAAGGGAGGGATTACAATCATAAAGCATTTCAAGTGTAAAAAGTTTTGTTATAAGAGGGGCAAACAATTAAGTGACTGAAAGTGCTAGCTAAACATTATTTAATCATAATAAATTTGATGTGTATTAATGTTTATATGAGTTGATTTGGTTCACTTTATCAATATCATATAGTTTTTTATTCAGTAATTATTGAAGGTTAAGGCCAGTCATCATCATAGTCACAATATCTTAACCGACATGTTGTGAACTCGTAAAATGCATTAAGTCGGAGCTAGAGTATTGCCGACACGAATATTACCAATAGTTTTGAGAACTGTAGCTCGCCATCGTTCGCGATTTACTGTCAGTTCAGTGGCGCTCTTGATACTCATATCCAGCAACTGTTTCGTTGTAAGGCCAGTATGCATAGTCAAATACATCCTCGCGCCGTTGACTCGCTGGCGAATCTCCGATCCCACGTTGCCGGTTGGTAAAATATCTTCGGGGGTTCGGTCTCCACCATACGTTTATGGTAGAGACATTTGTAAATATTTATGGTTTCAAGTAAAATGATTTTGTTTTGTGGAAAATACGATAACAGCATTGAAATGTTAAAGGTGTGCCCTATCTGTACTTACCGTAAAATCGTACTAACAGTGACTATCTGATTGAAGTACTGGTGTTGTTGCACATATTATTTTGCGATATGCAAAACGAGTCAGACATTCTTTGTAGTCCAATCGTTACGTCAAAAAAAGAGGCTTTTGACAGCAAAAGGTCGGAAAGAAATGAAATTTGGTGAGATAGTAGACATTGGTCCCCCGAATATCCACCTAAGTTTGCCACTTGGTGGGGTTGCCGCTCGAGGGTGGGGCGGGGGGGGGGGACTGTTTCGCGACGATTTTCGAAAAATAGCGTCGTTTTGGTAAGTGATATCGAAAAAAGCTACAAATGATTTATGGAGGCAACAAAATTCTGCATAATTTTGGTCTTTACATTTTTCGTGTGTGACTAATAGTTTCCGTCCTAGACTGCGTCACAGTTAGGGATTGGTTTGTGATTTTCACTAAAATCAGATTGAAGGGCGGATTAAGGCGAAGAACTTTATCAAAAAGTCGTGTAACATTTTTGTTTCCCTGAAAGAATGATATCTTCTAATTTTTTTATTATCTGCAGCTGCTTAAACTCTAGCATTTGGTTTTAAAAAAATTACAGCATTTAGAAAACACACCCCTACCTACTACCGAGCCTACTACCGATATGTGCTGTTGCGAAAAAGATTGTATTTGTGCATACTTTTGGTGGTAATGATACTACCCCGGCATTGTTTAATTAAGAAGAGTCAATTTGGGGGTTGCCGCTCGAGGGTGGGGGGAGGGGAGGGGGGGTGAAAGCTGTTTTGTGACGCTTTTTGGCAAATAGCGCCGTTGTGGTATGTGCTATCGAAAAAAAAGTTCAAATGACAATTTTGGTCTTTACATTTTTCGTGTGCGACTAATAATTTCCATTCTACAGTGCCCAAAGTTAGGGGGTGGTTTGTGATTGTTACTAAAATCAGAATTTTATCGCGTTAAGTCGAAGAACGCTATCAAAAAGTTCTGTAACACTTTTTCTCCTAAGAGAATAACATTTCTCATATCACTATTATCATGGTTGTTTTTCATGGGTTTCGGCCAACGATTGAAACTATAATTTTTCTTCACTACTACGTTTCGGTTTATTTTAATCTAAACCATCTTCAGGTGTGTTAATTTCTGATGTCGGTTACATTTCTGTAAATTTTGTTTGTTTGTGAAGCAGCCTCTACGGGTTAATAGCTGAATTCAGATCTGAATTAAAAAAAATGTTTACAGAAATGTAACCGACATCAGAAAACACACCTGAAGATGGTTTAGATTAAAATAAACCGAAACGTAGTAGTGAAGAAAAATTGTAGTTGCAATCGTTGACTGAAACCCATGAAAAACAACCATAATCTATAGTCGCGGTCACTAGAAAAACAAGCATTAAATACTATTATCTTCAATTTTTTGAAATGCCCGTGAAATGAAAGCAACCCTCGGAAATGAGTGCACTTAAATTTTGCAATGGAACTACCAGTGAAATCAGTGAAATGCAAAACAGAAATCCAGTGCAGCCCGATTGCAACCAGTGAAAAACGCTATAAGTAACAATTCTGAATTCACACATTTACAGCCTTAACGTCACTTAACGGAGATGGCGGCACCTCCTGCCAATCCCCGACCAGTCGCCAGCCTAACTTAGAAATGTGATAGGGATAGAGCACACTTTTAACATACCAATTCAGTTACGTATTTTCCACAAAACAAAATCATTTTCATACGTTAAACCATAAATATTTACAAATTTCTCTACCATACTTAAGTGGGTGACACACGTACGAATTTTAAGTACGCGGTTTTTAAGTTCGCGAACTTACTCGGCTCGACGTCGGTGACACACGTGAAGCTGAAATCACTCATTTTGATAATTTTCCTAAATAACCAAAACTTTTAACAAACGCGAACACAACAAGCGTTGCGCATCGATGGCCTGCCGAAACAAAGTGGTGGCCCGCGCTTGCAGTACGAGCCAAGACAAGCTACGGCAAGATTTCAAACCAGTTGGCTCGCCGGCGGTTTGCGCGACGGTTTTAAAGTACTTACGGTGACACACAGGCGAAAAAAGTTCTCGAGCCATAAGTACGCGTACTTGATCGTACGTGTATCACTCCTCTAATTAGAGTGAACCCCCGGAAATACTTTATCAGCCGGCTACGTTGAATCGGAGAATCGCTGGCGATTCAACGGCGCGAGTATGTGTGGGCGATTGACTATGCATACCAGCCTAAAGTGGTTGACATACGTACGAACTAACTTTAACTACGCGTTTTTTAAGTTTGCGAACTTACTCTTCCCAGGCAGTCAGATTCTAAAGGTCAGGCATGCATTCACTCTTCCTCGACCAGGGCGTTGCAATCGCCCATCTAGCGAGGAGCGAGGACAAAATTGTCTCTTCAAACGCAGTAGATTGGGCGATACAGTCCTTCTCACCTTACAAATCACCCGGAGAGGACGGTATTTTCCCTGCTCTTCTGCAAAGAGGGCAGGACTTAATAAGGCCGGTCCTGGTGAAGAGTTTTATAGCAAGCCTGGCTTGGAGTTATATTCCGCTAGGGTGGACGTTGGGAAGAACTGTCTTCATTTAGAAGGCGGGTAGAGTGGATACGTCTCTGCCCAGTTCCTTTCGTCCTATCTGCCTAACATCCTTCCTCTTGAAAACCTTAGAGAGAATAGTGGAGTATCACATTAGGGAGGGACCTTTGCGGTTAACACCGCTGAGTCCCCACCAATACGCATACACGGCAGGCAAATCAACTGACCTTGCCTTAGTCAACCTAGTGGGCAAAATCGACCAGTCTTTGGGAAACAAAGAAATTGCGTTGGGTGCCTTCCTAGACATTGAAGGAGCGTTCAATAACGCACTCCCTCAATCGCTCCAGGTAGCCCTTTCAAAAAGTGGCGTGGAGAAGATCACCTGCGATTGGATCAGCTACATGTTGGCAAACAGGAATGACGTGGCATCATTGCATGGTGAGCCGATTAGGTTTAGGCCTGCCAGGGGATGTCCCCAGGGGGGAGTGCTCTCACCCCTTCTGTGGACCATTCTGTGCTATGCGGACGATCTTGTTATTGTAGTCAGAGGGAAGTATGAAAGGACCATCTCTGAACTTCTTCAACAAGCGTTAAACACAATCGGCAGTTGGTGCAGGAGGGAACGAATGTCGATAAACCCCCATTAAACAATTGTCGTTCCGATCACCAAAAGACGGAAATTAGACAAGCTCTGCTTACCTAGAATAGCGGGTGAGTCAATCCAGTTTGCAGAGGAGGTGAAATATCTTTGTCTTATATTGGACAAAAGACTCACCTTTAACTCTCACCTGGATAACAGAATCGAAAAGGCCCGCCTCGGCCTCTGGACACTCAGAAGGATTTGTGGCAAATCTTGGGGCATTAGTCCTAAACTGATCTACTGGATATATCAGACGGTGGTCAAACCCATAGTAGTATATGGCGCTGTTGTCTGGTGGCAGAAATGCATACAACGGACAGCCAGAGTCAGGCTGGCGGCGGTGCAACGCACCGCCTGTTTGGCCATCACTGGAGCCATGTCTACTACACCAATGTTAGCCATGGAGACCCTTCTAACACCTCTGCACATTGAGGTAGAAACAGTTGCAAAAGTGGTCGCCTACAGACTGCTATCAACCGGCAGATCTGACAAAACGGAACTAGGTCCAGACACAATGGGTATAATGGGTGAAATTACCCATCATCATGTACTTGGAATGGTTTCGGACTGTATGGTTCCCCAAGCGCATTTAGAGCGATCCTATAACGTCCTTTTTCCAGGCAGGGACGAATGGAGGAGGGACGATTTTATATCACCATCTGATCTTGCGCTATTTACAGATGGCTCCAAGTCAGAACTGGGGGCAGGAGTGGGAGTCAGGGAACTAATCAAAAGGCCCCTGACAAACAGATCTATAAAAATCTTTTCAGACAGCCAGGCTGCATTGAAAGCACTGTGCTCCAGTCGGGTTGATTTAAGACTGGTATGGAGCTGCATGCACCTCCTCAACAAACTCGGAACGGGAAACGGTATCCTTGATTTGGGTTCCGGGTCACTGCGGAGTAGAAGGCAATGTATTGGCCGACGCGCTAGGAAAAGGAGGAACTGAATCTGTGTTCATAGGACCAGAACCATTCGCGGGCATTGCAAAAAGCACCGCTAAAAAGACCATCTCGGACTGGGCAGTGAGGAAAGCACTGCTGAACTGGCGAGATACACCAGGGCTACTGCACTCGAAGGAGTTTATAAGATACCCCTCGAGTCAGGCCCCCCCGAGGATCATGGAATGTAATAGGTACGACCTAAGCATTCTGGTCGGTCTGCTGACGGGACATGGTCGTCTAAGGTACCATATGCGGAAGTTGGGTCTTGAACAAACTTCAGACTGTCGCTTCTGCTACGTGGAGCGCGAAACAGCAGAGCACATTGTTTGCTCTTGTCCAGTACTGGATAATGCTAGGTTCCAGACATTCGGATTTGCCCAACTGGAACCTCATGACTTCAGGAAAGTTTCACCCTTCACGTTGATCGCCTTCGTAAAGAGGTGCGGACTGTACGGTGAACTCTAAAAAGGTGTGAGCCACAATAGACACAATTGAGTCGCAGTGGAAGGAGGCAGCTCTGCCCCACTCACTTTCAACCTAACCTACGCGGCTCGACGTCGGTGACACAGGTGAAGCTGAAATCACTCATTTTGATAATTTTCCTAAATCAACAAAACTTTTAAGAAACGGCAAACACAAGCGTTGCGCATCGATGGCCTGCCGAAACAAAGTGGTGGCCCGCGGCTCGCAGTGCTGCCACACGTACGATCCGAGACAGGCTACGAGCAAGATTTCACACCAGTTGGATCGCCGGCGATTTGCGCGACGGTTTTAAAGCACGCGACCTTACGGTGACACACAGGCGAAAAAGGTCATCGAGCCATAAGTACGCGTACTTGCTCGTACGTGTATCACCCCTTTTCGTACGTGTATCACCCCTTTAAAGGGCTGATACACGTGTATCACGGTAAGTACGCGTAGTTTAAAACCGTCGCGCAAATCGCCGGCGATCCAATTGGTTTGAAATCTTGCTCATAGCTTGTCTCGGCTCGTACTGCGAGCCGCGAGCCACCACTTTGTTTCGGCAGGCCATCGATGCGCAACGCTTGGCGTTTGTTAAAAGTTTTGTTGATTTAAGAAAATTATCAAAATGAGTGATTTCAGCTTCAAGTGTGTCACCGACGTCGAGCCGAGTAAGTTCGCAAACTTAAAAACCGCGTACTTAAATTTCGTACGTGTGTCACCCACTTTAAGATTTCAGGTTTCTTTTCGCGCAGCTGTTAATATTTACCGATCCTATACTCATCTGACATATGAAAATGCTTTTTGTTGGTGTCAGAACTTGTTGCGCAACTTGCTTGAGAAGTACAGGCTGCCAAAAGGTATTTTATGTAATTTTTGCCATCTAATATTTTTCTTTCTTTCCAGAAACAATGCCACTTTGGGCTGGTCTAGTGATATTGATTTTTACGTTATTTTTGACTTTTGTATTTTGTTCTTATATAGATTTATAATTATGAAAGATAATTTATTGAAGGTTGGATGGTGTCTTGTATATATTAAGAAAACAATAAACAATGATATTTATCGCTTACTTAGTTGCATTATTGTGAAACCATCTATGTACCGCAAACCACAAAGCCAATTTTCAGTTTTGCAGAATTCTGATATTTTTTGTTTGTCCATAATCCGACATGCTGACCGTTCGGTCGAAACGCTTTCATATTCCTCTCTCTTTACTAACTTAAACGAACAATACAAATTTACTATCTGGATAGGATATTCAGATACCAGAATTAAGTGGTCGAGAACTTAAACTTTGTTTTTAAAAAATTTATTTCCCGATCAAATAATACAATTTATTTGGAACCGAACCGTTTAAGAGCTCAAGACAGACTAACTCAAAAGCGTCAAAATAGTACGTAGGTAAACTCTGCCGATCTCTCTAATGTTTACAGATATAGGTTTTATATGAAGTCAGCATTAAATAATACAGGGTTGGGATAAAGTATGGAACCAAGCAAATAACTTTGGAACGGAAAGAGTGATATTGCTGAAAATTTGCAGGCAAGTGTAGTGACGTCTAGTGCATCCGAAGACATTATGTTAGCTATTAATGTGCTTCCGGTTTAACCGGAAGTACCGTCAACTTTTTTAATTTAAATGGGACATCCTGTATATTTTTGCGGATTTTAATTCATCTTTTTTTTCGAATACGTCCATAGTGGGTTTAGCATTAGTTTCTGTAAAAACGGGAAAGATAAAGCTTCTTTATCATTTCAGGTGTTTAAAATGCCCGTCATTCAAAGTAGGTTTTGGGGATCACGTGAGAACTCGCAAAGAAGTGTGTCAGCTTTTAGCGATTTACGTCCCGACAGGGGTCCTATAACACGTTTGACGGTGACTAAAATAAAAAAATACAAAAAAAATTACCTCAAACGGGAAGACCGCAGACCGCCACGGACGAATTTGTGAGACAAATTTTTTAAGAAACAAATACTAAACCCACTATGGACGTATTCGGAAAAAAAAGATGAATTAAAATCTGCAAAAATATACAGGGTGTTCCATTTAAATTAAAAAATTTGACGGTACTTCCGGTTAAACCGGAAGTACATTAATAGCTAACATAATGTCTTCGGGTGCATTAGACGTCACTACACTTGCCTGCAAATTTTCAGCAATATCACTCTTTCCGTTCCAAACTTATTTGCTTGGTTCCATACTTTATCCCAACCCTGTATAATAGTACAGTCATTTACAATCACATAACTCCAGAATACATGTTCATCATTTAGCAGGCAAGATTTAGTGAATACCTCTCACTATTTACCCTAAAGGAAAAATAACATGTCCCATCTGAACAAAGTCGCTGCCCCAAACGTGTTTGCATTGTTATTATACACCTTCGGTGCTATACACTGGAAAGTGAACGAGCTGAAAGAAATCGATACGAAGACCCGCATCTGGATGAATATGGAGAAATGTCTGCATCCTAAGTCCTCTGTCCCGCGAATATAATAATAATAATAATAATAATAATAATAATAATAATAATAATAATGTCTTTATTTGGCAAAAAGATCACAGTATGGCGAAGTTTAGCCATGGCTACTCTACCACTTAACCGCACTGCGACCTAACATTACAATTATATAAAGAAAACAACACAAAGAATAATTAGCAAGAAACATGTCATGACAAACACATTAAGTAGATCATCTAAAGAAAATACAGTAGTATTAGAAGTAAAAAGAAACATTGAGATGATAAAGAAAAAATATATACTAGCTAACAGATATAAGAACAGCAAACAACATATCATAGTATTAGAGTTAAAAAGAAACAGTAAGATGATAGAGAACAATGCTAGCTAACAAAATAAGAGAAACAAACACAATTTAACAATAATATGAGACAACAAAATGAATTTGCCACTCAACGTGACGAACCGAGTGCCGAACCTAACAGATGACTTTTGACTGTTTTTTTAAAGCTAAACTGATTTAAACATTTGTAACTTGCTGGTAGCGAATTATAAAGCTTAACTGCATTATAAGTAAAACTTCTTTCATATAGAGTAGAATTATGAGAAGGCGTTGCAAATAAGTCATTGTGTCTGAGTGAGCGAAAAATCTGGTCCCGACGAGGAATTAACTTTTCTAGCAAATAAATTGGCTTACTAGATAGGATAACTCTGTGCACTAGTGTTACCAGAGAATAAGTGTATAAGTCATTAACTCTGAGCCATTTTAATTCTTTGATCTTTGATGAAACACTACTGTACTTTCTGAGGCCAAATATGAATCTACAACAATTGTTTTGAATCTTCTGCAATTTTAATTTATGGACAGAGTCCAGACATGGATAGTAAATAACTAAGGAGTAAGATAAAATTGAAAGTATAAGGATTTCGCACAGCTTTTTACGTGTTTTAAAGTTAAGAATATGTCGGTTTGAGTATAAAAGCTTCATTTTCATGTATGTAGATTTCATAATACTATTAATATGTAAATTAAATCTAAGATTACAGTCAAACATGATGCCCAGGTTTTTAACACTATCACTGAAAAAAACTCTAGTATTATCGATACTTAAAGAGATTTGACCAGAAACGTTATAGTTCACATATTTTGAGCTACATGGGATTGCAGTACATTTGGAGGGATTTATACGGAGACAGTGGCGTTTGCAATAATCGGATACATTAGCCAGATCCAAGTTGATCTTAAACGAAGCTTCGTGTAAATTCGATTCATCGAAATAAAATAATAGTTGTGTGTCGTCCGCATACGTTTGAATTGCACAATGTTCCACACTATTGTGGAGATCAAAGGTATATATTAAGAATAGTAGCGGTCCCAGTATCGAGCCCTGGGGCACTCCTGAGGGAACATAACGTGCACCAGAAATTCCTCTAGATGTTTTCACCCTCTGACTACGGTTGTTTAGATATGAATTGAAAAACTTTAAAGGAACGTCGGACATGCCATAATATTTTAGTTTGCTAAGAAGTATTTCATGATTTACCGTATCGAAAGCTTTAGATAAATCGAGTAAAATTAGCAGGACACCAGACCGCGACATCTGGGAGGGCGTGGACTATTGAGTTTGGAGTGTCTGCACAACAGGGTAGTTTTGTCCACTGCCCGCCATGTAACGAACAGTACCGATCCGCTTTGTGCGAGAGCACGAGAATGCGAGTAAAGGAGCCTTTCTTTTTAGCGCAGCGAAACGAGCAGCCGAGGAGCTCAGCCTCACACTCGACTTCAAGCGGAGGTGTCAGCAGTCCATTACGTAACTTGCTCCCGCAGAATTAAAATCCCACATTAAAACTGCCGAAGTCGACTTCCTTTTATGACTTCATAAAGATAAGCAAATGCACGGAATCTTCTGCAAACATCTAGAAGAGCATGGCTTGTCTGAGAAGTTCATTTCCTAAGGTCTAGTGGGTTGAAATCGGAGACTGAGGGCTTTACAATGGCTGGCCAAGACGGTCAACACCTTGGTGTACCGTAAAAGGGTTATGGGTGCAGATGTACCCGACACCCGTTGTAGAGCTTGCCGACAGGCGCCAGAGACGCTTATGCATCTCTTGTCGGCGTGTAAGATATACGCTGGGACGGCTTACTTCCATCGGCACAACGCGGCTCTACGAGTGCTCTATCATCATTTAAGGCACTCATACGGTATCGATGAGACACCAGTGCTGCCATAGGCTCCAGGGGATATAGAGTCCGTTGTGGAGGACGAGAGATGCCGGATTTACTGGAACTACTCGTTCCCCACGCTTGAGCTTGTACAGGCAAACAAGCCCGACATAGTCTTTCTCGACCACCAACATGCAGAAGACGATGTTCGTTATAGAGTTTTCGGCACCTGCCGACGTGAACATCGTCTCAAAGGAGGAGGAAAAGCGGACTAAGTATAAGGAGTTGCTCGGACAACTTCGCAGGTTCTGACCAGACTACACTGTAGATCTGCTGGTTATGGTCGTTGGATCCCTAGCTGGAATGAGGAGTACTCTGCACTGTGCAAAATACCGGTGTGCCGTGCGGCGGCGCACATCTTAGCCGCCAGAGCGCAGAAGGCAGTCATCCTTGGATCACTTCGTCTACTTAGGGCGCACGATTCGCGGACCCAGTGATTGCTCACCTCACGGTGTGAGGAGTAGTCACTGGGTAATGGAACAGCAGCTCGGTATGTCGGAGCCCGGGCTGCACTTTTTTGTTTTTTAAATATAATGATAATAGCCTTTATTGAAGCATACAGAGATATACTCCAAATGGCGGAGCTCACTACAATAGTGCTCCTCCACTCTTCGATTTAAAAAATTGTCCCGGTCAAGATAAACAAATGTATGTTTCATAAATTATATTCATTAAATAAAAAAATCATACATAAAAATTATAAATTTCTGCAATTCAATTCCTTAACACAATTACAACACAATAATGAGGCTGTCGTAAAATTAATTTGCCTGTAGAGTATAAATTTCAGAACGCGTAGTATCACTTGATTTGTAATATTAAAAACAATATATTGCATAAAAGTCAACAAATATACTTAATATAAAATATTTAAGACATTTGCAATAAGCAGAAAGCATTTATGATCACTGATGTAACTGTTTCGTATAACATTGCCTGCCCCAGGAAGTACACTGCCGAGCCAAAAATTTAGGTCACCTAAGAAATTACAAATAATTTTGGAAAAACGTTAATTACTGAATTGTCGGTCTAGTAGGCGGTAGATCATTCATTTTCCGATAAATGCCATCTGTCAGTTGCTGACAGCGTATTCTTGACGCTTAATAAGATAACGCGAATTTAGACTAATTAAAAGTTCGCACGGTGGCACCCTCTGATTCTTACGGTGTATTTTGGTGCTATTTAACTGGTCATATTGCCTTTAGATCCTATCGTTGTGGCTGTAAGATTAATGCAAGATGGTCAAGGACAACAAGAAACTGCAACAAGAGCTTAGGTGTTGTACAAAATGTGTATCAATGCTATGAAGCCTTGTAAAGAAGACCAGTATCCGGTCGAAGAAGGATCACCAGCCAAATATCTGTTTGGTGTCCGCAAGTTTTGACAGCTTTTGCGGTTTATCTGCGAAAACAACTTCGAGAGGTTAGAGATGTTAATGTTAGCGAATGGACCGTTAGAAGGAAGCTTATGCCAATGGATTGCCTTGTCAGAGAATGGCTACAGGGCCGCCATTGCACCGTCGGCATGACATTGCAAGATTGGCTTTTGCCCGAAATTACTTGGAATGGAATAATGGTAGCTCCAACAGTATCCGAAAACATTCGGATGAATCCTGTTTTTGCCTAACTGGGTCAGAGAGACGTCGAAGAGAATGGAGGAGACCCGGGGAAAGATATGACCCAGTTTGTACTGATGAAAGACTTCCACATGGCGGTGAGTTGATTATGGTTTGGGCGGCGGGAATAGTTCAGAATCACTCACAGACTTGTTCATACAGAATGGCTCCCTGGCAGCTCACAGGTACATTACGGAAATCACGGATGATCATGTTATGTGTTTCATGGTCACTATGGCGAAGACGGCATTTTTAAGCACGGCAATGGTAGACCCCACACATCTAGAATAATTGTCACTGAATATCTGGATGAGGTGAGAATTCGGTGGATTGATTGCCTAGCACTTAGGAAGTCCGCGCAGGCAGAGCCTAAATACCAGAGTACCGCGGCTGCTGTGAAAGGGTTATGTTAGGGGAAGTTTGTTAGCGCGAGATTTGAATGGGCCAATACCCACAGGCCCAATAAATACATCTTCTGGCAGTCCATTCCAAGCCTTGGACACCCTAGGAATAAATGTGCGGTTGTACCGCTCAGTTCTTGATGTATGAAGAACGACCGTCTTAGGATGAGATGCAGCGGTCGCACGGGTACATTTGATAGGAACAGTGAGCGGCGGAACGATAGAGGATAGCTCAGAGGAGCAGATTCCGTTGGAATATCGGTAGAAGAGTGAGAGCTCACCAACAACACGCCGGTGAGAAAGTGACTGAAGGTGGCGCGTTAAGGCCGGATCGCCAATTAGTCGAATTGCCCTTCTCTGGACGGCATATAGTATAGACAGGGTAGTAGGGGCAGCAGCTCACCAAACATGAGAGCAATTCATTTAGTTACATAAATTCGAAAACACACTGACTGACCGACTTCAACCGACAGCTCTTTCCCGCAATATTTGCAATTTCTCGTTGTCCTCGACAATCTTGCATTATTCCAACAAAAGGATGTAAAGGCAATAAAATACAAACTACAACCAAAATACACCATAAGAAGCGTAACCTGTATGGAGATAATCAACAATAAAGTGCGAAATAGCCACCGTGTGAACTTTTAATTGGGACAAATTCGCATTATTTCATCAAACGTCTAAAGTACGCTGACAACTGACAGATAACAAATATCAGAAAATAAATGATTCACCACCTACTAGACCGATGATTCACTAATAGACCTTTTTCAAAAACTATTTGTAATGTTTTGAGTGACCTAAATTTTTTGCTCGCCAGAGTATTTCAAAAATGAATGCCTGATAGCCTCACTAAAGATACTTGTCAGGTCACAAAAATTTTGAAAAAGTTTTTATCATGATTAAAAGTTTCGGTTATTTTTGTTCCAATTTTTCAAAACCTGCAAGCTTTTGTTAGAAAAAACTACATGCCTTTAAGGGCCGGTTGTAGAATGCAAGCTCAAGCTTCTGTTTAATGTAAGCCGACGTTAAGTTGCAAAATGTCCGTTGTACAATGCTGGCTTAACTCCCCACTCCAAGCTTAACACGAGCTTACGTAAACCGAAGCTTAGCCCGAGCTTAGCTGAGGTTTAAACCTAACCTTCAAATTTCGTGTCACTTTATTAGGTTATATTTCTTGAAAGATTTGTGTAACAAAGAGCAAATAAAAGAACAGACACAAACGGCCGTTGCCCGAATTTTACACAAACCGTCACAGTAAGGATTCTTTTTGCGAGGTCTCGGTGTAAAAGGAACCAGGGATGGACCGGTGAGAGACGGGTCCCTCTCCACAACAATTCTACTTTCCGCAAGTGAACCGCCACCTATTGACATAACAAAAGGGCTGCTCCAAATTACGGTTCTATTACCGTCCTAGAACTGTTTTCATCATGCTCCGCCCATTTTACAGTTCTAAAAACGGTGATTAGTTGGTCCGCCAGCGTACCAACCAATCATCGATTCTAGAATCACAAAATGGGCGGGGCATGATGAAAACAGTTCTAGGATGGTAATAGAACTGTAATTTGGAACAGGACTCATATGTCACCCGCCAGTACCTCACCTACGTCTGGCGGGTAGGAATTGGGTGCATTCAGCAGACTCAACAGTTGCGGAGCAGCTGCCAAATTTTCTGCTGAACGCGTGCGCTACCTAGCAGCTACCGCTCAGCGGTCGCCATTTTTAGTACCGATAGAAAAGAACGCTCACTTGGAGCGGAGCGGAATAAGCTACTTTTGACCTTGTGAGTGTCACATGTTATGAAAGTTGTGTTATAGGTTATGTTGTCATATTTTACAGAAAAAGTCCACACTACTAAAGCTTAATTCAGATGCACACGACATTCGACGGTACACAAAACTGTTCCTTTTGGTTGAAATATTTTGATTTGACATCATTTTGAATTGTTCAACCAATAGGAACAGTTTCGTACCGTCGTATCGTGTGGATGTCGTGCGCATCTCAATTAGGCTTTACACAGTCCAAAACTTTGATACAATTTGACATACATTTTTCATTTTTAATAACCTCAAATGTTACCACTCATTTGACAATCGTACAAATAATGCTTTTCAGCAGAACGCCAACTGTTCAGATCTAGCGGCTACAATCTTCCCGATCTTTCTGCTGAATGCAACCATTCAGTTCTCGGTATCACGTGACGTTGTCATATTCGACTGACGTCACATCCTCCTTCCCCTATCCCCGTTTGACGTGAAAATTTCTAGTTCTGTTCTGACAAACCTGAAGAGGTTATTTTTTAGATAATTATGACAGTACGCATTGCTACATTAATACCAACCGTAATGAATTTTATTATCAACCAGGTTTAACTAAACCGACGATTGTACAACGGATATTAACGTTAGGCCTAAGCTTAGTTAAACTCAGGTTAGCTTGAGTTAAACCGGCATTTTTGCAACCGACCCTTAAGCATCTGATTCCAAATTTTTATCAATTTACGGCCCTTTACCGAGTTATAAAGTTACTGAAAGAACACGAAACCCAATCGCTCACGACTACAGTCCCATCAACAGTATCTGAGTATTGATTGGAACGCTAGTAGGTGCCGAAGCCTGTCTGACGCTCATCTCCCACGTGTCCAGCAGCTGAGAGACCGAAAAGTGCTTCGGCAGCTTCTTGATCCTAGCCGTAAGCGCGGTTTGCACAGCAGATAGGAACTGGGTGGCGTTGTACTCGTGTGGAGCCATGTGACAGATGGGGGAGGTCTTGGGGTAGTCTTCTGGCACGATCAGATACACGGGAGGTACACAGGGCAGGTGTTTGTCGTCTAACCAACACGTCAGTTGGATGGACTTTGAGCCGGGCTGTTGGTTGGGATCTAAGGAGACCTTGAAACGTTGGTCTAACCGAGCGATCTCGCCTTGGAGGACGTCAGGAATGTCGCTGGTAGGTTCTTCGATCTTCTGTTTCTTCAGCGGTGGCACCAACCTGGAAATATTGGTATTTCTTAACACTTTTCGGTATCATATGCAGTGTGGGCGTTCATTAAAGTAATTGTAATAAGATAATCCGACCCAAATCTCATCTCATTTTTTTGACTTGAAATAAGTTCGGCTGTATAAGGGGGGTGAACCCCAAATTCTGCTTCATTCCAAACGACACCTAAAAAGGTTTAAATATGGGGCGAAATTCAAATTATCCCAAGCAGCTTAAACGCGTGATTGGTGGTGACCTCATTTAGTACGATACGCCACCGGTGTTCAGGCGTCAAGCGAGGTGAATTACTTGGACCCTCTGTTCCGGAATTATCATTGGGGTTGCAGTTTTTTTGTTCGTTCATGTTTATTTCCAGTGTAATTTGATTGATTGTATTAAAACTGTGTTATTCCCTCAGAGTAACAACTGAACATAAAGGTATTAAACAACTAATTCTAATAGGCTGACATCTTTTCTCACGTTGTCATATTGACCACCAGATCATAATTGTTTACTATCGTCTTAATTGTATAGTACCCAAAAATATTCCATTCTACGTTAAAAAAAAGACGGTATTTTGATGGTTCAAGAATGATTATAGCAAAATTAATACATATGTACATAAATGCAAATTCTGAAGTCTTACATAAATTTTGAGGAGTTGGCAACGCCGATATAATTTTCATGCGACTTATTTACGGTAGGATCCAGACTGTCAAACGTTTGTTTTGTTTGTGCATCTTTTATGCTTGGTCAGTAAAATCGAATTCGCTATTCAGTGGTCACTGAAGTGAAGCTTTACGGACTTGCTGTGGTATATTCGAGTGTAGTTTAACAGTTTTTCGAGATGGGACAGTGCAGTGCGTGTTTGTAACATGGGTTGCACTGGACGAATTTTTAGTTTAGTTGGCAATGTTTGGAGGCTGGAGTATCAAAAGATGATGGCTTTGAGCACGCCATGATAAAGTGGTTTGTTTACTATCTCTATGTTCAGCTGTTACTCTGCGGTTATACCATATTGCTGTTGTTGATGACCGATGAAGGCCAGTCTGATAACTTACCGCCTGAGGACATGTTTATGGTGACAAATTTCATTAAAAATAATAAAAAAAAGCAGATACAAGCGACAAGGCAAGTAAGTACAAAAACCGGTAAACGTACAGGGTGACTGGTAATTCCCCTTATTCCTTGAAAAGAGTTACTCCAACAACCATTTACTACCAATTGACCATCATAAACTTGGGCGTCGGAAATGAGCGGTTTCAGAGATATTGACGTTTTAAGGTTTCTTGAAATTTTCTGACTTGTCATCAGAACAAAATTCTCAGTTGTTGTAGTTAAAAGTTCCTGTCAAATATTCTCAATATCTAAAAAAAAGTAAAGGACAAGACCGAGGGGCGAACACATGGGGATTTATGGTGTACACCCAGAAGGAATTACCAGGATTTCCTAAGGATGTACAGGGATTTCATCAAAATTGTTAGGATGTACAGGGATGTACCAAGGATGTACGGGATTTGCCGAGGAATTACAGGATTTCCTGGGGATGTACCAAGGATGTAGTAGCAAATGCGCATGCGTAATCTTACTAATTTCATAACCTCACATTTTAGATTACACGTATTCTTTCACGTGCCCTACAGTTCTGTGCTTTCAAAGTGAAAAAGCAAGTGCAATATACACGGTGTCTCCATAAGAATGCACACTACAGGGATCTCGTAAACCAGAAGATTTATAATGATGATTAAACCAGAGAAAAGTTGCGCCTTGCTCAACCATGCAATATGGCGTAACATTTTAGAATTCTGAGTACTTCCGAAGATATTTGGGAGAAACCAAATTTTCCCGATTTCGTTTTTATTTTTTTCTCACTTTATTTGGAAAGATATGACAATGCAAATTTCACATTCCAGTTGCAACTTTTTCTGCTATATTAACCGATGCTGATGTTATTAGATTTTCAATCTGAT
Organism: Callosobruchus maculatus; assembly: GCA_951848785.1. NCBI lineage: Eukaryota > Metazoa > Arthropoda > Insecta > Coleoptera > Chrysomelidae > Callosobruchus > Callosobruchus maculatus. Next base: position 864,903 of record CATOUR010000180.1, read on the forward strand.
GTTTCGTTTCTTAGCAACCATCATCAAATTCAGTTTTTAAAATACGCGACAACTCTAACTTTAATTCTAAATACAACGATCGATCGCTATTTTCATTTAACCGGCGTCTCGTATTCAAAAAGACATCTTCAGTGTTATTTGATGAGGATCACGAAAAAGCAAAACGTCGGGTCAAAAATCGATTACGTTATCATGTAGAGGAGAAAAAATGCCATAGCATTTTGAATTTTATTTTGATTTATCTTCTCTACTAAAATACGGAAAAAATAAGTAAGCAATACGTTATCATCAAATTACAAAATATTTATTTTAAACACTAACAAAAAAATCATAACTATATATATTATTTAATCTTATGTTCAAAAAGTCCTCCTTCATTTTCTAGGCAAACTTAGCAAAGGTAAACAATTTCGTCCATTACGGTATCTAGCATCCCTGGAGTTATTCTTGAAATGGCCGCTTGAACCTCGGCTACAAAATATTCATTTTTTACTTGAACAAGTAGGCTTTGAAATGCAGTTGTTCAAATAAATCGTTACGATCTGTCAGTTTTGTTCGAAAACTTTTGAATCGTTCGATAAATAATCGAGCGATTCAAAAGAGATATGGCGTTACAACTGCGTGAACACATGGCGCTGTGATACAGAAGTCATAATACAAAAAGGCCGACTCTGTCGAAAATGTTCGTGCTACAAACACGAATTGCATGTAGTCCTGCTAAACATTAAACTGTCTCAATAAATAGGCACTAATACGGCTTTTTTCAGAATTATTTGTAAGTAACCCAAATAAGTTAATTACATTTTTTTTCAGTTTGGAGAATTTTTTTAGCCTTAGAAATTATCAGCTATTATCTCTTTTTACTTTAGTTGATATGCCCAGTCATTCTCCTATAAAATGAGGCCGAAATGTCGTGATCGGTCGATAAATAATCAAGCTATGGCGCTACAACTGCGCGAACCCATGGAGTCGTGATACAGAAATTGAAAATGTGATAAAAAATTAATTAAAAGGTTGACTCCTTTTTTTTCGCATTTTTGCTCGATAACTTTAATTCTATTTTCATACCTCAAAGTTTGTCGACATGATGGTGGAACACATTGTATAATAAATATCTTGTATTTTGATGAAAACTAAACATATTGCTTACTTATTTTTTTTTTCGTATCTTAATAAATAAGGTGTCCTAGAGCATTTTTCCTCCTCTACATGATGACATAATTCGATTTGTGATCCGACGTTTTGGTTCTTCATAATCCTCATCAAGTAGCATTGAATATGTGTTTTTGAATCTGAAACGTCTGGTAAATGCGATACATCGTTGTACTTAGAATTAAAATTAGAATTTTTTAGGGATATAAAAAAAGTTGTCAAGTATTTTAGAAACCAAAGATTTCCAAGGATGATGATGGTTGCTAAGAAAAAAAAGGTCAGATTGAAATTATTCTTATAACATCAACTTTTAGAGCAGGAAAAGTTGCACAAATTGAGAAAAAATAAAAACGAAATCAGGAAAATTCGATTTTTCCATATACCTTCGGAAGTACTCGAAGTAAATCGGATCCATGGTTCGTGTTACAATAAACGAAAACGAGAAAAAAATAGCCTCTGTGTTGGATACTCGATAAAATAGAAAAATATTAATAATAATTTTGAGTCAGTGTAGATCACCTGAGGCGCTTTACCCTAAACAATTCCAACGTTATAGAAAAATGGAGTCAAGTTGATTGACTCAGTACTTCCCACACATTACTGTGATATGAGTTTATTATTTTCTCATAGCATGAAGCTTTAGTCTGAGATCCCCTTGCAACCAAATCATCGGCAGTTTTCCCTCCCCTAAAATTGTCTTATGCCGCTAAGTCTTTCCTTCAGAGGTCAATGAACAGCCTAAAACATCTAAAAACGAAGTTTGAGTAGTTTTCATACTTTTAGTTTTTTGATTATTGCCATATACGCTGCCACTGACACGATATTTAACAAACATACGCGTTTTCCATCCTCACCACGGTAATAATACTGTGTCAAAATTTAATTAGAATCAATTTAATAGTGTCCAAGTTACAAAATACAAAAAGATCTAAAGCAATAAATACTCGTATGTATGTATACAGAAAATTCTAAGTCCCTTAGTTTCCGTAATATGCTAGGCAATGTTCGGATGGACCTAAAAAGTTGATTTATGTCGCTAGGTCTTCCTTCACAGGTTAGTGGACAGCCTATTATGAATACAAGAAATTTCTCAGTTTTTCAACCCCCCACCCCCTAACCACCCCAATTTCACCCCACCCAAAAAAAAAACGCAGAAAATGATCAGGAACCTCTAAAACGCTTAATAACGAAGTTTGAGCTGTTTTTATATTTTTACTTCTTTTATTATTTCTGCGCCGCCACTGGCACGATTTATAAAAACCATACGCTTTTTCCATCCTCGCCACGGTAGTAATACGGTGTCAAAATTTCATTAACATCAATTCAACAGTTTCCTTGTAACACAATATAGAATGATCTAAAGCAATACTCTCGTATGTTTACACCAGAAAAAAATCTAAGTCCTTTGGTTTCTGTAATAGGCAAGGCAATGTTCGGATGGACCTAAAAAAGTTATTTATGTTGTTAGGTCTTCCTTCATGGGTTAGTGGACAGTCTATTATGAAAGCAACAAATTTTTCAATTTTACAACCCCCCACCCCCCAACCATCCAATTTCACCCCCACCCAAAAAAAAGTAAAAAATGATCAGGAACCTCTAAAACGCCTAAAAACGAAGTTTGAGGAATATTTATTTTTTTTCGTTTTTTGCTAATTACTCCGCCGCCCCTGCACCGATTTTCAAAATTATAAGAACATTACCTACTACGACCCCCCAGCATATCGCTGTCCAAATTTCATCACAATCCATGCAGCGGTTACTGAGATTACGAGGACAGAAAAACGCGTACAGACAGACCGACAGACAGACCGACAGACAGACCGACAGACAGACCGACGGAAATGAGCGACGTGGATTTTCGTTGTGTAGACATCATGAAACGCCCAAAAAGTATATTATCTCAAAATCGAAAATTTTCGCGATCACAATACTCCCCTCACCTATCGGTGTGGGAAGTAAAAAGTAGAAAATGACCAGAAACCCCTAAAACGCCTAAAAACGAAGTTTGAGCTATTTTCATATTTTTAGTCTTTTTAATGTTGCTGCGCCGCCACTGAGACGATTCCTAAAAGTCAGACGCGTTTTCCATCCTCGCCAAAGTAGTAATACTGTGCCGAAATTTCATTAACATCAATTCAGTAATTTCAACATTATAAAATACAGAACGATCTAAAGCAATACTCGTATGCATGTATGTATACATCGGAAAATTCTCTAAGTCCCTTGGTTCCTGTAATACACAAGGCAATGTTTGGGTGGGCCTAAAAAAGTGTATTATACCGCTAGGTCTTTCTCTCTCAGGTCAGTAGACAGCCCATTATGAGCACAACAAATTTTTCAGATTTACAACCCCCCACCCCCCCATCCACCCTAATTTCACCCCCACCCCAAAAAAAGTAGAAAATGATCAGGAACCCCTAAAACACCTAAAAACGAAGTTTGAGGCATATTTGAAATTTTTCGTTTTTTGCTAATTACTCCGCCGCCTATGCACCGATTTTCAAAATTGTAGCAACATTACCTACTACGACCCTACACCATATCACCACCGAAATTTCATCAAAATCTATGTAGCGGTTACTGAGATTAGGAGGCTAGAAAAACGCCAACAGACAGACAGACCGACAGACAGACCGACAGACAGACCGACAGACAGACCGACGGAAATGAGTGACGTGGATTTTCGTGATGTAGGCATCATAAAACGCCCAAAAAGTGTATTATCTCAAAATCGAAAATTTTCGCGATCACAATACTCCCCTCACCTATCGGTGTGGGAAGTAAAAATATGTCGCTAGGTCTTCCTTCAGAGCCCCTACCCTACACCCTATTATGAATACAAGAAATTTCTCAGTTTTTCAACCCCCCACCCCCTAACCACCCCAATTTCACCCCACCCAAAAAAAACGCAGAAAATGATCAGGAACCTCTAAAACGCTTAAAAACGAAGTTTGAGCTGTTTTTATATTTTTACTTTTTTTTATTATTTGTGCGCCGCCACTGGCACGATTTATAAAAACCATACGCGTTTTCCATCCTCGCCACGGTAGTAATACTGTGTCAGAATTTCATTAACATCAATTCAACAGTTTCCTTGTAACACAATATAGAAGGATCTAAAGCAATACTCTCGTATGTTTACACCAGAAAAAATTCTAAGTCCTTTGGTTTCTGTAATAGGCAAGGCAATGTTCGGATGGACCTAAAAAAGTTATTTATGTTGCTAGGTCTTCCTTCATGGGTCAGTGGGCAGTCTATTATGAAAGCAACAAATTTTTCAATTTTACAACCCCCCACCCCCCAACCACCCCAATTTCACCCCCACCCAAAAAAAAGTAAAAAATGATCAGGAACCTCTAAAACGCCTAAAAACGAAGTTTGAGGAATATTTAATATTTTTTGTTTTTTGCTAATTACTCCGCCGCCCCTGCACCGATTTTCAAAATTATAAGAACATTACCTACTACGACCCCCCAGCATATCGCTGCCCAAATTTCATCACAATCCATGCAGCGGTTACTGAGATTACGAGGACACAAAAACGCGTACAGACAGACCGACAGACAGACAGACAGACAGACAGACAGACAGACAGACCGACGGAAATGAGTGACATGGATTTTCGTTATGTAGACATCATGAAACGCCCAAAAAGTGTATTATCTCAAAATCGAAAATTTTCGCGATCACAATACTCCCCTCACCTATCGGTGTGGGAAGTAAAACAGGGTAGAAAAACTATCGTTGTTAAAACACAACAGAAGCAAAAGGGGTGATAAAATCTATAATCAAAGCAAGAAAAACAAGCGCGTTTCATCCCTTGTCTCACACTACTGACTTCTGTCAGTGTTTTTGAAGTTTATTTTCTCTTATTTCTTTCAGTTCTATTGTTATATAAAATAAAATAACCTTTCCATGACTGACTAATGATAAGTTTTCTATTCAATTTATTTGCTGTAATCTTTACTTCACTTCTTGTTCGGTATTACTATCACTGTATAGAATAAGAAATATAGGTTTGCTATGATTGTTTTGTTATTCTCCATTACCAACAGGGCAGGATGTACAAGGAATTACAAAGGATTTCTTGAAATCCAGGGGGATTTACTGAGGAATTACCCGGATGTCCAGGGATTTACAGGGATGTAGAGGGATTTATCAGGAGGTACCAGGGATTTCCAAGGATTTAATTAGGATGTAGGGGATTTGCTTAAAAAGGGGGATGTAGGTGTACACTTTTTTGGATATGTGTTCACCCCTCGGACAAGACCGATTTTTATTTGGTATTTTTTTCCAAAAATCAACATTATTCGTTTTATAAAAATGTATGACACTTGGTGTATAAATTGATATATTATTTTATATATTTTTATGGGGTTTCAAAAACGGTACAATGGTTATCCCCAGTTGAAATAGTAGGTAGAAAAAATGACCATAACGCATTCCAGGAAGCAGCTACAAAGTTAAAGCACGAAACATTTCTAGTGATGCTACCTGGTAGGTTTTTCTATCAAGTCTCCTAAAGTTGAGTCGAAATTTAACTGCTTAACTATTATGGCATTTTCAGTTGGCAAATAGTAATCGCTCTTGTCCCTTAATTACTTGTTGCTGATATGAATGTTTGGTAGGAATTCTTATGTCCAACACTTACTAGCCTGTCTGCTATCCGAAAAATATCAGGTGAGTTTTAAAATAGGGATGAAATACACCAGATCCGTAAACAAGCATCTAGATCTTATCTCCACAAGCAACTTATACCAAATAAATTATCAGTGGATCTATTGTCTAGGAACAGGCCTACATTCGCATCGAGCATGGGGCAGAGCCTCGTATCAGCGCGCAGAAAAGGTCGTTTCAAACGCTCTTCCAGCGTACGAAACTTTGAAGCCTTGATAACAACGTTATTTTTTAAATTATAAGGAATAATAATTGGGAAATGATTCTTTTAGGTATAACTGAATCATTATTATTGATACAAAAAATTCAGTAAGTTCCCTCCTATTGTTAGTTGGCAAATCATCGAGAAGCATTGATGAAGTACGTTACTTGCTGTTTCCATAACCGAAAAGCGCATCTTTCTGTATTGCTTAGCTATAGCTTCCGAGATATTTTTGTGAAGTGCTACAAACGTCAAATTTTCTAAAGATGGCAGGATAACTCCGAAAATAGGCTTCGTAGACATAAACTATGATTAATAAACTGAACTTAGAAATCGACGCTGGATTCAAAAAGCGAATATTATGCAGGGTGTTATATTTAAAATAAGGAAGTTGATGGCAACTTCTGGTATATCCTGATGTCCGCTATCTTTGAAATTATTTTCTGCAAGTACACCATTTGAAAAGAAACGTTATTCTAATTTAAATGGTATTGATGAGCTTATTGAATCACCCTAATATGAGATATGATTTCGAATTTTGGCTCTCATTCTAGCACTACCTTTCTAAATTGGCACATGCCGCCACTGACAGATAGGCATGATGCATACGAATGGAACACTTGTTACCCCGACTACAGGCAAAACTTTGCGTTTCATAATCTGCGGGTTACGTCAAAAGCTCTGGTTATCCAGTAGTTAAGGGGCGTATTTATAGTCGATACTTAACGGTCCCTTAAGTAAGGTTTTGTGTTTCGAAACCTTACTTGAGGGTCCCTCACGTAAGGGACGAAATATCAAGATGACATGTCAGCATAACATTTCGTTGCAGTCAAGGCGAATTTATAGGCTAATTTTGGAGTACGGTGTTGTCAGTATGTGTCACATCCGGGAAAATGTCCGGCACAAAACACGAAATACTGGCACAAAACAAAAAAAGATAACAGAAAACATCAAAATGCATAGGCATATACATAACCAATTGACTCGGAATATGACATCGTCGCTGAATGCGCCCCGCCGTTTGGTAGATGCTGTCTAGGAAACAGATACACAAGGAAAGCCACACTTGAGGGTCCCTTGAGAAACGACTATGAATACGGCCCTAAGTTAACCCAGTGAAAAAGTATGGGTTATCTCTGACATTTGTTGTGGTCAACCGCTGACACGTAAGCTTGCTTATGAGGTTATAAAAACATGCATTTTGACATTGATGTCTAAGACGTCGATGGATTTTGATTACAGTAGGTTGTGACACAAGTCAAAAATATGGATACAAAGGTTATGTTTATTTCCCGAGGGGTTAGATTGTATTCACAGAACACAATTATGGCAGTGCTCTGAGACCCATACGTGCTGCCAACTTGAAGATAAATAAGCTTAACCACTAATTTTTTTCTGGAACAGAGCGACCCGATGACTACTGGTTAACTTCCATCTGTCGATTAAGTGACTACCAGGGTTACCAATGATTGTGAAACTGGGCCTAAACGTGGAAATGACAACCTTAGAAGGTATCGTAGAACTGTGACTTCCTAAAGCATCACTTACTTGATCTCTGGTCCAAAAAGTGCTTCCAAAGTAGGGCCGAACGTCCTATGCAGCGTATGGTTAATAACAGAGCTCTGCAGGTTGTTACTGACAGCATCTAATAACGAGTGGAAGACATGGGGTTCCTTGAAGGGCAAATGAGACGTAGAAGACGTTGGGACACTGCTGTCGCCTCTCTTGAAATCGATCTTTTCGAGGACAATCTCGCACTTTCTCAGGGTGTCCAGCGGCATTCGCTGTTGAGGATTGGACAGAATTTCCAGCAACTTTTTCATCTTGCTCATTTTCTCAACGTCTGAAAAGTAAGAAAAGGACAAAGTGTAATATACCTACGACAACCAAGTTTGGGTTATAGGCGTTATAGCATGGCATAGCATACATATACCGGTCGGACACAGTGGAAAAAATGAAGTTAATTGACTCAGTATGTACCACATTACGGTGATTTTTTATATTTTCCCATAGCTTGAAGCTATAGTCTGAGATTCCTTCCAACCAAATCATCAAACGCCCGCCTGCAAGAAAATATCCAACACAAAAACTCTCAAAGTTTCTTGCACCTCTTTTCGTAGGAACTAGGACGACACAGTTGTTATTTTGCAATCTTTAACTGATATTCTAATTACTTTGCACGCCGATTTTCTAATATTTAAAACAGATTATATTACCAGTATCAATCTTTAAAGGCAATGAAATGTTTCGTGTTTTCCCAACCACCCTATTCGAGACCCCATCCTACCTAGGCTCATTTTAACCACTCCCAAATAAAAGTAGAAAATGATCAGAGATCCCTAGAGTACCCAAAAACAGAGTTTGAACGGCTTTTATGTTCTGCTTCTTTTTTATATTACGCCGTTCATTTAATGAGCAATGAAGAGCCCGCTATGAATAGAACAAATTTTTCAGTCTCACAACTCTTATCCCCAATTCACCCTAGTTTTACCCCTAAAAAATGTGTGAGTGTGAGTGCACTTAAAAAATTTTGCACTGGAACTGCCAGTGAAATGTAAAACAGAAATCCAGTGCAGCCCCAGTGCAACCAGTGAAAAAAGCTATAAGACAGAAGCCTACTTTTACACTAAACGATGTAGAATTCTAGAAACTATGCAAAACTAGTTGATTAACGCAAGTTCGTTAAAAATGAACTTAATCAATTGGCGATAAATCGAGTATCCGTGGCGACCTCAGCTTCCAATACCTACAAAGCCTAGGGCATATGCAATGGCAACTGGTTCTGACACGTCGTTTACATAACGTTGGGCCGTCATTGTGCCACGATTCACAAGTAAGGTGACTTGTTCTTAAATGCAGTGACACTCCAAACACAACCAACTAGTCTCTCGACACATTTACAACCGATATAAAAGTTTTTGGATCGATAAAAAGTCATGCTTTGTTTTTAAACGTATAAAGTTTTTTGGAGGTGGGTAAATAACGGTTGAATGAACAACAAGTGTACTAAGGAGTATACTGCCTAGCTTTGCTCACATTTTTAATGCGAATATCCCCTTTTTTCTAGGTGTTCGGATTTCACTTACGTTTTGTTCAAGACACTGTTCAGTTTCTGCTGAGCCCGCCATCATAAATACCGCGAATATTGAGGAGTGAAAGAAAGTCGTATAGGTCCCGAAAAAAATGTTTTACTCACCATCGTTTCCCATCTTGGCGATCATTTTTCTGAGAGGTTCGATGTATTTGCTGAGCTGCCTCACCTTTTCCCTATACGCTTGCTCATCAGTCATGGCTCCCTGTGCCCCTGGAGTCCCAGCTCCTGCCATTGGACTGTGGCCTGGTTGACCAGCAGGGGTGTTGAGAGAAGAACCGCTCGGAGACGGAGCCATACCCACCTAAAGAAACACAGCATACAATAACTATAAGAATCGAACAGTATAAATACAGAGTGAGTCCCAAGTATGGAAGGCCTTATTTTCTCGGAAACAGTTTGCAATATTTTAATGAATTTTCATGAATATTTCTTTTATTTTTGAAAATCTTCACAAATACTATTTTTTATCAAGTATTCTCAATACTCAAATACCATACCGAAGCTACCGAAACTAACTGTAAATTATCCGGCGCAAGGAACAACACTTTAGAGATATATTATCAGAATGTCAGGGGATTAAACACCAAAACATCTCAGATCTTTGATTCGGTATCTAGTGGATCATATTCATGTATTGCTTTGACCGAAACATGGTTGAATCCCGTGGCGGCAGCGTGATATTGGCCGTACCAAACTTCTTGCATGCAAGTCAAATAGACCTTGAACCGTATGGAATAGGTCGAGACATGCCTGAATGTGATGTCGTAGCCTGTTTACTAAAGCTAAACTTCAAATCCATTCTTGTAATTATTCTTTATATTCCGCCAGACTCAACTATATCTGTATATGAGAAACTGTTTGAATGCTTAAGCTTCGTTAACCTTTTAAATGTTGATAGTACCTTAATATTGGGAGATTTCAATATTCCCTCTTATACAACGTTCCTGCAACAGAATATACCCTCTACACAGTCCATACTCCTTATAAATTTTTTGATGTCTGCAAACCTTACTCAGTATAATGACGTACTTAACTCTGATAACCGAATGCTGGATTTGGTTTAGAGTGATATTCCCTGCAATGTGTCTATATCCCATGCTATATTGACAGAACAAGATATTCGCCATCCTAGCTTATGTATTAGCACATCTTTGCATATCAACCGTAAAACTAATTTTGAGGATAATCGGAAGGGTAACTTAAATTTCAAAAAAGCGAATTTTCCATTATCATATGAACAGCTATTATTTATAGACTGGTCACAGTTGGAGACTGTCAATAGTCCTGACGAAGCATGCTCAATGTTTTATTCAATTCTGAAGCCAATTATCAACATGTGTGTTCCTAGGTACAAAACTCCTCGAAATAAGCGCACTTTTTCGCCCTGGTTCAACGGCAATATTATAAAAAATATCAGAAAGAAGGAACTAGCTCTAAAAGCGTCCAACAGATGCGGTCGCCAAGAGTGAGTTCAGAAGTCTGAGGGCACAAATCAAGGGCGATATATACAAAATGCCTTTCGTAATTTCACTCGCTCTATAGAGAATAATCTTAGCAGGAATCCAAAGAGTTTCTGGTCATACGTTAATATGAAAAAGGGTCGTTCCAGGATACCAGGTACTATGACATACGCAGGTAATGAAATTAGTACATTAAAGAATATTCTTGACAGTTTTGCTGACTTTTGAAAAAACATTCCATTCTGAAAAAGTATCGTACGATGTGTTGAATTTTAGGAGCTCATCTTCAAGTCCTCTAAATATAAAGATAACATCTTTTTCTGAGCAAGATATCGATGAAGGTCTGAAATCATTCAAGCCAAAGGTTACTGCTGGTCCTGACGGTACCCCGGCATATATTTTGAAAGATTGTGCACTATCATTTACAAAACCCCTAACTGTTATTTTTAATATGTGTCTTCGTTTCTCTTCATTTGCCACAGTTTGGAAAAAATGTAGAATCTGTTCTGTGTTCAAAAATCGGGGAGTTAAGTCTGACATTTCAAATTATCGACAAATTACAATCATGAGCAGCTTCTCTAAACTCTTTGAAATATTACTTTATACACGAATATCTCCTCAGATTCAACGAAACTTGTCCAGCAGTCAACACGGATTCATGAGCGGTCGATCTACCTCTACTAATCTAATATGTGCAACGCAATTTATTGCTGAATCTATAGATAATAAAACACAAACAGATATTATTTACACCGATTTTTCTAAAGCGTTTGGTAGGTTGGATCACTGGGTACTTCTGAGAAAATTAAGCGCAAGTGGCTTCTCACAGGATCTGCTGGAGCTTTTTGCATCATATCTTTCACCACCCCGCAATGAGTGTTAGATAGCCTAACCGTAAGTTTTTGTCACTTTCTTACTTATGTCAAGTGACAGAGACAAAATAATATGTAGTTAAGCTATCTGACACTTATCAGGAGGTGGTGAAACTGGCCCTTACTTTTGAAAAATTGGGAACAAACATGGATAACATCACTCACCGATCTGGGCTGTTGCCCGGCACCCCCTCCTCCTCCGGCCCCCATCATGCCCGGAGAGGGAGCCAGCGCAGGACTGGCGACGGGCTGTTGCCCTCCCACCATGCCTCCGCTGCCCACGGGCGACTGCACCGAAGGAGACGGCGACTGCTGGAACATCTGCGGCGGCCCCTGGGGGCCCCCGCCGTGTCCCGGGAACTTGCCGCCCATCTGGGTCATCAGCATCTGTTGCGGGGGCGGCGGTTTCTGCTGCTGCTGCATCGGCGGCATGCCACCTGTTGTTCGACCAAATTTACGATGTAATGGGTTTTTTCAAAAAATATATGAAATTAGTGAAATTTTTGAAAGTACTATAGGGTCTATCATACCATGCTTTGAAAATATGTTTTTTGTCCTTCAACCTTTAAAACTCACCACCAACTTTTAATTTCAAATAGCACCCAATAGTTTTTTTCTACACAAATTAAGGACGGTCGTCGAAGTATTTATTAGATGAAAATATTTTTTTCCATTTTTGATCACATAGGTATCTACACTAAAAAAATCGACAACTGTTATCGATCTTTCACAAAGTTATTAACGATTAAAAATCAGAAATTAACATAGGCTCTTATTAGAGAGCTGCGAGTTTTTTATTTAAAGGGAGAATGAACATACTTTAAGATTAGACAAAAAAAAAGTTTAGAAATATTCTATATTATTGTATTAAAAAAATAGGGTTGACGAGCGTTTGAATTAGTTATTAATTATTTTAGTCATGGTAGTTAAAACCGTCTCTTACGTTTCTTACCATATTGCAATCTGGCAACAGCGCTTCCCTTTCTTTACAAAAACTATAGTGAAAGCGTCATACAACGTGGATTAGATTAGGCTACTTTGTTGATTATCATTTTTATGTGTTATAGTCTGGGAACTGACGTTAAATTTCGCCGGACCGTTATAATGAGGCTATTTTTTTAATATACAGTTTCGTATTGTTGACGATAAAAAAGGTCTATGTTAGCTGGTTCTGGTTTCTGACTTATGATTTTGAGAATATTGAGAGTGTGCGTATCTCGCAAAAAAAATTTGAGATACTTTATTGAAGTTGAAAATTTTAGGTCAGGGATTCGGTTAGCTAACATGCTTTTTTCGTTTTTCTACAAAAAAACTAATCTGCAAGAAACTGTAAATTCTTCAGTACAATTACCCATAAAAATCTGTCGCCAGATCCCCCACTATTATCTTTTGACTTATCTAAGAACCACCACGGTTACAAGAGTTAGACGCAGAGGGCATTTGGTTCCAACAAGACGTTGCAATGGCACACACTTCACTGGCATCGCTTGCTGTTTTGAGGAGGCACTTCATAGAGCGCCTCATCTCAATTAGAGGCGATTTGGAGTGACCGGCCTGGTCTCCACTTGTTATTTTTACTTCCCACACCGATAGGTGAGGGGAGTATTGTGATCGCGAAAATTTTTGATTTTGAGATAATATACTTTTTGGGCGTTTTATGATGCCTATCGGTCTGTCTGTCTGTTGGTGTTTTTCTAGCCTCCTAATCTCAGTAACCGCTGCATAGATTTTGATGAAATTTGGGTAGCGATAAGGTGTGGGGCCGTAGTAGGTAGTGTTGCTACAATTTTGAAAATCGGTGCATGGTCGGCGGAGTAATTTTGAAATATTACTGACACTTTTTTAGACGTTTTAGGGATTCTTGATCATTTTCTCCTTTTTTTGGTGGGGAGTTAAAGGTGGTGTAGTGGGGGGGGGGCGGAGGGTGGTAATGCTGAAAAATTTGTTGTATTCATAATAGGCTGTCCACCTGAGAGAGAAAGACTTAGGGGTATAATACACTTTTTTAGGTCCATCCGAACATTGCCTTCGTCTATTACAGGTACCAAGAGAATTTTCCGATTTACATACGAGTATTGCTTTAGATCGTTCTATATTCTATAATGTGGAAACTACTGAATTGATGTTAATGAAATTTCGGCACAGTATTACTACTTTGGCGAGGATGGGAAACGCGTATGATTTTTAGGATTCGTCTCAGTGGCGGCGCAGCAATACTAAAAAAACTAAAAATATAGAAATAGATTTTTAGGCGTTTTATGAGTTCCTGATCATTTTCTATTTCTTTTTTGGATGGGAGTGAAATTGGAGCGGCTGAGGGGTGGGGGGTTGTAAAACTGCAATTTTTTGGTATTCATAACCGGCTCCCCATTGACCTGTGAAAGAAATACCTAGCGGCATAATACACTTTTCTAGTCCATCCGAACTCTGCCTCTCCAATTACAGAAACCAAGGGACTTACGAGAATTTTCTCATGTGTACAAAATACATACGAGAATTATTTTAGATCGTTCTTTAATGACATTTTGACACAGATTTATTACCGTGGCGAGGATGGAAAATGCATATGGATTCTAGAAGTCGTTTCAGTGGCGGTGCGGCATTAATAAAAAAACAAAAAAATATAAAAACACCTCAAACTTCATTTTTAGACGTTTTAGGTTCCTTATCGTTTTCAATTTTTTTTGGTCGGGGGGGGGAATTGGGGTGGTTCGGGGGTGGGGGGTTGCAAAACTCAGAATTTTGTTGTATTCATGATAGATGGTCCACTGACCTGGGAAAGAAGTACCTAGAAGAATAACACACCTTTTTGGTCGGGCCGGCGATGATTTGGTTGCAAGGGGATCTTAGACTATACCTTCATGCTATGGGAAAATAATAAAGCTGGAATCATCGGAATGTGTGGGAAGTACTGAGTCAATTAACTTGATTACATTTTTTAAGGGGGGTTTTGAAACCCTGAGTAAACGGAAGTAAATTGTCCAAGACAAGATTTGAAAGCCAACAGCCAGGAAAAAATTGCAAACTTAACGCATGATGCTAACACACGCCAGAAATCGGTTTACTAAGTATATTGAAAATGTGAGACCACACCTAACTAATTCGATATTCAAAACTATGCAAAACAAATCTTTAGATATGCGCCTACATTATAAAAAACAAATAAAAAATGCCTGATTCATACAATAACTTTTTTGATTTTTGAAAAAAAGGAAGTTATGATGCCGCACACCGTACATAAAATATTTGCCTCCTCTCTACATCACAGTATATTTCAGACAGATTTAACTCACCCATCATTTGGTTCTGCATCTGATTAGCCATAGCGCCACCCATCTGCATTTGGCCAGGCATCTGTCCCGGCATCTGCCCAGGCATCTGGTTTGGCACACCTCCCTGCATCTGGTTGGCCAAATGACTTGGCATCTGGTTGCCCATTTGATTCATGCCCGCATTCTGCATCTGCTGGAGGCGCATCTGGTTGGCCACTTGGTTCACCATTTGGTTGCTGCCCATTGGACTGCCGTTTGGAGGCATACCGATATTTTGGGGATCCTACACAAAGAGAAGACAGAAAAATTATATTTAGGACATTTGTTATACACCGAGTGTTACCCAGCACTAGTATCAGTATGGCAACATTTGGAAGGCAGGGGTATCAAAACTACCAACAGTTCTGTAGTACTGGAACCCTCAGGGATCCTTCAAGTAGGAGGTTAGACTCCGGCATCTGACAATGTTGCCACCTGTTTTAGAGCAGGACTAGGGCTGGATAACAGACAAGGCAACAGCACTCTGTATAGTATATTTAGTCAATATACAGGGTTTGATAAAAAGTTTGGAAATATTTGATTATTTGGTGAAATATCAAGGTATCAAAAAAAACTAGAATTTTACGATTTTTATGTACTAAACAGTGACAATTTTAACGATAAAGGATGAATCCTAAGGCAACAAAGTTGTACTTTTTAAATACAACATTCTTCCTTGATTTTTAAGCAAAAAATGTATGTGCCTAAATTTAATCGTTTGATTCCGAATTATCGATTTTCGAAGATAACAAATAAGTCATAAATAAAGTTTGGACATGATCGAATATTGGATGAAATATACAAGTGTTCGAAAAACGGTTCTTAGGAGTCTAATAAAAAAGAGTAGCAATACACGGTGAGTCAAACTCAACGACTCGGATGCATAGACTCGGATGCTTGTGATCAAAGGATATCTTTTTTCAGGAAAATGACTATCCGAGTGTGTGTAGGTCGAATTTGACTATATTTTGAAAATAAGGACTTATACTGATAAAGGGCGTGACATTTCAAAGTTATGTTTTTTCATTGGATAATTCTAGTGTAACTTTATGAATCACATAATTATCGAATTTGAATCGAATCGTTTTTGGTATAAGTAGATATCAAAAACAAAAAATGAATATTGCAGCGATTATGAAATTTCGAAGGCTGTGACTTTGCCGTGTGGTAAGCATGAAATGCGTCAGCTTAGCTAAGACGATGAAATTTGGATTGTTTTTGGTGGATTAATTGAGGAAACTTCAATCAGAGATCGTTTGATGTGTTCAAATGGGAATGCCTAATTTTTTATATAGCATTACATGCAAAATTTGATAGCCGTTATGATGTAAGGTTGTAAATATCAATTTCTGGTAGTTTTCATTTAATTTCAAATAGATATTCGATACAATCGGTGTTTTGCAATTTACCTATAAGTAACCGAGCAGGCCATGAAATATAATCAAACACGTGTTTGAAGAAAACAACTAACTAAGCAGAAAGATACAGACGTACAGAGTAAAATACCGTGATTATGCAAATTCTTTACAACAAATCAACTTCAACCAAAAACAACGGCGGTAACAAATCTAAGGTCAAAAATAAGCTGTAATACGACAGAAATGGTTATTTGTACAGCCTACTGCTACTGCAATATACTAAACATCAGTGGATAGTTTTTCTTTTTATCTCAAAGTAACAAATCTAAGGTCAAAGAGAGGCTGGAATACGACAGAAATGGATACTTTTACAGCCTACTGCTACTGCAATATACTAAACATTAGTAGACAGTTTTCTTTTTATTTCAAAGTTTTTAATGGTTCTGAAAATGTTTAATCTCTAGTTTATTGCAGTAGCTAGTAGGCTGTGAAACGTTCCATTTCTGTCGTACTCCAGCTTCTCTTTGATCTTAAATATATTACCGCCATTGTTTCTGGTTGGAGTTGATTTGTTGTAAGGAATTTTCATAATCTTGTCCCTTTACTCTTGTATGTATGTATCTTTCTGCTAAGTTGGTTGTTTTCTTCCATCTGAACACGTTTTTGTTTATCCATATTTCATGGCCTGCTAGATTGATTATATAGGTAGAAAAATTGAATAACACCGTTTCAATTGAAAATTTTATGAAAGCTACCAGAGACTGATATTCACAACCATATCATGAGAAAGGCTATCGAATTTCACATTTGATTGTATGAAAAAATAGACATTTCCATTTGAAAAATCAGGCTATCTGTGATTGATGTCTCCTTAATTAATCTAACGATTTCTCTAAGTACAAAAACAATTCAAATAATACTGTCTAAATAAGCTGACGCATTTCATGTTTAGTCGTACAGCGGAGTCTACCCTTCTAAGTTTTATAATCGCTGCGATATCAAATTTTTCATCTACTTATATCAAAACTAGTGTTTTTCACCTAAACGGTTCGTTTTAAGGCCTACATGTGATACATATAGTCAGTAAGTCACACTAGAATTAACCAAGGAATCTGAATATGCAATAATTAGGCACAAGCTGGTTAATTGAATAAATTAAATGAAATAGTCACAGTGTTTCGTTTAAAAAAATACAACTTTCATATGTTACTCTTTTATAAGACCCTGTATAAAAGTCATAATTTTGGAAATGTAGAGTGCAACTCGACATACAAACACCACCAATTTTTTTCCTGAAAAGAGATATTGTTTAGTCACAAGAGTAGCTTGAATTTGACTCTCACTGTATATCCCCCATTTCTTCATCCTGGATCTGCCTTGATTTAAGACGCAGGCCTAATATAGTTAAATTTACCTGCATGGGCATATTTCCGGGCATATTACCCGGCATGTTGCCCATCATCAGTTGTTGCCCAGGTCCTCGATTGATGGTCTGTAACAAATTGGTGGTGGTGGCTTGTTGGGGTCCTCCCATCTGGCCTGGCTGAGGTCCCATGTTCATCATTGGGTTACGCGTACCTTGACTTGCCAGATTCTGTAGAGCGTTGATGGGATCTGGCATTCCTGGACCTCCTTGACCCTGGCCTGGACCAGCCATGCCTCCAGCTTGCTTTGGTTCTTTGGGGTGTAATATCATAAGTTACTTTGGGTACATTTGAAAAGTTATCTTTAAATTTGTACTCTCAGCAAACAAAAAACACACCAGTAGATCAACTCAGTACTTGCCATGCTGTACAGTTTCTGATTTTTCTTTATTTCGCATAAAACTGTCCTGTTCCTTCTTACATCACAAAAAAATTGGGCAATGGTTGCTATAAGATATTGTAGATTTAAGCAAGTCAATATTGCTTTAGGAGAACCTCGACATATGTCGAATGATGGTACCACCTGGTACACTGATGGCTCCAAAATTTCATCAGGTACATAAGGAGGCATATACGGTGGTAGGCTTGAGTGGAACAGTATCCGAACAGGGATACTGACTACTAATTCAAAAATAGTATGGGACTGCCATAATACCCTAAAGACACTGGCGAAGACCAACAAGGTAACATTATCTTGGACATCTAGGCACAGTGAGAGTGCCAAAGAAGGTGCATAACTCCCTCACATCTGGTCATAACCACCATGTGGTACACTGGTACAACATACAATATGGTATGGACAGCTGTCAGCAGTTGGCTGTCAAATAAGCACCAGGGGACAGAGTGGTAGGGAATGTTCAGTAGTTCAGTCTAAGAGGATGCTGAGGGGACTCTTGTGTTCTAAAACCGCAGACGCTCTCAGATTGAGAAGGAAGGAACTGCGAAAGGTGATTGGATTTATAACTGGCCATTGGACGTTCACACCTGCAAAAGTTGGGGATCGATGTAGCAAATCTTTTATGCAGGAAGTGCGGTCAGGCAGAGGAAACAACGAAGTACTCTATAAAAACTCCTATATGAATGTAGCCCAGGAGGGAAGACAGGAGAGCATAGTCCAATACATCTCAAGGTTCGCAAAGAACTTGGGATGGGATGGAGCGCACCCACTGCAGTCTCAGAGACCATCCTGGACCTCCCTCCGTTGCAAATTGTAATAATGCACCAAATCGCAGAATATGTGGGGCCTCCGAGTAACAACTGTTCAGTTCTTACTCTGAGTGTGGGGCATAACATAATGGATGCAAGAAAGGACCACATAACTCCGAAATATATCTTTAACAAGAAATTCGAAACTATAATAAGAGATCGAGAACTCTATGAAGTAAACAACCTGCATAGGGAAATAGTCTGGTACACAGATGAATGAAAGACCGAGCAAGGCGCAGGAGCGGGAATCTTTGGAAGAGGAACTAGACAGAGCATTCCGCTAGGAAAATACGCCTCGGTATTTCAGACAGAGGTGTACGTCATCCTGCATTGTGTAAGGATAAATAATGAGCGATCCTACAGAAACAAGAGGATCGCAATATTTACATTCAGTCAGGCTACACTTAGGGCACTAGAAGGGCTCAAAGTTACGTCTGCTCTAGTCTGGGAATGGCTACAAGAACTGGGAAGGCTGGCAGAACACAACAAAGTAACTTTGGAGTAGGTGCCAGGACACTCAGCTATAAGAGGAAATGAAAGGGCGGACGAGCTAGCAAGACTAGGCACGCCTGCTCTATACACTGGAGCAGAACCCGCCCTGGGGGTGCCTAAAAGCACAATCAGACACCAGGTAGGAGAATGGACGAAACATCGGCACAAGGAGCAGTGGAACTTGTTGCCAGGATGTGTTCATGGTAAAACATCATTAAAGCTCCATGCAAGAAAACAGCTGAAACACTGCTCTCCTTGAGTAGGAATGAGCTCCGAATAACGACGGGTATCCTCACAGGGCATTGTCGCCTGAAGGAACACCTGAATAAGATGGGACTCTACAATGGAGACCTCAACGGTAGACTGTGTGGAAGAGGAACCGAGTCAGCCCTACATGTACTAGATCACGTGCGAAGCGCTAGATCACCAGAGACAACAGCTCTTTGTGAAGACCAAGCTAGAACCAATGGAGTACAGCTCAGCACAAGGACCAGTAGAAAAACTGCATAAACTTATGCAGGGATCTAGATTGCTGGAGTGGATACTGTAAATGAGAGGAGCAATAATACAATAGGCCTTAAGGCTTAAGTATTGACGGGGACAGTAAGGTCGGACGGCTCCTGGAAAAAAAATGAGACTCTGTCTGATCTCTTTGTCTGGGGTTACACAATAAGCCTAAAGGCTGAGCAGCAAATGTAGGGGTAACTGAACCCTAATCCCCTCATTACTAAAAGAAAAGTAGATATTTGCTTGTAATGTAGCAAACTTAAAGCTGGATATATCTGAAAGTTTATACACTTCTAAGTTGAAAACATACATAGTGAATGAGTAATGAAATGGCTTTATAGTTTCTCCTACCTTCTCAGAAAGTTTGTATACTACTCGCAAGTGATATTCGAACACCTAATAAAACGGGATATTTGCATTGAAATTTTGTACACAGCTTGGCGGTACCATCTCTAGTACACATGTAACACTTTTTGTTCATTCAGACGCTATTTACCCACATGGCACCTCGAAAAAACTAGACGTGTAAAAACAAAACAGGCATTTTGCCGATTCAAAATCGATGATATCTGTTGCAAATGTGGCGAGAGACCAGTTAGTTGTGTACAAGAGATGAGTTGGTGGTATAAAGATGCCCCCTAGAAAACGACAGCCCCAGCTTACGCAATTAAGCCCCTTTGAACGGGGTTGGATTGTAGGCCAACGAGAACGTGGTGCTTCGTTCAGAGCAACTGCTGCAACCATGGGGCGAAGCGTGGCTACAGTTGTAGCAGCATGGCACGCATGGATCGCAGAAGGGCGAATGCAGCGAGATAGAGGTTCTGGAGCACGTAGAAGAACTACAGACCGTCATCTACGACTACTGGCCCTTCGAGACAGAATGCGATCCACTCGATCTGTTGCTGACGCGTGGTATGCAGCTATAGGGAGGCCCATTCGTATCTGCACAATGTACCACACATTGAGTGAAATGGGCTTAGGATCATATCGTACGCCTCTAGTGCTTCCACTCGCAAATCATCGTCGCCAACGGTTAGACTGGTGCCAATAACACCTACAATGGCATGCGTAGCGGCATCAGACGTTCGTCTCCGACGAGTCCAGGTTTTGTCTGGGGGCATATGAGGGACGCCAACGCGTAATACGGCGACGGGGTGAAGGACGTGATCTCCAGTTTGCTGTTGAGCGCCATGTACACCGTCCTATTGGTTTGATGGTTTGGGGTGCCACTGCATTCAATTCAACAGCAAGTTACCTTTACTTGTGATTCGTGGCACAATGACTGCGCAACGTTATGTGAATTAGGTGTTAGAACCAATTGCCGTTCCATATGCCCGAGGCCTCGAAGAGGGTTTCTTCCAGCAAGATAATGCACGTCCTCATGTAGCAAGGGTATCGTTGATGTTCCTACAGGAATCTGAGGTCAGGCTACTCCTCTGGATCACCCGATTTATCGCCAACTGAAAAAGTATGGACTGGATGGGTTGATACATAGGCGATTTACCTGTAATCCTCTGACATGGGAGGCTGTACCTCTAGACCTTATCAGCAACCTGATTACGGGCATGCCGCGTAGGCTAGGGGACTGCATTCGTCAACATGGAGGGCCCACCTATTATTGATCTGTTGCATTTTTTTATGAACTAATTCTGGCAAATGGGTTCGTTTGTTATTGTATTTAGTCCTACCGCATTTCATCAACTGTAACCCTTTTTTCTCAGTGATCGGATTCCACATGCGAGTAGTATTTATATTTCTCTGATGCATCCTTGTGCTTCCATTAGCTCACAAATGCTAATATACCAAATTGGTGTTGCGTGCCCAACCAGTAATGCATTATTTATACTAATGGTACAACATATTCCTGTTAACAGACACAGCCGTAACAATAGAGAACTCAAGGTCAGAATGCCTATGGGAGTAGAGACCATACAGTGGGTACAACTGTTGAAGAAAAATGTATACTGGATATATCCAATGAATTCAAATAGGTTAGAAGAAGTAAACAAATATTCATTTGTTTGAACCATGAGGAATGGTGGTACAGGATTGTTTTACTATGTTGCCAGATCCCCTCTGGGTAAATCCACTGTATTGTCCTTATATACTAATCGCTGCAGTGATAGTAAAATGGAGAAAAAAAGATGTAAGGAAGAATATAAATTAGCCTATTACCTCAAAGGAAGACACTGATCCAATATATTTGCTTGTATATAGGAACCTGAAAAAAGCTGTAATTATTCAGCATGGGTGCTAGCAGAGTGGGCACGGCCACGCCCCCCCCCCTGGAGCAGCGAACATAAGAATCTTGTATAAGCAAAAACCAAATTCGTCCCCCATGCCCTTATTTGAGCACTCAATTTAAGTCGGCCCCCCTGTACAATTTTCTGGTGGCGCCATTGTTAATCAGGTCAAAACTTCGCTTCCACTAATGTGGCATATGAAAGATTTAAGAATATATAGTGAGGCGGTGGTGAAGTAATATGTCGTATAAACAATTATTTTTCACAAAACTTCCATCGAGGGGCCTGCGATTTTCAGCAAACCAGTATAAACGGAGATTGACAGTACTTTATTTTGGTTTAATCGTAATTTCGAGTTAATTTTGGGTTTAAAATAAATTAATAATAGACTATTTTAGACAAGATGATGAGGTTTTGCAATTTGTAAGAGACAATTAGACGGTGCTGAGTGCAGATCTTATTATTGTTAAGAATGTAAACACATGGTAAATAAAAACAGCAAGGTCTTGCAAACACACACATGCCTACTAGAGCATAGGCTTTGGTTCTTCTAACCTATTCGAATTCGTTGGACATATCACATATCAATTTCATTGTATATGTCGATTTGGTTGATGGCTGTATAGAAGTTGATACCTTTTACAGAGTAGAGTGTTTCATTTACATTGTATAGCAAACAGGCTATACATAATTTCATAAGTTAATATCAGTCTGTGATTGTACAAAAAAAAAACCTGAAATCCAGTACAATTCCTCAAAGAAGCACCAATACCTTGACACGAATAAAAAACTATTGAAGTGCGTTTTTTAATCCATCAAATACATTGTATACATGACAATGTTTATACTCTCAATCATGCTGACTAACACTACAATAAAGATATTCATGAATATCCTTTTCAGCATTTCTTGCTGCATTGAAAAATTGTGAAATAGGGACACTCTTTACAAATCTTGGGGGAGCTTGGTTCAAAACCTGAAAATAATATGATTTGATTCATGGAAACAATAGTCATTTTTATACCTTGTCTAGAATGTCATCCATTGATGCATCAGTATTCTTTGCTGAAAATCATACATATTATTAAAATGATGCTTTTGACAGACTCTAAGGAAGGAAAAGTCCAGTCTGTGAGAATAAATGTGATAATAATAGATGCTAATTATTTTTCAAAACCAATTTTTCGAATTGTCTCTCTGATCCACAACACTTCACTGGCCAATAATAAAACCACATATTATGCTGAATGATAAACTATTACTGAAGTTTCAGCCACCTCTGTAGTCTTTATCAAAGTAGCAAATATTTGTAAATTAATTAATCTGGATTGAGGAAACATTGTGAAGAAATTAATTTGAAAAAAATAGAAGCTGTTGCATGACACAGCTGTCAAACAACGTTACTCATTCCAATTAATTTTGTTAGATACGTTGCACTTTGATAGAGGCTACAAAGGCGGCTGAAATATCAATAAATGCTATTTTGTTGTAAAAAATTTTATTTATTTGTCAATAAAATGTATTGTCGAGGATCCCAAGTAAGGTTGACCTTTGCTGATCTGCTTGTTCAATAAAAATTAATACATATTTTATCAATTAAAAATATGTTCCTAAACTCCCACTAACTGTTGCCTAAAAAAATTTTCATAGCTTTAATAGTTAATCAAAATTATTAAAAGTAATTATTTTTCAAAAATTCACTGCTATCAAAATATATCAATGGAGCGCCTTGGTGTCCGAGCAATGCCTCAGCGCACTGAGCAAGATGAAGAAGCAGTTCAAGTATGTGGTGACGTGTTCCATCATGCAGAAAACGGGAGCTATGTTGCACACGGCCAGTTCTTGTTACTGAGACAGTGCAACGGATGGGACGTGTATGGTGAGATGGGAGAACAAGACCATGTACTGCGTGGTTACTGTATTTGGACTTGCTATCTGAGGTGTGGTGAACTGTACATACTTGTGTTCTGTTGGTGGTTCTCCAACATTTTTTAACAACTGGTAATATAGCTTGTACTATAGTTTAGGGTTGCCTGCGAAAATCAATTGACAGTTGCCATTTGGTTACATTTATGATCAAAATTTGGAGCTAACAAGATGTGTGGTGTGGTGTGGTGGGGAGGCATACTATTTGATTGGTTAGAGCAGGACACAGACAGGCCTTTGTGTATCCAAGCCATAAAATATCTCTGTTCAAAGTATAGAAAAGAATAAAACTAGTAAATAATTGAGACATAATTTTAATATCAAAACAATTATCATATGGATTTCAATCAAATAATAGAAGAAAACATACTTAAAACAAAAATGAAACAAAATGTTTCAAAACTAAATTAATTAACACATGTTTAATGGGAAAATTATAATTCTATTTTATTAGATAGAACTTTTTTAGAAAATTTTTATTAAATATTTTTAATATGGTAAGCATATCAGTGAATGAAAAATAATTATTTTTTATAATTCTAATTAACTATAGCTAAGAATTTTTTTAGGTAACTCTATTGGTGGGCATTTCAAAACACATTTTAATTGATAAAATATAATTTTTATTTGATCAGTAGATCAGTAAAGGTCAACCTTACTTATGATCTTAAACTAATAATGGACCAGCTCATTACTATTTAATAATGCATGAAGCATTGAATAAAATCGCTCATTAGTTATAGACTAAAAACACATTCATGCATTTGTAGTAGAATAGAAAACTTTGAAGTAACAACCAAACTCAACACAAACAACAATTAGTAGCAGACATAGCTCAAAAAGTTAGGATGGTAAGTAAATCCTTTCAGATTGAAACATTTGTAAACAATATTTTACTGTGGTTACTGCAAGATAGCTAGAGTTAGAAGGCCAAATTTTCAACAGCTTCCCTCTGTTATCAGAACTGTCTATGGCAAATTTTGAGTTCCCAGGACAATGATGTAGAAATGAAAATTATGTAGATTTCCAATTACTATGTTTTTACAGGCTTCCAATATGTTCTGGAGACATTTGAGTTTCGAAATATATATTGTGGAAACATCAATTGGATGCGTTTTCAAAACTTTTTCTGTTCAAGGTCAATTCTCTAATTTTTGGAATTGTATCGAGATCCAAATGTTGTGGAAACACTAGCTGTCAGTTTCAATATTTTTTGAAATGGACCATACACAGTGTGCAGTGTTACTATTGTCAGTTTGTTGAAGTTTAATATTCTAAATTTGAAACTGAAGATTTATGATAAACAACAAAATAGGTTATAAAGCTAGGAAATGATATTTGGCAATGGTGTCAGCTGAAAACATTTTGAATGTGTTTTGAAAATCGTTTTGAAAAACCTATTGTGGAAACACAGACAATACAATATCACAAAATGTTTTGAAAACAATTTTCAAAGCCTGTGGAAATGGTAATTAAATCAAATCCCTCAAGTTTTACAATACATCTACAAATAAAATTGGCTATCACTCTCCTATTGCAGATTGATATTTTGGTATTGGTACATACTGTATAATGCACCCCATAAAAAAAAGAGCAACAGTAACTAATGCATGCTATTTGGTATCTTACTACACATACTTACATCTGTTCTATTACCATAATCTTTAAAATCTAATTTTCATAAGCCTGCAGTTTTGTCTATATTTGCAATGAATCCACTTGCACAATATTAAGGGCCGGTTTTACCAGTCCCTGATAAGTGTCAGATAGCCTATCTACCAGATAGGCCCATATGGCATTATCTAACAGATATGCTATCTAACACTTATCAGGAACCAGTTAAACAGGCCCTAAACCTTAGAAGATGATTGGAAGTAAGCAATAATGGTTCTGTTCTCAATTCATTATAGCCATATTCTGATTTTCAGAGAATTTTCTTCAATAAATAATAATTACTGACTTGGTCTTTCCAAACTACCAATATATTTTGTATATTGTTTTGATAAGGCAAATTTTCATGAAAATCTTTATTGTCTAAGCATCCTCAGATCTGAGGCATAGAAAATTTTGTGGTAAGTAGGGCAAGTATAGTATTCATTGTCTAGCTACAGGAATAATAGTTATGTAAAAGGGTTAGCAAATTTTGGTGCTTTCAAACATATTAGTGGCTCACATCAACTGGTGGTGCAACAAGAGATATATTTAATAGATACAGTACCATACTTACTCATCTCCCTGACATGAAGAATTAGTCTAGCAACAAAGCCAAGGTACTCTTCTTTGTTCTTAGCCTTCTGGAAAACATGACTCTCCATCTCTAGACTGTTCCTGGATGGGTTCATACCAGAAGACCGTATCGCTTCATCGCTGAAAAGTAAATTGACGAATTGTCACAGAAAGCTTCAAAAAGAGGCAGATTACTTACATCTTAGCAACAACGCTCTGCCTGAAAGCAGGGGTTCTCCAGTTATTCTCATCAGCCATATTCACTCCTGATCTAACTAATCTTAGATGTCTCCTTACAAAAAGTAGCGAATAATCTGGTTTTTTAGACTGACAAATTTTCCTCTGAATGTAAAGATACCACCACAGCCACCTTGTGATACCACCACAAACACCACCTTCAGTTGTTGGATGTGTCTACTTCGTGTATTTTTATCTACATTTCTTCTTAATTATCCACAAATCACATAGTTATTGGTCATATAAACATTATAACAATATTAATTACATTTTTTTACTTTCTGCTTACCACAAAGTCGGTGTTTACGGTTTTCGACCAATTTTCGATCATTTGTTGACGTTGACGTTTATAGCGATTTCGAGACAGCTGACGCATGACCTGAGACAAGAGCTGATGCAAGAAACGAGAAAAGAGCAAGTATGTTCCTTCGTTAATTACCACAACAGATACTGCAGTGTTGCCAGCTAATTATATTTTCAGTTCAACACGTCTTATATAAATCTATGGTCAAAATTTTCTAACCTTGGCACCTTCTGTTCATACGATGGCCAAAGTTGTCGAGCTGTTTGAACACGCCTTTTATCTGGACCTAGGACCGCTACGAAGATAAATTTTTTTATATGAAATTTGGCAACTGAGCAGGACTGACGCATTTGGTTGACGCCGAGAGTTGCCTCTTGTTTGATACCTGTTTACCGTGGTTTCTTAACTCTTGTGCCATGTCAAGAAACCCAACCTAAAATAAAATGGGTGTGTTTGTAAACAGTTATGTTTTGAATTAAAACATCCTGCCTATTTTGGGTAAAACATGTAGCTTCAAACTAAGTAAAAAGACACAGTGCTAGTATTAATTGAATAGTAAATATGTCCTTGCAAAATGTAGCTGAAGACTACTTCAGTAGTATCAACCCAATAGCGTCCCGTCTATGTAGTGATTTGAAGGAAATAAAATCGTCTTATGAAGAATTGTGGAACTCCCTTCCAGAGAAGGAACAACAGGAGATCCTGACTGATAGCATCATCAAACCAGAAATATCAATTAAATATCTCAGGAAGGAAGAGAAACCACGAACTGATTATGCTGTTAATCTAATTTATGACGGAACATGTTCTTATCGTGATGAGCATTCTGGTCCGTTCAGTTTCAAAACCAGGAGTCAGAGGGACCTCAGACTGTTTAGAGTTGAGGAACAACCTGTTCCAAAATTAGATGCAATGAATAAAGCCAAAGCTAAGTCTAAGGTATGAAGGCCCAAAATCAAAAGGTTGCATATATAATTATAATAATAAAATGTAGCACAACTGTAGTGATCACCCATTTTCTGATCAACATGATGAACAGTGTGGGGCGCTCCCGGAGTGATGCTATTTTTTTCATCATAACAAAATTATTGTTACAGTAGCAATCCTATAGCCACTGTAGCTATAGCCCTGATGAGAGCAACCATTCATTTGCAACTTTGGTAACATTTGGTTTGAAACTTTCATTACATTAAACTAAAAATGTATAAATAGAGGTACCAAATAAAAGGACAGCTTCTGCTGTCTTGAAATTTTGGACAAACTTTACATGTGTATATTGTATATGAATCAAATAGCCTATAAAAAAACAATGTAGCTTTGAAGGGGAATTACTATTTAGTTATATGAGTCTTGAAAAAAGTGTTTTGCATACAATCCTTGATATTCACAAACTATTCTGTTTGGCAGGGAAGAAGATCTAATATCTGTGTCATATCCTGCTTCTATTGTTATTAGGCTCTAAAGCTAATATCTCCAAAAATTAATTCCGATTTTTAAAACATACCTTGCAAACTTAAGATTTATTGCAAAAAGTTGGTATTAGGCAACCAATAAAGATTGTGGTTTTGAAGGTTAAGAAATAGTTACACAAAAAAATGAGTTAAACTTAGATTTATTCAGAAAAATAATCACCCTCAGCTAGTATTGTGCTGTGCTGAGTGGATTTCAGCAGTGATGGTTCGTTCACTTGGCAGAAACTCATAGTGAACTATACCTGCTGTAGTTCACCATACACATAACAGAACCTTTTCTTGGTGAATGCTTTAGCGAACAGAAAAGGTGTTGTCTTCCATTAGGATAATCCAAGACCAGATACAGCTAGAATCATCCAGGAAACTATAGCATGACTCCATTGGGAAATTTTACCTCACCCTCCATACTCACCAGACCTTGCCCCAAGTGACTGTCATCTGTTTTTGGCCTTGGGCAACCACATGCAGAATCGGCCATTTGAAAATAGTGAGGTTTTAGAAAACGAGATGACATACAGTCTTGGGTCTAGATAGGAAAGGGTAATACTTGTTGAGGGTGATTATTTTTCTGAATAAATATAAATTTAACCCATTTTTTTGTATAATGATTTCTTAACCTTTGGAATGGCATAGACTTTTTTGATTGCCTGATAATTTAGCGTCCATTTTTTGTGACAGTTAAACTGCATAATGATTGAAAGATTAACATAGGTGCTTAATTATGCTCAAGCTTAACAGCTACAAACTGCATACTTTGTGCCTTTTTAAAGATGTGACGTTTTTGTTGCAGCCTTTTTCTGCAACCTACCAAGATGTGAAGTCAGAAGCCATCAGTGAAGTTGCAGAAGTGAACAAAAATACAAATTCATTGCCAAAAACAGGTTTAGATTTTTTGGATAATTGGTAAATTTAAAGCTCAGCTACTATATTACTTTTAATGTTAAGCTCATCAAATATCTATTTCATTTTCATAAAGATTTGGTATATTTATTATATTAATATGTTTTTTATGCTTATGTTGATGTAGCAATTGTATATGTGATGATAACTTTTGATGCAACATTACTAACCCCATGATGCAACAAGAGAATAATTTGCTCAGTTGCTCAAGTTACAAGTAAACAACAACTGTGACAGTGAAGGGGAACTGGGTTGCACCATTGATTAAGAATGGTTGCACTTAGTATTATCTACTTTTACCTTTGCATGCCTAAGCTGAAGATGCTCAGAGCTATCAATTGTTTTACATGCTTATAAAAAAATCTAGAATGAGTTACAGAAAAAAATACATTTGTTATTGATTAATCTGACATGACATGGAGCAAGTTTCTCATTCTTTTCAAAAATCAGTATTAAAAAGACTTACCTGTTTTGTGTGCAGTCTACAGATAAGTTTTCTGTGTAATTTAGGAATATATTGAGAAAATCAGAAAAATATTAGCTATCATGTGACAGTGAAGGGGAACTGGGTTGCACCATTGATTAAGAATGGTTGCACTTAGTATTATCTACTTTTACCTTTGCATGCCTAAGCTGAAGATGCTCAGAGCTATCAATTGTTTTACATGCTTATAAAAAAATCTAGAATGAGTTACAGAAAAAAATACATTTGTTATTGATTAATCTGACATGACATGGAGCAAGTTTCTCATTCTTTTCAAAAATCAGTATTAAAAAGACTTACCTGTTTTGTGTGCAGTCTACAGATAAGTTTTCTGTGTAATTTAGGAATATATTGAGAAAATCAGAAAAATATTAGCTATCATAATTTCATTAAATAGAATTTGATTTGTACATGACTTGCCACTATAGTTTCCATATATTAAAAGCCTTATTCAATGAATAAGCCTTATTTATGTGATTTTTGTGGAATGATTTTGCAGAATTTCGATGCTGCTATTATTATTAGTATTATTATAAGACTGGAGAAAAATGTATAGAACTGTTCATTTGAACCTGCTGGCTGGTCTTCTTGTTATTGCTAGGGCTAATTTCACAATTTTTTTTGAATTTTCAAACCAATTTAAGAAACTAAATACATTTTTTGTTTCACGATGTAAAAATTGTTATTTCAATACTGCCCTGCTCTCAGAGTAACAACTGGCCCTGTTTTATTAAGAGATCACTGGGGACTTCTTTATGAAAACTAAGTTTCATAAAGTCATAGAAAAGCTTTCAGTAACAAGTTTTGTAAACTTTGTTCACCAATTTTTGTGCCATCCAGTTTGGTTCTGTTTAATTTAAAATAAGACCAATAATAATATGCATTGATAACTTTTCTAGTGATACAATATGATTGTCATCACTGATGAAGTTTCTTTGCGATAATATACTCAGTTAAATGTACTTCATACTGATATTGATAGTTTTTAAAACATTTGATCAATAAAAACGACTTTTATTATGTGTTTGTGAATGTCATACTTTTATTTGCTTGTTTTGTAACTATATACACTTTTTTCTTTTTGTACTATTGAAGTATTTTAAATTAAAATGCTGACAACAATGCAAGCTTTTTCACTCTCTTATCCCATTTCAAATGTGTTTAGTTGTAATGCTAAATTTCCTTACATTATTTAAGAAGCACATTTGAAAAATCATAATCTTCTGTGTTCTATTTCATATAAGCAGTGTTTTACCACACAGTGCAAGATCCTGCAGAGGGCGTCTGTGTGGTGTAGAATTCTATTTATTGTACTCTGTTTATGTGTGTTTGATGGCACTTCATGTCGTTGTAAACCAGAAACAACCATTTATTACTAGAAAGGAGTCAATCAATTTCATCAGCTTTAAAGATGTCGAATTCGGCTTTGCTTGATAAGCTGAAAAATAAGATACAAAACATGAATTCATTTTTTTGGTTATGTTATTTGTACCGGTTTCCATTTAAGTGATTCCGAA
The DNA here is from genome assembly GCA_951848785.1 of Callosobruchus maculatus. Classification (NCBI taxonomy): domain Eukaryota; kingdom Metazoa; phylum Arthropoda; class Insecta; order Coleoptera; family Chrysomelidae; genus Callosobruchus; species Callosobruchus maculatus. The sequence continues at coordinate 895,967 of CATOUR010000180.1, forward strand.
GGGTAAACGAAATTAACTACAGGGTGTCCAGTTAGTGTGTAATTCTTCGATATCTCGCAAGGTAAACCTGATAGAAGAAAATGTAAAATACAAAAGTTATTTGGTTACTTAAGACGCATAGTCTAAAAATAAATATACAGGGTGTTGTGGGAAAGTAGGATAGTGATCAACTTAATTTTTTTATATGGAATTATACCTTTTTTTAAATTTTTCTAGTTTCCATCATTGATCTCTATTTAATCCTAAAATATTTTTGGGATCGGTTGCAACGTTGCCAAGTTATAATTTATTTTCTATTAATTTCCGCATTTGCAAGGTCGCAAGTAATACGTCCAAATTGATATATTCCTTTAACCTCTCTCAATAATATTATACAGCGACTTACTTGAATATTAAGTGGATATTATTTTGGATGCTACCAGCAATTTGTATCTGCAGAGTGTTTTTGGCAGAATTTTAAATTACGGCAATTGAAGGTCATTTTACTTTGTTTTTTTGAATGTAACACCCTGTATTTTTTATTTTAAATCGAAATATCTCGATCGGTGAAATTCAATACTAGGGGGTTTTTGAACATACAGAATTCAAAAACGCTAACATCAGTGTTGTCAGATTTACCAATTTTACGTCATAATTTTGAATGAAATGCCCTATTTATGAAGTCTAACGTAAAAGTGGTAAATCTGACAACACTGATGCTAGCGTTTTTGAATTCTGTATGTTCAAAAACCCCCAAGTATTGAGTTTCACTGTTCCAGCTGTGGCAGTTTTGAAAATATTTAAGCGTTGCGGTACTGTTTACTGAAAAAGCTGTGTTGCCGTATCTCAATAATTAACAGAAACAAAATTTTTAAATTGTGAGATCTTACTAAGTTCGACATGGGCAATTCATTGCAATAAAAATAAGTAGAGGATTCTATTTAAAATAAATTAAAATCGGTGATATTTGTTTAAAAATTTGGAAACATAATTTATAACTTGGCAACGCCGCAAACGCGAACAAAAATATTACAAGGCGAGATAGGGTATTAGTAGATATTTCGATTTAAAATAAAACATACAGGGTGTTGCATTTAAAAAACAAAGTAAAATGACCTTCAATTTGCTGTAATTTAAAATTCTGCCAGAAGCACCCTGTAGATACAAATTACTGGAAACATCCAAAATAATATCCACTTAATATTCAAGTAACTCGCTGTATAATATTATTGAGAAAAATTAAAGGAATATATCAATTTGGACCTATTATTGCAACCTTGCAAATCCGGAAATTAATAGAAAATAAATTTTAACTTGGCAACGTCGCAACCGATTCCAAAAATATTTCAGGGTTGAATAGAGATCAATGATAAAAACTAGAAGAATTTAAGAAAAAGTTATAGTTCCATATAAAAAAATAAAGTTGATCACTATCCTACTTTCCCGCAACACCCTGTAGATTTCAAAATATTTTTAGAATATGCGTCTCAAGTAACCAAATAACTTTTGTATTTGACGTTTTCTGCTATCAGGTATACCTTGCAAGATATCGAAGAATTACACACTAACTGGACACCCTGTATAAGTTATAACTGATCTTTGGCAAATAGTGAAAGCTAACAGCGAAATTTTCGATGGTTCTGCTGAGTGGTTGGTGTTATCCAATAGGGAAAGGATAACTAAATGTTTACCGACTTTATTGCTTCCAATCTTTTCTTCAGAGCTTGCACAAGTTCAGGGTGACCAAGTGACAGTGACCATATATTCACAGCATAGTAAACAACCAGCACAATAACTCAGGTTGGCGGCAATTACACGCGCGTCCCCACTTTTGGATGATTTTTTTGTAGGGCTGCTAACGATACTTCGATACTTGTATTTCTACACTAAAATCGAGTATCTTTATCTTAGATACTTTTTGAGCGATTCCAAGCTGGTATCGATACTTTTGTAGGGGTATCGGTATCGAAAATAATTATATAATTATTGAGGGGTGTAATCAATTATTGCACAAAATTCTCTGTACGAACCAAACGCGCCTATTTGGCTAAAAAATATCGAGTTGGTACCGGTATCGATATTTTCATTTTCGCATCTCTACCCAAACTTCACAACCGTAAAATCATCCCAAGGTCAAATTTTGTGGGAACCATTTTTATATAGGAAATCCTCAGAGGTATTGTGCTGGTTGTTTACTATGCTGTGATATATTTATACTTCATAGATCAATTCCGGACGCTAGGCTTACCAGGGAAGGGGGGTAGTTGGACACTGTCAGAAAGTGAAGAGAGATAATGTTTTTTGTTTCCCATTTCCACACCTGACATCACTGTTACAAGTCTTTAGTTCGATTGGGCAAGAAAACACTTTGTACGGATTTAACTATTTATTTGCACTAATTATATACACTATACGCCTAACCTAATACTTAACAGTCTAATTTATTTACAGTCACGGTCATTACACTAATTTATATTTGTCCTTCACTTCACTAATTTATGTCACAGTTCATTTATTTTCGCGCGCCACCGCTACATCGCAGATACGTCTGCTGCACTGAATACTCTGTTGACTGGTAACTGTCCGTCTGGTCGCCTGATGCGTATGTATATCGAACGATTCGCGTCGCTCCCGACAACGCGACCAGTTTCTTGAAGACTCAATTCTAGAATACATGTCTACGCAAGAGACAGGGCCGGACTGGCACACTGCCCCCTCCTTAAGGCCGTTTCGTCCCCGAAACGTTCATGTCTGAATGGACACAGAACGCCCTTCTTGCAGCCAGAAGTTGGATAAAAGAAGCAATCCATGTTTCGGATGATCCGCCAATCCAGGCCGTCTCGTCCGCAAGCTAGCTTAGGAATCGCCAGTTTCAAAACAGTTGCGGTTAGCAGCTTCTCTCTAAGGTCCAGGAGTGCCTCCCATACAGTCCGGTACGTCGGTTTCTGATGGTAACTCCAGCACTTGTCCGACTCGTCCACCCTGTCTCTTCAGCTCGTCCACTTGGCCAAACAGACGTTGGAATTCACTGGCAATCCCTCGGGACATCCGAAGATCTCTTGCGACAGAGTGTGCCAACGCGTACTCATCCGGCACCGTAAACAAATCTCGATGTTCCTCACGAGTCACGCCAAACCTAGCCTTCGCTGTACCAGTGTGAGTGCCCATGAAATACTCAAAATTCAGCTCTGGGTGGAGTTGCTCAAGTTCTCTAACTTGCGCCTCGGCATTATCTCCAGCAAACGGAGCCAACCTGTTGAATGTACGACTCTGGGTTTTCCACCGTTGGCCTTCTTGATACGATAGATTACGTCGTTGATCTTCTTGAAGACCTGATACGGACCCTCCCAGAAACTCTGGAGCTTCGGTGACAAGCCACGACGCTTTTGAGGGTTGTACAGCCAGACCAGGTCTCCAGGTTGGTACGCTGTTTCGCTGGACCCTACATCGTACTCATCTTCATGCGATCGCTTGCCGTGCGAATATTATGCCGAACTTTCTCATGGGCCTCGTCCATTCTTCTGCGAAGGTTGGCAACGTAATCTTCGCCCGCCACATCGTCCCTTGGTTTGCAGCCAAACATGAGGTCACAGGGTAGCCGGAGCTCTCGGCCAAACACAATACTGGCCGGTGTCTCTCCCGTGGTTTCATGGACTGCCGAGCGGTACGCCAACAGGAACAGATGGAGCCATCTGTCCCAGTCTCGCTGGTGGTCAGAGACAACCTTGGCCAAATAGTGGTTTACCGTAATGTTCATCCTCTCCATCGTCTGACTGAGGATGTAACGCCGTCGTCCGAGTCTTCCTAATCCCCAAAGTTTTGCACACGCAGACTCGAAGTTCCTTCCCTGGTCCGAATGCAGCTCGAGTTGGACTCCGAAACGGCAAATCCAGTCCTTGATCAGAGCGTCAGCAACGGTTGCGGCCTCCTGGTTGGGCAGAGCATAAGCTTCGACCCACTTGCTAAAGTAGTCGATCACCACGACGATGTACTTGTTCCCAGCCTCGCTCTCCGGAAATGGTCCTGCTACGTCGATAGCGATCCTCTCGCAGGGACTTCCGACGTTGTATTGGCGCATAGGAGCCTTCTTACGTCTCTGTGGTCCATTGCTGGCGGCACAAACTGTACACTTCCCGCACCATTCCTTAACGTCTTCCTTGGACCTAAACCAATAGAACCGTTCCCGAACCTTCTCCAGGGTCTTGGCCACGCCTCCACTGGTTCCGCCGTGAATCTCCCTGAGTACCTCGGTCACGCGATCCCTAGGCACCACGGTCTGTCTTCTTTCCTGGGCCCCTTCCTTGTCTTCAAGTACTCGTCTCAGGATGCCATCCTCCATCAACAGACTGTCCCACTGAACCCAGTAGGACTTGACTGTAGGCGAGTAAGGTGAAACCTCCTGCCAACTCGGTCGTTGGTCCTCCCTCTTCCACTCGATGATCGGTTTCAGGTTGGGATCCTCCTATTGGACTTTCTGGAGTTCGGTAGTCTGCCAGCGATCATCCAAAACGGTGGTTCCTCTTGCCATGGCGTTCTTCGTCTCGGCTCGGTTGCAGTGAGCACAGTCGTTGGGACACGGTCTCCTTGAAAGTGCATCCGCATTCCCATGAGACTTGCTAGCACGATGTTCGATGTCAAAATTGAATTCCTGCAGTCATCTTGTATCTGCGACAGAACTGAACCTATCCCTACATTGCTCTCATCGGTGTCTAACACAAATTTGCCAGTAGGTAGGGGATAGCTTAGCCCTGGAGCCGTCGAGAGAGCCTTCTACAGTAGGTCGAAAGCTTGCTGGCAGTCATTTCCCCACTGGAACATGCGGCCTTCCTCCGTCAGCCTAGTCAGCCGCTTGGCGATGGTAGCAAATCCAGCCACGTATCGACGGTAGTATGTACATAGACCCAGGAAGCTTCTTACGTCGTGGTTGTTCTTGGGTACATGCTATCCTTTTACTGCTTCGATTTTCTGAGGATCTACTGCTATGCCTTCTTGGGAAACCACATGTCCTGAATATTGCACCTTTTTCTGGAAGAGGTGGCACTTCTTGGGACTTAGCTTGTGGCCTGATTGGCGCAGCCTCTTAAATACTTGTTCCAGGTTCTTGAGGTGATCGTCGAACGATTTCCCAACCACGATGATGTCATCTAGGTAGACCAAGCAGGTTTCCCAAGACAATCCCTTCAAGACAGTCTCCATGTGTCTCCATGAGCCTCTCAAATGTAGCTGGTGCATTACACAGCCCAAACGGCATAACCGTAAACTGCCATAACCCCGAGCCGACAGTGAACTCAGTCTTCTCCTTATTCCCTAGCCAGTAGCCGCTCTTCAGATCAAGCGTAGAGAACACCTTAGAACCCGCCAAAGTATCCAGGGTGTCGTCAATTCTTGGCAGAAGGTAGCTGTCTTTCTTCGTGACGTTGTTGAGCTGCCGATAGTCCACGCAGAATCGTGTCGACCCGTCCTTCTTCATCACGAGTACGACCGGCGATGACCAAGGACTCACTGATTGCTTGATCACCCCCTCTTCTTCCATGTCCTTGATGATCCTATCGGCTTCTTCTCGTTTGGCCAGTGGTAGCTTCCTTGGTGGTTGCCGTATAGGTGGTACATCGCCCGTATGGATCTTGTGTTGGACCACATTCATCCTCCCTTTCTTTCCAATACCAACATCGAAAATATCCCGATATTCTGTGATGACTACTCTCAGCCTTTTCTGTTGTTCCCTAATCAGCCACCAATTCAGTCAGCTTCTCATGCAGCCGTTCGTTCCGTTGGTCTGATGCGCTTACACTCCTCACCAACGGATGAGACTGGAGAACAAAGACCCAGGGGTGTTCTTTTCCTGAGGAGTACCGGAAAGCCGTTCGGGTTCAGCAACCTCACCGGAATTCTCTCATCAGCTCGTACCAGGCATTTGCCGATGGCGATTCCACGGCCAATCAGCTCATCATCCGGTTGAGGTTCAAACAACATGACGCTCCCTCAATCAGGCAGGCTTCAATCACCACCTCCCATCTTCCTGGGATGACAGTTTCTGCTGAAAGTACCACTTGGACAGCCTCTTCTTGACGTCGGTGGTGGACTACCGCTTCCTCTTGGACTAGCAGGGTACCATGCCTCAGGTCCAGTTGGAATCCACAGGTGACCATGATGTCCATTCCAACTATCACCTCGTTCTCGATGTCGGCTACCAAAACTCGTTGTTTGATCTTGGTGTTCCCAAACTAGAGCTGTATGTCGGCTTCCCCATGGACACTCCGGTAGCAGTGCGGAGTCGCCATCTTGTGGGTCTTACATCAGCACTCTTCTGGAGTACATCAGGTCGAACGATGGTCTTCGTCGCACCCGTATTCAGAAGCATCAGCCTACCGTTCACGAAGCCATCCACATACAAACTGTTCGCCTGCTGCCCCATGTAGGCCACACGAGCAGTTCTTCCTGAGGCCTTCTGGATGAGGGTCGAGGATCGCCTCTTCTTTTCGAGCCGACTTAGTTTTCCGGCGTTAGCAGCGGCTTATTCCTCCTTGCAGCGGCTTCTGACATGACCCAGCTCGCCGCAATTCCAGCATCGGATCTTTCTCTTCTTCTTGGAACGGGCCTCGCTAATTACCCGCCGCAGTTCCTCAACTAGGGCCGGCACTTCTGTCTCACCTTCACACTCCCGAACTCGGGCCTGGCACTGGTAAGTCTTTTTCACAGCCTCGAATTCCAAAGCTTTGGCTAGAGCATCACGAGGCGTTCTGAATGTGCGAGAGCTACAGCTTGACGCATTTCGGCATCACGAAGATCACCCACAAATGCCTTTACGGCTAACCGCTCCATTAGATCTCCCGGAGCCGTCGGATATGCCAGTCGAACCAAGCGGGCTATATCTGCTTCAAATTCCTGCTTCGTCTCGTTTGGTCGTTGGGAGCGATTCGTCAGCTGAGCGTGGAAGACGTGACCGAATCTGGCTTGACCAAACCTCATTTCCAGATGTCTGACTAGCTGTTCGTAGCCCCCTCGTTCTGCCGGTGATAGTGTTTGAAGCACATCCGTAGCTTCGCCTCTCAGTGCTAACGTCAAAGCTGTCGTCTTCTCACCAGGTAACCAACCATTGGCGTCTGCGGCCGCTTCAAACTGGAGGAGGTAATTAATTCTCCCAGGATGTTTTCCCATCGTACTGAGGAGGCTTCAATCTCGGCTTGCACCAGTCTCCTGCATTCAGGTCACTTGGTGTGGTTACGCTTGCAGCCTGAAGCTCCATTCGCAGCTTGTCCATCTCTGAGTCCATGCGGCGGACGTTGTCTCGCAGATCTTCTTTTTGTTTTTCCAATCCTTTCTTGAGATCTTCTTTTTGTTTTTCCAATCCCCTCTCGAGATCTTCGTTTTGTTTTGGCAATCCCCTCTTGAGATCTTTTCTTTGCTCTTCCATTTTCGATTCTAAGATGTCAATTCTGGTGCCGATTCTCTCTTCGATGTCCCTTTTAAAGTAGTAATCTCGTGGAGAGACTGTTTGGAGCTTCGCCCTCTTCAATCATTAGTTTCCGGAGTCGATCCTGGAGAACGGCCTTCACCCCGCTGCTATCGGCACCGCGTTCATCGAGCTCTCTCCTTAAATCCGCAACCTTCAGTTCACTGAATTTCACCATCTTGACAGTTTATTCACTTAACTGTCTGTACCACGTTGCCCATTCAATCAGTCTACCCCACACCTGACACCACTGTTACAAGTTTTTAGTTCGATTGGGCAAGAAAACACTTGGTACGGATTTAACTATTTATTTGCACTAACTATATACACTACGCCTAACCTAATACTTAACAGTCTAATTCATTTACAGTCCTTCACTTCACTAATTTATGTCACAGTTCATTTATTTTGGCGCGCCACCGGTATATCGCGGATACAACTCCTATACTGAACACTCTGTTGACTGGTAACTGTCCGTCTGATCGCCCCATGCGTATACGCTTTTCGAAGGATTCGCGTCGTTCCGGACATCGCGACCAGTTTCTGGAAGACTCAATTCTAGAATTCAGGTCTACGCAAGAGACAGGGCCGGACTGGCACAATATATTTTGCTTTAGGATTTTTTTATTGATATGCAAACATTATCTCATTTTATCGGACCGGGTGGGCAAAACAAGATAGTTTACATTTACTTACAATTAGGCTTTTTTCTATTTTATCCTCAAACTATTCAGAAACAACTATATTTAAACTTGGAAAGAAATAAATGAAATAATAGTTAAACAAAGAGTAGGTATGTGTCAGTAGCATGGCTAGAGAGTTTCGAGTCAAATAACGTTAATAACTGCACAAAGTAAGTTTCGGTTGACGTTTGGGGTCCAGAGTCCACCCCAAACAACTATCTAATCTAATTCTAAGCCAAAAAGCTGGAATTCATGATGCCAAAATTTTGAAAATTCAGAAAACTATGACAATTTTGAGAAAAGTGACCTCTTCATCCTAGCTTCTGTGGCAGATGGGAACGTTTATCACCTATAATAATAATAATAATAATAATAATAATAATAACCCCGCGAGGGGTTGCTAGATCCCCTCAGTGGCGCCTCCCCAAGGTGGCGGATAGGGGAACGCCTCCCAGATATGGGTGGTACCGGGGAAATCAAATACCCGGGGCGGACCAAAACTAGCACGGTGGAATAGCGTCTGCATCCAAAGGATCGGCTATTCCTCAGCAATTAGGACACGACGGATCTCCACGTGAGGAGCGGTACTCCGACAGCGTCTGACCCCATGTTAGGGGCGGCTGATAATACACCCGCAGGAAGCCACCCAACATCAGTAGGCTATCCGGTGCGTGGCGACACCGCAGGGTATACCGAAGCCCAAGGATGTAATCCAGCCGGCAACCTTCGCAGGTGCATCCTCAGGAGGCAATTTGGACGGCTGCCTCCGGAAATGTCGTCTGGGGGCCCTAAGGCCAACCACCTGACGGGCCCTATCTTCGGGTTCGACCACCCCGGAAGAAAAGCACCCACACCGAGCCGGTTTCGGAAGCCGGCGTTGGGCAAGGTGGCGGTGCTTCGAGTTGCCCTGATGACGACCCCCGCAATGACATGGACCGTTTTAGGTGGACGACGGAGCTCAAGGATGACCTACTGAGCTGCTACGAGAGCAGTAGCCCGCGCCGTAGGGGATATATGTCCCGCATGTATGAGAGGTGGTGTGAAATGCACCCAGAGCATAGCACGCTTACCTCTCAGAATTTGCGAGATTATGTATCGTACCTCCGGAGGCAGGGATATGTTCGTGCTCCAGCTCAGCCTGCCCCTTCGGCGGACGGAAGGCCTGTTAACCAGGCTGAAAGTTCACCGGTAAGGCCCGCTGAGAGGGAAATCGACCAAGTCGTCTCACCTGGGGATTTCAGAGACCGAAGGGCCTTGCATAACAACGGAAGGTCCTTGAAGCTGGCAGATTTGAAGAGAGAGGATGAGGTTGTGGGTGAACGTCTATCGGAGGCCTCTGACATTTGGAGCATCAATTGCGAAATTTACGCTGCGGCTCTGAGGCTAGCTAGACAGGGGAGAGTGAGAGACTCTCCTGTTGAGAGAGCACAGAGACGGGTGCGCCAAATGGAAGCGAAAATCCAGTTGGCTCGCCAGGAAGCATCCCGTATCCAGTGTGTGATGGAACATAGAGCGGCTGGGAAGCCTTTTACGCGCCGAGTGCGCCAGATAGCCTACGGGTTGAGGCGCGACCATCATACACTCAGTCAAGCGGTACTGGTTGTTGTCAAGCAACACTGTCTTGACAGGATACGGATGCTAATCGCTGCTAAGCGATCGTTGGTGGCGCGGGTGAGAGGTCTGGAACAGAACAGAATGTTCTACGAAAGACCTTCTCGCCTTTTCCAGCAGCCGCCTCCAGCCATAGAGCAGCCGCCAACTGCTGATCGCGTGGAGGCCTTTTGGAGGGACATTTACGAACAACCCAAACCTCTCTCAGCAGACACTCCGGCCTTGGCGCAGTTTGAGTCCGTTTGTAGGAGGACTCCTAACTTGAATGTACTGCGTCACCCGATAAACACGGAAGAAATTCTTGACGCCTTACGAGGTGCAAAGAATTTCGCAGCTCCTGGCCCGGATGGCATAAACACCTACTGGTGGAAAAAATTCCCCAGTTGCCACCGGCATTTAGCTAGAGTTTTTAACTCGTGGCTAAATCAGGAGCAGCCAATTCCGGCTTGGTTTGTCGAGGGTCGAACCGTGCTTCTCCCGAAGACCGGAGATTTGTCTGATCCCAAAAACTACAGGCCAATAACATGTCTGAACGCATGTTACAAGCTCTTCACCAGAATCTTGTACATGCGTCTCCTTCAAGCTGTGAATCCTGTATTTCTCGACGTGTATGAACAGAGAGGGTCAAAGAAAGGAGTAGCTGGCTGCAAGGAGAACCTGTTGATTGACCGATGTGTCACGCAGGACTCCGTGCAGTACAAGCGAAACCTTTCTATGGCCTGGATTGACTATCGCAAGGCATTCGACAGCACGTCTCATGAGCTCATTGTGCGGCTGTTGGAATGTCTTTCGGTGGATAATCAGATAGTGGGGTGCATCAAACAACTGATGCCACTCTGGAAGACCCGGTTCACCATAACATCAGGTGAAACTCGGGTTCAGACAGAGTTGGTGTCATTGAAAAGAGGTGTCTTCCAAGGAGACTCCTTGAGTCCCTTGCTCTTTTGCATCTCACTTTTGCCTCTGTCCATAGCGCTGAGAAATACTAAAGGATACAGCTGTGGCACGCCCAATAACCGGAGGCACAAGGTCACCCATCTGTTTTATATGGATGACCTAAAACTTTATGCCTCCGGCCAACGCGAACTACAACAATCGCTGAGGGTGGTGCAGGAGTACAGTCATGCTATCGGAATGGAGTTCGGGACAGACAAATGTGCATTGGTTCATCTCAAGAAAGGACGAAGCGGAGATAGTGGAGATGAGGAACAGCTCGTTGATGGGAGCATCTTGCGACAACTGCATGCCGGAGATACTTATACCTACCTTGGAGTGGCGCAGCGTCATGTCCAAGAGGCAACATTGGTTAAAGAGTGTCTCCGCCGCAAGTATTTGCACCGACTCCGGCAGATCTGGTCGTCAGAACTGTCCGGCAAGAACAAAGTCGCTGCCACAAACATGCTTGCGGTCCCATTGTTATTATACACCTTTGGTGCTATACACTGGAAAGTGAACGAGCTGAAGGAAATCGACACGAAGACCCGCAAAAGGATGAATATGGAGAGAAGCCTGCATCCTAAGTCCTCTGTCCCGCGAATATACCTCCCGCGACACCTGGGAGGGCGTGGACTATTGAGTTTGGAGCGTCTGCACAACAGAGTAGTACTGGCCAGTGCCTGCTATGTAACGAACAGCACCGATCCCCTGATCCGCTTCGTGCGAGAGCACGAGAATGCGGGAAAAGGAGCCTTTCTTTTTAGCGCAGCGAAACGAGCAGCCGAGGAGCTCAGCCTCACACTCGACTTCAAGCGGAGGTGTCAGCAGTCCATTACGGAACTTGCTCCCGCAGAATTAAAAGCCCACATTAAAACTGCCGAAGTCGACTTCCTCTTAAGACTTCATAAAGATAAGCCAATGCATGGAATCTTCTACAAACATCTAGAAGAGCATGGCTTGTCTGAGCAGTTGACCTTCTCTTTCCTAAGGTCTAGTGGGTTGAAGTCGGAGACTGAGGGCTTTATAATGGCTTGCCAAGACGGTGTCTTCAACACCTTGGTATACCGTAGAAGGGTTATGGGTGTAGATGTACCCGACACCCGTTGTAGAGCTTGCCGGCAGGCGCCAGAGACGCTTATGCATCTCTTGTCGGCGTGTAAGACGTACGCTGGGACGGCTTACGTCCATCGGCACAACGCGGCTCTACGAGTGCTCTACTATCATTTAAGGCACTCATACGGTATCGATGAGACACCGGTGCTGCCATACGCTCCAGGGGATATAGAGTCCGTTGTGGAGAACGAGAGATGCCGGATTTACTGGAACTACTCGTTCCCCACGCTCGAGCTTGTACAGGCAAACAAGCCCGACATAGTCCTTCTCGACCACCAACAGAAGACGATGTTCGTTATTGAGTTTTCGGCGCCTGCCGAAGTGAACATCGTCTCTAAGGAGGAGGAAAAGCGGACCAAATATCAGGAGTTGCTCGGACAACTTCGCAGGCTCTGGCCAGACTACACTGTAAGTCTGCTGGTTATGGTCATTGGATCCCTAGGTGGAATGAGGAATACGCTGCTCTCTGCACTGCGCAAAATACCGGTGTGCCGTGCGGCGGCGCACATCTTAGCCGCCAGAATGCAGAAGGCAGTCATCCTTGGGTCCCTTCGTCTACTTAGGGCGCACGATTCGCGGACCCAATGATTGCTCACCTCACGGTGTGAGGAGTAGTCATTGGGTAATGGAACAGCAGCTCGGTGTGTCGGAGCCCGGGCTGCATTTTTTGTTTTTTGTTTTCTATAATAATAATAATGTCCGCGAGGGGTTGCTAGATCCCCTCAGTGGTACAAGCAATTCAGTGCAACATACGAAATGCTTACGGACCAAATCAATAAAGCCATACTCCAACCGAATAGGCTTCCCAAATTCCTCACGCAAGGAATGACGTATATAAAACCCAAAAACGCAGACACCAAGAACCCTGCCAACTATCGCCCAATCACTTGTCTTCCCACCTTGTACAAGATCATAACCGCAACAATATGCAGAAGAATTGAACAACACCTCACCCAAAACAATATCCTCACTGAAGAACAGAAAGGATGTCGAAAGCAAAGCCAAGGTTGCAAGGAACAACTTATAATTGATAATGTCATCATGGAGCAAACCAGAAAAGAACATAGGAACCTTCATACCTGTTTCATCGACTATAAAAAAGCTTTCGACTCTGTACCCCATAGCTGGCTAGCGAAAACTCTTCAAATATATAAAATCAACCCGGGGCTACGTGAGTTTCTTACAAGAACCATGGAGACATGGCGAACCAGCATACATCTCAAAACCCAGAACGGCCATATCAAGACGGATGAGCTACACATAAGACGCGGCATCTTCCAGGGTGACTCTCTCAGTTCACTGTGGTTCTGTCTCTGTCTGAATCCGCTCTCCAACGCACTTAACAACACAAACTGCGGTTTCAACATTAGACACGAGAAATTAAATCAACACAGAATCAATCATCTCCTCTACATGGATGATATAAAACTGTATGCCGCCAATGAAGTACAACTGAGAGAGTTAATCAGAATAACAGAAACTTGCTCGTCAGACGTCAGGATGGAATTCGGACTGAGTAAATGCAAGGTTCTCCATATCAACAAAGGCCAATGGAAGGACCACCCCCAGCAGGAAACAGTAGCTGGCCAAACACTAAACAACATGAACAAGGACGAAACTTACAAGTACCTGGGCTTCAATCAGAACGTTAAAATAGACCACACACAAGTCAAGGCACAACTAACCCAAGAGTTCAGAGACCGCCTTATTAAGCTACTAAAAACCAAATTGAATTCCAGAAACCTTACAAAAGCCATTAACACATTTGCGATACCAGTCCTCACATACTCCTTCGGCATCATTAAGTGGTCACACACTGATATAGAAAACATCCACATCCTCATACGGACAGAACTCACCAAACACCGAATGTCACATCCAAACGCATGCAAAGAAAGGCTCACCATAGACAGGAAACAAGGAGGCAGAGGGATTACAGATATACAGTCGCTTCGCACAAGACAGATAAAGACACTCAGACATTTCTTCCAAAACAAGCAAACAAATTTACATCGAGCAATAGTAAAAGCAGACAAAAACTATACACCACTCAACCTATCATGCCCAGACCATGTCGCAGACACACACAATCCCACACAATCACAACAAGAAAAAATAAGCGCCTGGTCGCAGAAACCACTCCATGGCAAACATAGATACCGTATTACGCAAGACCACATAAATGAAAAACAATCATACACCTGGCTGCAGGATGGCCAGCTCTTTCCAGAAACTGAGGGATTTATGCTTGCTATCCAGGACCAAGTTATTGCGACGAGAAACTACAAGAAATACGTAATTAAAGATCCATCCATAACAGACGATAACTGCAGAAAATGTCACCAACAAAAAGAAACAATAGATCACATAACAAGCGGGTGCAAAACTCTTGCCGGTACCGAATACACAGCCAGACATAACTCTGCGGCCAAGGTCATACACCAAGCATTAGCCACAACAAACAAACTAATAGAAAACTCAGATCCGTATTACAATTACACTCCGACATCAGTACTCGAAAACGATCAATACAAACTATACTGGGATGTTGAAATACATACAGACAAGACTATCCCAGCCAATAGACCAGATATAGTTTTCCAGTCAAAGGCCGACAAAATTACCTATTTGATAGATATTGCCATTCCCAATGATGTGAATATCCAAAACACCTACGCTGGGAAGATATCTAAATACACGGACCTTGCCATGGAAATAAAACGACTTTGGAAACAAAACAAAGTCACAATTGTCCCCCTCATTATGTCTGTCTCAGGCCTCACACCAAACACGTTTACACAACACCTTCAACAGTTGGGCCTGGACGAAAAGTTACACAAAGTATTCCAAAAGTCTGTAATCCTGAAGACCTGTAATATTGTGCGATCCTTCCTAAATTCCGATCAATAATAGTCCGAGTGTTGACTTGGCACAGCCCGTCAATACTTGTTGCTACCGCAATTATGCGAGAGGAACTTAGAAAGTCAGATAATAATAATAATGTCCGCGAGGGGTTGCTAGATCCCCTCAGTGGCGCCTCCCCAAGGTGGCGGATAGGGGAACGCCTCCCAGATATGGGTGGTACCGGGGAAATCAAATACCCGGGGCGGACCAAAACTAGCACGGTGGAAGAGCGTCTGCATCCAGAGGATCGGCTATTCCTCCACAATTAGGACACGACGGATCTCCATGTGAGGAGCGGTACTCCGACAGCGTCTGACTCCATGTTAGGGGCGGCTGATAATACACCCGCAGGAAGCCACCCAACATCAGTAGGCTATCCGGTGCGTGGCGACACCGCAGGGTATACCGAAGCCCAAGGATGTAATCCAGCCGGCAACCTTCGCAGGTGCATCCTCAGGAGGCAAGTTGGACGGCTGCCTCCGGAAATGTCGTCTGGGGGCCCTAAGGCCAACCACCTGACGGGCCCTATCTTCGGGTTCGACCACCCCGGAAGAAAAGCACCCACACCGAGCCGGTTTCGGAAGCCGGCGTTGGGCAAGGTGGCGGTGCTTCGGATTGCCCTGTTGACGACCCCCGCAATGACATGGACCGTTTTAGGTGGACGACGGAGCTCAAGGATGACCTACTGAGCTGCTACGAGAGCAGTAGCCCGCGCCGTAGGGGATACATGTCCCGCATGTATGAGAGGTGGTGTGAAATGCACCCAGAGCATAGCACGCTTACCTCTCAGAATTTGCGAGATTATGTATCGTACCTCCGGAGGCAGGGATATGTTCGTGCTCCAGCTCAGCCTGCCCCTTCGGCGGACGGAAGGCCTGTTAACCAGGCTGAAAGCTCACCGGTAAGGCCCGCTGAGAGGGAAATCGACCAAGTCGTCTCACCTGGGGATTTCAGAGACCGAAGGGCCTTGCATAACAACGGAAGGTCCTTGAAGCTGGCAGATTTGAAGAGAGAGGATGAGGTTGTGGGTGAACGTCTATCGGAGGCCTCTGACATTTGGAGCATCAATTGCGAAATTTACGCTGCGGCTCTGAGGCTAGCTAGACAGGGGAGAGTGAGAGACTCTCCTGTTGAGAGAGCACAGAGACGGGTGCGCCAAATGGAAGCGAAAATCCAGTTGGCTCGCCAGGAAGCATCCCGTATCCAGTGTGTGATGGAACATAGAGCGGCTGGGAAGCCTTTTACGCGCCGAGTGCGCCAGATAGCCTACGGGTTGAGGCGCGACCATCATACACTCAGTCAAGCGGTACTGGTTGTTGTCAAGCAACACTGTCTTGACAGGATACGAATGCTAATCGCTGCTAAGCGATCGTTGGTGGCGCGGGTGAGAGGTCTGGAGCAGAACAGAATGTTCTACGAAAGACCTTCTCGCCTTTTCCAACAGCCGCCTCCAGCCATAGAGCAGCCGCCAACTGCTGATCGCGTGGAGGCCTTTTGGAGGGACATTTACGAACAACCCAAACCTCTCTCAGCAGACACTCCGGCCTTGGCGCAGTTTGAGTCCGTTTGTAGGAGGACTCCTAACTTGAATGTACTGCGTCACCCGATAAACACGGAAGAAATTCTTGACGCCTTACGAGGTGCAAAGAATTTCGCAGCTCCTGGCCCGGATGGCATAAACACCTACTGGTGGAAAAAATTCCCCAGTTGCCACCGGCATTTAGCTAGAGTTTTTAACTCGTGGCTAAATCAGGAGCAGCCAATTCCGGCTTGGTTTGTCGAGGGTCGAACCGTGCTTCTCCCGAAGACCGGAGATTTGTCTGATCCCAAAAACTACAGGCCAATAACATGTCTGAACGCGTGTTACAAGCTCTTCACCAGAATCTTGTACATGCGTCTCCTTCAAGCTGTGAATCCTGTATTTCTCGACGTGTATGAACAGAGAGGGTCAAAGAAAGGAGTAGCTGGCTGCAAGGAGAACCTATTGATTGACCGATGTGTCACGCAGGACTCTGTGCAGTACAAGCGAAACCTTTCTATGGCCTGGATTGACTATCGCAAGGCATTCGACAGCACGTCTCATGAGCTCATTGTGCGGCTGTTGGAATGTCTTTCGGTGGATAATCAGATAGTGGGGTGCATCAAACAACTGATGCCACTCTGGAAGACCCGGTTCACCATAACATCAGGTGAAACTCGGGTTCAGACAGAGTTGGTGTCATTGAAAAGAGGTGTCTTCCAAGGAGACTCCTTGAGTCCCTTGCTCTTTTGCATCTCACTTTTGCCTCTGTCCATAGCGCTGAGAAATACTAAGGGATACAGCTGTGGCACGCCCAATAACCGGAGGCACAAGGTCACCCATCTGTTTTATATGGATGACCTAAAACTTTATGCCTCCGGCCAACGCGAACTGCAACAATCGCTGAGGGTGGTGCAGGAGTACAGTCATGCTATCGGAATGGAGTTCGGGACAGACAAATGTGCATTGGTTCATCTCAAGAAAGGACGAAGCGGAGATAGTGGAGATGAGGAACAGCTCGTTGATGGGAGCATCTTGCGACAACTGCATGCCGGAGATACTTATACCTACCTTGGAGTGGCGCAGCGTCATGTCCAAGAGGCAACATTGGTTAAAGAGTGTCTCCGCCGCAAGTATTTGCACCGACTCCGGCAGATCTGGTCGTCAGAACTGTCCGGCAAGAACAAAGTCGCTGCCACAAACATGCTTGCGGTCCCATTGTTATTATACACCTTTGGTGCTATACACTGGAAAGTGAACGAGCTGAAGGAGATCGACACGAAGACCCGCAAAAGGATGAATATGGAGAGAAGCCTGCATCCTAAGTCCTCTGTCCCGCGAATATACCTCCCGCGACACCTGGGAGGGCGTGGACTATTGAGTTTGGAGCGTTTGCACAACAGAGTAGTACTGGCCACTGCCTGCTATGTAACGAACAGCACCGATCCCCTGATCCGCTTCGTGCGAGAGCACGAGAATGCGGGAAAAGGAGCCTTTCTTTTTAGCGCAGCGAAACGAGCAGCCGAGGAGCTCAGCCTCACACTCGACTTCAAGCGGAGGTGTCAGCAGTCCATTACGGAACTTGCTCCCGCAGAATTAAAAGCCCACATTAAAACTGCCGAAGTCGACTTCCTCTTAAGACTTCATAAAGATAAGCCAATGCATGGAATCTTCTACAAACATCTGGAAGAGCATGGCTTGTCTGAGCAGTTGACCTTCTCTTTCCTAAGGTCTAGTGGGTTGAAGTCGGAGACTGAGGGCTTTATAATGGCTTGCCAAGACGGTGTCTTCAACACCTTGGTATACCGTAAAAGGGTTATGGGTGTAGATGTACCCGACACCCACTGTAGAGCTTGCCGACAGGCGCCAGAGACGCTTATGCATCTCTTGTCGGCTTACGTCCATCGGCACAACGCGGCTCTACGAGTGCTCTACTATCATTTAAGGCACTCATACGGTATCAATGAGACACCGATGCTGCCATACGCTCCAGGGGATATAGAGTCCGTTGTGGAGAACGAGAGATGCCGGATTTACTGGAACTACTCGTTCCCCACGCTCGAGCTTGTACAGGCAAACAAGCCCGACATAGTCCTTCTCGACCACCAACAGAAGACGATGTTCGTTATTGAGTTTTCGGCGCCTGCCGAAGTGAACATCGTCTCTAAGGAGGAGGAAAAGCGGACCAAATATCAGGAGTTGCTCGGACAACTTCGCAGGCTCTGGCCAGACTACACTGTAAGTCTGCTGGTTATGGTCATTGGATCCCTAGGTGGAATGAGGAATACGCTGCTCTCTGCACTGCGCAAAATACCGGTGTGCCGTGCGGCGGCGCACATCTTAGCCGCCAGAATGCAGAAGGCAGTCATCCTTGGGTCCCTTCGTCTACTTAGGGCGCACGATTCGCGGACCCAGTGATTGCTCACCTCACGGTGTGAGGAGTAGTCATTGGGTAATGGAACAGCAGCTCGGTGTGTCGGAGCCCGAGCTGCACTTTTTTGTTTTTAACATAAATAATGTAACCCCCAGGAAGCCGCCCAACATCAACAGGCTATTCGGTGCGTGGCGACACCGAGGGGTATACCGAAGCCAAAGGATGCAAGTCGGTCGGCAACCTTCACAGGTCCATCCTCTGGAGGCAATTTGGACGGCTGCCTCCGGAAATGTCGGCTGCGGGTCCTAAGGCTAACCACCTGACGGGCCCTATCTTCGGGTTCGACCACCTCGAAGGAAAAGCACCCACACCGAGCCGGTTTCGGAAGCCGGCGTTGGGCAAGGTGGCGGTGCTTCGATTTGCCCTGATGACGACCCCCGCAATAACATGGACCGTTTTAGGTGGACGACGGAGCTCAAGGATGACCTGCTGAGCTGCTACGAGAGCAGTAGCCCGCGCCGTAGGGGATACATGTCCCGCATGTATGAGAGGTGGTGTGAAATGCACCCAGAGCATAGCACGCTTACCTCTCAGAATTTGCGAGATTATGTATCGTACCTCCGGAGGCAGGGATATGTTCGTGCTCCAGCTCAGCCTGCCCCTTCGGCGGACGGAAGGCCTGTTAACCAGGCTGAAAGTTCGCCGGTAAGGCCCGCTGAGAGGGAAATCGACCAAGTCGTCTCACCTGGGGATTTCAGGGACCGAAGGGCCTTGCATAACAACGGAAGGTCCTTGAAGCTGGCAGATTTAAAGAGAGAGGATGAGGTTGTTGGTGAACGTCTATCGGAGGCCTCTGACATTTGGAGCATCAATTGCGAAATTTACGCTGCGGCTCTGAGGCTAGCTAGACAGGGGAGAGTGAGAGACTCTCCTGTTGAGAGAGCACAGAGACGGGTGCGCCAAATGGAAGCGAAAATCCAGTTGGCTCGCCAGGAAGCATCCCGTAACCAGTGTGTGATGGAATATAGAGCGGCTGGGAAGCCTTTTACGCGCCGAGTGCGCCAGATAGCCTACGGGTTGAGGCGCGACCATCATACACTCAGTCAAGCGGTACTGGTTGTTGTCAAGCAACACTGTCTTGACAGGATACGGATGCTAATCGCTGCTAAGCGATCGTTGGTGGCGCGGGCGAGAGGTCTGGAGCAGAACAGAATGTTCTACGAAAGACCTTCTCGCCTTTTCCAACAGCCGCCTCCAGCCATAGAGCAGCCGCCAACTGCTGATCGCGTGGAGGCCTTTTGGAGGGACATTTACGAACAACCCAAACCTCTCTCAGCAGACACTCCGGCCTTGGCGCAGTTCGAGTCCGTTTGTAGGAGGACTCCTAACTTGAATGTACTGCGTCACCCGATAAACACGGAAGAAATTCTTGACGCCTTACGAGGCGCAAAGAATTTCGCAGCTCCTGGCCCGGATGGCATAAACACCTACTGGTGGAAAAAATTCCCCAGTTGCCACCGGCATTTAGCTAGAGTTTTTAACTCGTGGCTAAATCAGGAGCAGCCAATTCCGGCTTGGTTTGTCGAGGGTCGAACCGTGCTTCTCCCGAAGACCGGAGATTTGTCTGATCCCAAAAACTACAGGCCAATAGCATGTCTGAACGCGTGTTACAAGCTCTTCACCAGAATCTTGTACATGCGTATCCTTCAAGCTGTGAATCCTGTATTTCTCGACGTGTATGAACAGAGAGGGTCAAAGAAAGGAGTAGCTGGCTGCAAGGAGAACCTGTTGATTGACCGATGTGTCACGCAGGACTCAGTGCAGTACAAGCGAAACCTTTCTATGGCCTGGATTGACTATCGCAAGGCATTCGACAGCACGTCTCATGACCTCATTGTGCGGCTGTTGGAATGTCTTTCGGTGGATAATCAGATAGTGGGATGCATCAAACAACTGATGCCGCTCTGGAAGACCCGGTTTACCATAACATCAGGTGAAACTCGGGTTCAGACAGAGTTGGTGTCATTGAAAAGAGGTGTCTTCCAAGGAGACTCCTTGAGTCCCTTGCTCTTTTGCATCTCACTTTTGCCTCTGTCCATAGTGCTGAGAAATACTAAAGGATACAGCTGTGGCACGCCCAATAACCGGAGGCACAAGGTCACCCATCTGTTTTATATGGATGACCTAAAACTTTATGCCTCCGGCCAACGCGAACTACAACAATCGCTGAGGGTGGTGCAGGAGTACAGTCATGCTATCGGAATGGAGTTCGGGACAGACAAATGTGCATTGGTTCATCTCAAGAAAGGACGAAGCGGAGATAGTGGAGATGAGGAACAGCTCGTTGATGGGAGCATCTTGCGACAACTGCATGCCGGAGATACTTACACCTACCTTGGAGTGGCGCAGCGTCATGTCCAAGAGGCAGCATTGGTTAAAGAGTGTCTCCGCCGCAAGTATTTGCACCGACTCCGGCAGATCTGGTCGTCAGAACTGTCCGGCAAGAACAAAGTCGCTGCCACAAACATGCTTGCGGTCCCATTGTTATTATACACCTTTGGTGCTATACACTGGAAAGTGAACGAGCTGAAGGAAATCGACACGAAGACCCGCAAAAGGATGAATATGGAGAGAAGCCTGCATCCTAAGTCCTCTGTCCCGCGAATATACCTCCCGCGACACCTGGGAGGGCGTGGACTATTGAGTTTGGAGCGTCTGCACAACAGAGTAGTACTGGCCACTGCCTGCTATGTAACGAACAGCACCGATCCCCTGATCCGCTTTGTGCGAGAGCACGAGAATGCGGGAAAAGGAGCCTTTCTTTTTAGCGCAGCGAAACGAGCAGCCGAGGAGCTCAGCCTCACACTCGACTTCAAGCGGAGGTGTCAGCAGTCCATTACGGAACTTGCTCCCGCAGAATTAAAATCCCACCTTAAAACTGCCGAAGTCGACTTCCTTTTAAGACTTCATAAAGATAAGCCAATGCATGGAATCTTCTACAAACATCTGGAAGAGCATGGCTTGTCTGAGCAGTTGACCTTCTCTTTCCTAAGGTCTAGTGGGTTGAAGTCGGAGACTGAGGGCTTTATAATGGCTTGCCAAGACGGTGTCTTCAACACCTTGGTGTACCGTAAAAGGGTTATGGGTGTAGATATACCCGACACCCTTTGTAGAGCTTGCCGACAGGCGCCAGAGACGCTTATGCATCTCTTGTCGGCGTGTAAGACGTACGCTGGGACGGCTTACGTCCATCGGCACAACGCGGCTCTACGAGTGCTCTACTATCATTTGAGGCACTCATACGGTATCGATGAGACACCGGTGCTGCCATACGCTCCAGGGGATATAGAGTCCGTTGTGGAGAACGAGAGATGCCGGATTTACTGGAACTACTCGTTCCCCACGCTCGAGCTTGTACAGGCAAACAAGCCCGACATAGTCCTTCTCGACCACCAACAGAAGACGATGTTCGTTATTGAGTTTTCGGCGCCTGCCGAGGTGAACATCGTCTCTAAGGAGGAGGAAAAGCGGACCAAATATCAGGAGTTGCTCGGACAACTTCGCAGGCTCTGGCCAGACTACACTGTAAGTCTGCTGGTTATGGTCATTGGATCCCTAGGTGGAATGAGGAATACGCTGCTCTCTGCACTGCGCAAAATACCGGTGTGCCGTGCGGCGGCGCACATCTTAGCCGCCAGAATGCAGAAGGCAGTCATCCTTGGGTCCCTTCGTCTACTTAGGGCGCACGATTCGCGGACCCAGTGATTGCTCACCTCACGGTGTGAGGAGTAGTCATTGGGTAATGGAACAGCAGCCCGGTGTGTCGGAGCCCGGGCTGCACTTTTTTGTTTTTATTGACATACATAATGTCTTTATTGTCCTATTACATACAGGTATAATAGTACAAACGGCGAAGTTTAGCCACAATGGCTACTCATACTCAACCGGTCAACCTAAACTACTTTAACCTTAAACCTAAAAACCATCCAACAAAAAGGCTAGTTGCGCAAAGTGAAAGAAAAAAAAAGTGATACGCTAAATCCTTAAAAATGTTTTCTATAACATATACAGTACATAAAATTATAGTAGTTTCAAAGAAGATCTGACCATAAATAGAGAGTATAAGAGAGTATAGTGACAAATGTCTGATGAATTCCTACCACAAGGTTGGCCGACTTTACGTTTGTTCAAAACCTATGGAATTTGTTCAGGCTTGCTATGAATCTTTTTGCTTGAATGCATCTAACTAAGCTTTCTCTACAGTTACTCGTAAGTCCACTCATCTGGAACGACTGGCGCCCACTTATTCCTAGTATGGGTCCAAGGCTGGTGCAGGAATGTTTGGTTTCTGTTCTAGTCAAGTAATCCGTCCTTTCTTTACTTAGTATACCAAGGCACCCACAACCAGGGTTTCCAACTTCTTTTTGTAAGAAAAAAGTATAATAGGATTAAAGAAGGGAAAACATTATTTTGGAGAAAAAAACAGTATTTTATTTTTTCATGTTTCAAACATACTTTTTTTGCAGCTTTTCGCAAGGCTTATCAAAAAACTATCATTTCTGAAGGTCTCATCACATATTTCAGGTCAAAATTAAAATATATGAGTAGATCGGTTTTCATTCGTTTAATTGAGGCTCGGTTCCTATCATCTCGCCACTTCGCATTCATCACAGAAAATACACTTAGTAAGTACTATGAATGTCGAAGTGGCAGGAACAGAAAGTAAATATGGAATAATTTTGGTAATATTAACGAATTCTTCTGAACCATTTACTAATAAATAACTTCATTTTTTGCCAGTGCTCATGTTGTTAAAATTTTTTTATGGCTGCGGATAAAGCTTCCGGATCAATGTTAATATAAAACAGTATATTAGCAAAGTTTACGGAATACATATAAGTTGGATCACTCCGCAAAAATATCAAAACGGCCTCCCCCTTGCCCCGTCCCCCGGTACACCGGTAGCAGTGTACCGACGTCAGCCTAGAGATACAGTGTCTCAAAAATGTCGGATTTTGTTATCTCGGATTTGTTTGCAGGAAATGGATAATATTTTTAGAGGTTTGATTTTATCTATTAACGGATGGAAAATGACAATCAGATCCATGCTTATTTTGTGGTAAACCTTGAAATGTAAAGGATATAAATACAGGGTGTTTCACGACGATTAAGACAAGCAATATGTCGGGACTGGCAGTAGTAGAGAATTATAATTTTGAGGATGTAAATTAGAGCAGATGTTATGTCTTTTTTTGTCATTGTACTACCCAATGAGGTATTTGTTTTTGGTCACGTGACATTCGATTCAAAATTATTAATGGGACACTCTGTACATTTGTGCCTTTCTGTGTTTCTCCCGATAAAACATTTCCAACAAACTAGCACACTTGGGGTCTAAAGTGTTTAATTCAAGACCTACAGGTACTTATACGATTGTATCGCGCTAAAAGCGTTTAGTGAGACAACATATCCATTCGGTGGTCTTACCATACCATCTAGGGACCTTCTAAATTATATTTTAGAGCTCGGAAATATTTTTATTGATAACTTTAACAATTTAGTTTCTACAGTAGCAATTGGAATGACACTGAAAAGCAAAATGTCAAAAATAATTTATTCACATCCAAGTAAAGCATTTCCACATGATTGGCCTTTAAAATAATTGTACATACGAGTTCGTATATACCATAAATTTTATAAGCTGTGGTCTAAAAAATAAGCCAAATAAACAAAGCATTAAGGTACAAATACTATACAGCACCTTTGAACCAATTTTTACTTATCTACGAAATTGCTACAATATGTGAAATCATTTGAGATTCATTGGTAATAGTTTTACTAGGTTTTATTTTTGATATCCATTTATGTAACTTAGTGTATTAGCAAAATAAACGTTATGTATTTGTATGTCTAAATCGGCTGTCAATACCTAGTCTTTCAATGACCCTCGTATATACGTAAAACCCAGGCGTTAGCAAGTCCCACTCAAACACCCTCGTACTTGGGCAAAAACCAACGCAAAAACTAATTGGCGCGTGCGGCCGCGGCATCGCTTTGATGTGAGATCTTCAGAGTTCCGACGGAGAGTGATCCAACTTATATGTATTCCGTAAACTTTGATATTAGATACTTTTTTTAAGTTAAACGGTAAAATGTATTATATAGGAAAAAACAGTATATTTTTTAACAGTATTGTTGGCAAACCTATCCACAACCAAGATTACGTTCTTGTGGCGAGCTTATTTCAGGAGGACAGCAGAGCATTCCTGGTCCAGAGCTCATTTAGCCCTCCTCGATGCTACTGGTTTGAGAGCTGCTCAAGTGTCAGCGCAAAGCTTCTCTGCACTGCTCCAAGTAGAAGCCCACCCCAGTGCAATCCGACTCCTAAAAAACCTGTAGCCTGTCTTTCTCCACATACACAACGGGTAATAGTCTAAGAGCCAGTGATCGGCAGACTTACAGTATTTTAGCAAACTTCATATTGATGCTAGGTATACTATTACACATGCCATAGGCGAAATGGGGATTCATTATCCACGGCGACGGTTCCTTTGAGCGTGAGCGAGAGTCCAAAAGCGCCAAAATGTAAGTTCAGTTACGTCATTTTAGCAAGTCTGCCTTTTTAATTTGTTGTAATATATAACTTTTCTTATACAACAACCCAATGGCAGACACCTACTCCGGTTCCTAATGTGTTTTAAAAAATTTCAAAAGTTAAAATTTTATGAAAAGTTACGGTATTTTAGCAAGGATGAAAATCATATATGTTATTCACATTATTATTATAACTGTAGTGTAGTGAATGGCAGACACCTAGGTGGGTTCCAACATACTGGCAGACGCTATAATAATGTCTCTCTGCCAGCTAATTAAACAGCGTCAAAAATAGCGTCTAAAACGTGATCTTAGCAAGTCTAGCCTCAATATGAAGTTTGCTAAAACCTGTAGCATGCAGCTCTCCTAAACAAGCTCCCGTCTTATGGGCTCCCTGTTAAGCTTTGCGGTTGGCTTGCAGACTTCCTCTCAGGTCGGAAAATCTCTGTCGTGGTAGACGGCTTTTCCTCTTCTTTCCATAGCATCAATGCCGGGGTCCCGCAGGGATCGGTATTGGCTCCGACATTGTTTCTGCTTCATATCAATGATCTACTCTCTAGCACTACAAACCCAATCCACAGTTTTGCAGATGACAGTATGCTGCATGCAGGCATCATGAGCAATAGACCGATCTCTGTGGTCGAGCTGGAACGCAGAAGACTGGCAGTGGCAGCTTCACTTTCAAAGGATCTCGATACCATTACCGCTTGGGGGCTTAAGAATATGGTTAAATTTAATGCCTCCAAGACCCAGTATTGTACGCTATCAAACAAGAAGTGCCCAAGCCAACACCAGGTTCTAATGAACAACCAGGCTCTGCCAAGGAGACACTCATTCAAGCTGTTAGGAGTCAACATTAGAGAAAATCTGATCTGGCACGAACACGTCGCGTCAATTGCAACAGCTGCTGGTAAAAAGCTTGGGTACCCATTTAGAGCCAGAAAGTATTTCTCACCATGTAACCTTCTCACGCTATATAAAGCCCAGATAAGACCTTGCCTGGAGTATTGCTCTCATGTCTGGGGAGCTGCTGCCCCCACTACCCTGTCTATACTAGATGCCGTCCAGAGAAGGGCAATTCGACTAATTGGCGATCCGGCCTTAACGCGCCACCTTCAGTCACTTTCTCACCGGCGTGTTGTTGGTGACCTCTCACTCTTCTACCGATATTCCAACCGAATCTGCTCCTCTGAGCTATCCCCTATCGTTCCGCCGCTCACTGCTCCTATCAGACGTACCCGTGCGACCGCTGCATCTCATCCTAAGACGGTCGTTCTTCATACATCAAGAACTGAGCGGTACAACCGCACATTTATTCCCAGGGTGTCCAAGGCTTGGAATGGACTACCAGAAGATGTATTTATTGGGCCTGCGGGTATTGGCCCATTCAAATCTCGCGTTAACAGGCTTCCCCTAACATAACCCTTTCACAGCAGCCGCGGTACTTTGGTATTTAGGCCCTGCCTGCGCGGTCTGCTCAGTTATATAAAAAAATACCGTACGTCTGCCGATCACTGGCTCTCAGTCTATAAGATCGTCAGATCTTCAGAAAAGACCTTATGTTGGTGGCAGTGGCGTGCTTAATAGTAAAAAACAAAGTGCATCCAAAACCAAAAGACCCCCAGGTGGATGAAGGAATGATTACTGAAAATATATGAGTATTCTCAAGTGAATTTATTACCAGAATTAGGGCTGCACCCTGCTGACTGGCATAATTACTTAAGAATGGACGAATAAACTTATTTGAAGTTGTTGGGTATTATGAGTCCCCTGATAAAAAAGTTTTATATTTAAATGAGGCCTGCTATAACGTCTCATGAGAAATTAACGGCTACTCTACGGTTCTTGGCAACGGGCAGAACTTATGAGGATCTAAAGTTTTCAACTATAATATCGCCTCAAGCACTGTTCATAAACGCCACTACTCTGACCCGATACTCGAAACTTGCACGGACTTGTTTACCATACACGAATAGTACGGACACTCTTCCTCGTGCAACTGGAACTGCGCACGCCAAAAATCAAGCAGTGTTTGATTCCCAACGACTTAACTGTGCACGCCACATTATGCTTCACCATAGACAGAGAGAGTTTTAATTGTACCCTGTGGCGTGCGCATTCAAGTCTTGAGTTATCCCTCTGTGTGAACGGGGGCCTTTAGAGCGTGATCCATCACCGCAGCCATGGCCGACTCTACACTAGGCCGGAGCCTTAGATGTGGCAACGTGGCTTAGCTGTCAAATAGTGGCCCTATAGTTTCAAAATAATTATTACATTTTATATGTATTAGAGTTCATCTCGGTTAATAAAAAGAAAAATACTTTTTAGAACTACTACTACTAATACCACTTACATCTGATGTCTGTTTCATCACAGTCAGACACTACAAAATAAAAATAAACGCAACCTGTTTCCTGCTGCCACTTTCACTTCCACTTAAATGAACACTCAATTTACTTTGTAAATTGTCACTTGAGCTAGAAAAATTCACTATTAGGTCACTGTGAAGCCATTCTTGCTGGTCTTGATTTCCCTTTTACTATCAAATCCTTTCGTAGGTATGCCCCAGGCCATGCCCAGATGAGTTCTATTAACTGTATTTTTCTGTGATATTTGGGAGGTACCACATTGTGCTTTAAAATAGGTCTTATCCTTTGAAATGTTTGTAAATTATTGTCTTTATCCTTATAAATATAACCAGCCCTTTCGAGGAATACCTTTCACCCACTTCTGTTTATGTAACTTATTGGACGCACAATTGCTAGTGCAACCTGATACTACACACTTTGCAGGCATCTTTTTATCTTTATAGTTTCATTTGTGCAGGTAAATAAGTAGAAACACATTAAAAATCACCTTGCAACGTTCTTTTTAATCTGGAATAAGGTTATGTTGGGCCATGGTTTGGTAGTCCTCTACTGGGCTGCAACCTGGTACTACATGCTTTGAAGGCATCTTGTTATCTTTATAGTTTCGTTTGTGCAGGTAAATAAGTAGAAACACATTGAAAATCACCTTGCAACGTTCTTTTTAATCTGGAATAAGGTTATGTTGGGCCATGGTTGGTAGTCCTCTACTGGGCTGCAACCTGGTACTACACGCTTTGCAGGTATCTTGTTATCTTTATAGTTTCGTTTGTGCAGGTAAATAATTAGAAATATATTAATAATCACCTTCCAACCATATTTTCTGCTCCTGGAAGAATACACATGACATAACAACAAATGAAAACTCGGCCCGCTTATCTAGGTTTAAGGTCCGTATTCATAAACACAAAACCTTACTTAAGGGGCCTGGATACACACATTTAACATGCGTATTTGCCATGTAAAACACGGACTCACAATTTCTCGCATAACTCACTTTATTTTCAAACTACATATACATATAATATTTCAGGAGGCGATAGTTAAGACCTCAACGAATGACAACTATTTTCGATTTTCTCAAAAAGTTTTTTAATGTGCAAAAAAACTCGCAATGCAAAATCACACATTCTATAAACGCCTGTAATTTAACAACCAAACACGATATCAAAAAAAGGCTAAATAGTTGCACAAGCGCAAGCTTTCTTCTTCAATTTGCTCTTTGAGTCATTACTGTAAGTTTAAAGGTAACGTCAGGAGCTTGGAAATGCGAAATTCATTTTTATGGTGATCTTTGGACCTTGCCTTTGGACCTTTTGACCTTGCCTTTGGATTTTTTGACTTATCTCCCCTCATCTTAGACACACACACTGGACAAAGGGAACGGGCAGCCACGCCTCCTCGCTAACACGGGAATACGTCTTTTCTTCGATTCTCAATTTTGCGCGCTATACCCTAGACCCTTAAGAGACCCTCAAGTATTAAGGGACCCTTAAGTATGTCGACTATGGATACGACCCTAAAGTATCTTTGGGTCTTTCCACCCTGAATGATGATATCGGAATATTGCTCTCCACGAACTACTCTATTCTAGTGGGACCAACTACCAAGTATCATGCCACAAAGGGCAATATTTAGATTTCATTTTAGAGGGATCTAGATCCTATGTATAGATCCTATGATCCTAATAATTATACATACGTGGTTCATACTGCAACCTTTTAGAGCGATGTATCTAATATATTCTCTATTTAAATTGCATCCACGACGAGTCACAAAGTCAATACAGCACTCCAAATAGGCCACATCGCTCTGACGTCACTTCTGTCAATGTCTTCTGTATCCAAACAAAAGCAAATCCAACCTAATAACCCGTAAGGGATTATAAAATATAAAAGTCGTGTATTGTGCTGAAGCTTTCTCAGTCATGCTACAATATAAAAATAATTAGTAATAACTGAGAAACATGCCTAATTCTCCAACAAACCTTGGAAAAATGATCGTTTTAAGTTCGAATGGCGATAACAGACCTCAGTAAATGTAAAATTCTCGAACTCAAACACAGTAAAACGCTTAAACAGTCCTTATTGATGATAAATCAGCGTAAGAAATCACAAAAGTACAAAAAAAGCAACAAACTATTTTTCACATTTGCAAAATGTCATATACAGAAAATAGAAAATCAATATTATTATTTCTTCATAGTATCTTCAATAGAAACATCTTTTATGATTATATACATACATATACGTAGGAGGTAGCGTTTTTGTATATACCTACGATCTTAATAATTTGATTTGATGACATATACATTTACCAAGAATTGTAAACTAAGGTACAAACAGAATTTATTTAATGAAACATTATAAAGAAGAATAGTATGGCAAATAAAAAAAAGACTCGAAAAATATATCAAGTGAGATATTATATGGTGCATCGCGGATGCGTCATTGCATCATACTACTGTACATATCCAAGGATAGAATATATAGGGTAACGGTTTCCATTATAATATAAAGTATTTAATTCCAAATGTAAAAATTCATTTTAGTGATGAGTCCCTTTAGATTTAGAACAACCGACTGTAAACAAAACCGGGCATATACATATAATATTAGCAAATACCAGACCTCTTTTGGCACAAATTATTGGTAATAAAACAAACCCATAATTGCCATAATTAGGTAAAAAATATAACAGGTCAATAATGGGTAATGGGTCCTCCATGTAGACAATGGACTTCTCTAGCCTAGGCGGCATGCTTGTAATTTGGTTGTTAATAAACTCTAGAGGGGGGATTGCCTCAGTTGTTAGAGCCAGGGACACGTGACTGTCAGAGGTGGAAATTTATTTCTAGTTTTTTCAATCAGAAATGAATTTAAAAAAAAAACTCAGCGAGAATCCATAAACACTAGAGGCCTATCAAGCTGCTGTTCCAGTTCCAGCGTGGTGGAAGGGATAGGTTAATCGCGAATGTAGCGACCCATATAATCTCATACTTTTTCAATTTGCGATAAATCGGGTGATTGTGGACACCAGCATCCTGACCTCAGCTTCCTATAGGAACCTCATCGATACCTTTGCAATATGAGAACGCGCATTATCTTGCTCTAAAAACCCTCTCCGAGGCTTTGGATATATGGAACAGCAACTGGTTCTAACACCTCGTTCACATAACGTTGGACTGTTTGTCATTGTGCCACAAATCAAAAGTAAAGGTGACTTGCTGTTAAATGCCCCAACCATCAAAACGGTGTACATGGCGTTCATCAGCAAACTGTTAACGCATTGGCGTACATCGTGCGCCCCCATAGTCCGGGATCCCAGGCCCATTTTCACTACTTACTACTAACAAGCTAATTTTGCGTGACTTCATTTTGATAAGACGCCCAATTTTTTCCTTTACAAAAATTCTCGATTGTGGTAGCTAACAGGGGTAGCAGGAATGAAATATGTCAGTTTGATGAGTGTCAAAAATTAATTACTAACAGTTAGTTTTTCAACTAAATCTTAAGAATGTGATCAACCTTATTAGAAAAAATGTTTGTCCTACAAAATCTATGGTTTGATCACATTGTCCCCCTCCATCCAACATGTACCAATAATAAGGTCATACAAATTTATTACTAACAGCCTGATTTTTTCACTATTGCTTCGTTAATATTTATACAATCCGACAGCAACATTGTCCTACAAATCACGTGGTATGTTATCCCAGTCCTACGACCAGAAGTTGTTAATACCACAAGACCATTTTTTTTCATTACTAACTGTAGGACAAAATATCACATAATAGGTTACTGTATTCTCTGACCAAACGAAATAATGTCCTACAAGAAAACAGGTATGTATCATTAGTCCGACAAGAATTGTCATTTTTCTACTTGTATTATAAAATGTAATCTTTGCCGAAATCTATAATAAATAACTACTACTACTAAGCTAATTTTGCGTGAGTAGCTTCCTTTAGCTGAGACGCCCAACTTTTTCCTTTACCAAAATTCTAGATTGTGGTAGCTAACAGGGGTAGCAGGGATAAAATATGTCAATTTGACGAGATTCAAAAATTAATTACTAACTGTTAGTTTTTTAATTAAATTTTAAGAATGTAATCAACATTATTAGAAAAAATATTTGTTCTACAAAATCTATGATTTGCTCACATTGTCCCCCTCCATCCAACATGTATCAATAACAAGGTCATACAAATTTATTACTAACAGCCTGACTTGTTCACTATTGCTTCATTGATATTTATAAGATTTGACAGCGACACTGTCCTATAAATCACGTGGTATGTTATCCCGGTCTTACGTTCAGAAGTTGTCAATACCACATTTTTTCATTACTAACTGTAAGACAAAATGTCACATAATAGGTTAACTGTGTTGTCTGTCCAAAGGATATAATGTGACTTGAACTCGAGCCTATTAGTTTCTAAGAAAAAACTTCCTTAAGGAATTTTACTATATGGATGACTTCCTGCGATAATAATTCCAACTTGCTTGTTATATATGCATATTGTATGTTATTTGGGGTATATATATATGTTTGTTATATATTTAATGTATTGATTGTACTGTAAATTGTGTATACTATTTTTGCTTCATGTCTGACCTTTTACACAATGTTCTATACATTCTTCCAGAAATGAACGTATCTATCTATCTAAATAATGCTCACATGCTGGAAAAAAAACTGATTATATGGTCAACACCAACTTGGAATACATGATACACAATGCTCTGCAGTTCGTAATAAGGATAATTTCAGAGCGTAGGACCCGGATAACTTATCAATCAATTTGTGGGACAATGTGGCTGTTAAATTATTTAAGTATTAACTAAGCTACCGTGAAATATAAGTTAGTAATCATTTTTTATGACCTCCTGATTGATACGTCCTGAATTTTGTTAAGACATATATTTGTTTTATAATTTTGATTACTTCCTTAAGATTTGATTAAAAGGACCCACCGTTAAATAGACACACTTTATCCCTGCTACCTCTGTCAGCTACCACAAACGAGAATTTTCGTATAGAAAATTGTTGGACGTCTCATCGCAACGAAGCTATCCACGAACATTAGACTTGATAGTAATTATTTTTACACCCGGGATTTGTACTACGACTTCTGAGCGTAGGACCAGGATAACATACCACGTGATTTGTAGGACAATGTTGCTGTCAAATTGTATAAATATTAACGAAGCAATAGTGAAAAAAATCAGGCTGTTAGTAATAAATTTGTATGACCTTATTATTGGTACATGTTGGATGGAGGGGGATAATGTGATCAAACCATAGATTTTGTAGGACAAACATTTTTTTCTAATAAGGTTGATCACATTCTTAAGTGTTAGTAATTAATTTCTGACACTCGTCAAATTCACATATTTCATCCCTGTTAGCTACCACAATCGAGAATTTTTGTAGAGGAAAAAGTTGGGCGTCTCATCAAAATGAAGCTACTCACGCAAAATTAGCTTGTTAGTAGTAAGTAGTGAAAATGGGCCTGGGATCCCGGACTACCAGACAAAACCTGGACTCGTCGGAGAAGGCCGTCCGATGCCACTCAGCATGCCATTGTCGTTATCTAACCGTTAGCGACGATGATTTGCACTGAGTTGAAGCACTACATAGATGCGGGCGATATCATCTGAAGTCCATTTCAAAGGGATCAGCCTGTAGCTGCATACCAAGCGTCAGCAACAGCTTGAGTTGATCGCATTCTGTCTCGAAGGACCAGCAGCAATAGATGACGATCGTTGCCGCTCTGTACTTTTCCTACATTTTTATATAGCCGAGCGGACCGCATAGGCAGAGCCTAAATACCAGAGTACCGCGGCTACTGTGAAAGGGTTATGTTAGGGGGGGTTTGTTAACGCGGGATTTGAATGGGCCAACATCTGCAGGCCCAATAAATACATCTTCTGGCAGTCCATTCCAAGCCTCGGACATCATGGGAATAAATGTGTGCTTGTACCACTCGCTTCTGGATGCATGAAGAACGACCGCCTTAGGATGAGATGCAGCGGTCGCGCGGGTGCATGCGATAGGAGCGGTGAGCGGCGGAACGATAGAGGACAGTTCAAAGGAGCAGATTCCGTTTGAATATCGATATCGTGCTCTAGATTCTAGAACCTTTAGCCGGCTGTATTCGTTCTTCTTCGATCCATGCGCACTGTGCTGCTATTTTGTTGTGGTGGGTCTTGGGTGGGTCAGTTCCTGTATCCAAACAACTTTTCTGTATATGACATTTAGCATACGTGAAAAATAGTTTGTTATTGGCTTTTTTGTACTTTTGTGATTTCTTACGCTGATTTATCAATAAGGACTGTTCAAACGTTTTACAGTGCTTGAGTTTAAAGATTTTACGTTTACTGAGGTCTGTTATCGCCATTCTAACCTAAAACCTTCATTTTATAAGGTATGTTGGAGAATTTGGCATGTTTCTCGGTTATTATTAATTATTATTTATATATTTTAGCATGACTGAGAAACACGTCGTAAGCCTCAGCTCAATACATGGCTTTTATATTTTATAACGCCTTACCCTTTATGGGTTTTTAGGTTCGATTTGTTTTTGTTTGAATACAGGGGATTAACTAACTAAAACTAATTAACTATACATTTGCAGATGACACTGCTATGGTTTACACAGGTTTAAATGAGAATGTGTTGTGTGAGGAGATCAACAAAGATTTTCAGAGCTATGTAGATTGGCTGTACTGCAATAAATTAAAAATAAATATAAACAAAACAAAGTACATGGTATTCAAACAAAAAACAAATTTGTACAAAATATAAATATTCACATGAATAATAGACCTATAGACCAAGTGAGTGAAATTAAATATTTAGGATTAATTGTGGATGATACATTGAGTTGGACTGAACACACACATAAGATAAATAATAAAATCCTGCCGATGATCCACATAGTATTCAAGTGCAGAAATTATTTAACTAAAAAATCTAAAGATGATCCTAGATGCTTTTTTCATATCGCATTTTAGATATTTACTCCCTGTATGGGGCGCTTGTGGCAAATCGATTTTTCAAAGGATGCAATTATTACAAAATTAAGTATTAAAGGTAGTATATAACTATGACAGACTCACTAGCACAAGCAAACTATATCAAGATCTGAAAACCTTCAATCTAACCTCATTACTACAAATTGAACAATGTAAATTCATATACAAAGTGCGCAATAACCGACAAAAATTAAATACTGGTATAATATTAGATAACCAAGTTCATAATTATGAGACTAGGATCATAAACAACATAGGCGTAGTTAGGTAGGGGCTTGGGGGCTAAGCCCCCCCAAGAATGAAATTAGCCCCCCCAAAAGTCCAAAAATAATTCGTTTTGTTAAGTTTATTGTATCTTGGGAAGTCTCCAGATCCAGGGACTTAAGCCCCCCCAGATTCAAGGACTTAACAACGCCTATGATAAACAACATTCACCAAATTAGCACAAGAACTAACACGGGTCTCAACAATCCTGTAGTAAATGCATCTAAAACTTTCAACAACTTACCAGTAGACATAAAGACCACAAATAGTTTCAGTTCCTTTGTAAATAAATTAAAAACCTACTTTACTAATATACAAATACAGGGTGGGCCAATAGTGCGTGGACGGAGGATTGTGGGCTTACTAAAAAATATTTCAAAAATCTGTCACTTGATCATGGTAGGGACCCTTAAGAGCTATAGCGTAAAAATATATTCACTTAAATTTTGACGTTTATACAGGGTGATTCATATCAAACTTATTTTTTTTGAATGGAAGCCCCTATATATTATTGCATATTTGGGTTCTTTGGTCAATTCTAGTGTGACTTTATGTATCACACATGGAACCTTAAATGAACCGTTTAGGTGCAAATCACCATTTTTGGTATAAGTAGGTATCAGAAAAAAATTGAATATCGCAGCGATTATAAAACTTAGGAGGCCTTGACTTTGCGGTACGACTTAGCATGAAATGCGTCACCTTAGGTCAGACGGCTAAATTTTAATTCTTTTTGTACTCGGAGAAATCAGTAGATGAAGTAAGGAAACTTCAATCACAGATAACTTGATTTTTTCAAATGGGAATGCCTATTTTGGTTTAAAGAATCAAATGTAAAATTTGATTACCTTTCCAACGATATAGCATTCTCCATAACAATCTTTTTTGGTTTTCATTTTATTTTAAATTTTCAATCAAATCAGTGTTTTTCGATTTTCTTGCGTGCAAGCAACCTAGCAGGCCATGAAAAATAAACAAAAGCCCGTTAATATGGAAAAAACCAACTAACTTAGTAGAAAGATGCAAACTAACTAGAGCAACGAGGCAAGATTATGAAAATTCCTTACAACATATTAACCCTAACCGGATACAACAGCGTGAAGATATCTAATGTCAATGAGTAGCTGGGGTATGACAGAAGTGTTTCTTTTTCACAGCCTACTAGCTATTGAGGTCTACTAGAGACAACTTTCCAAAACGACTAAAAATGATGAAACAAAAAAAGGAAAACTGCCAGCGATTTTGCTTACAGTCTAACATGTTTAGAATGAAATTTCTTATTTAATGGGATAAAAAAATAGTCATTTCCGTTTAGTTAACGTTTCCAACTGGAGCATTTTGAACATCCACTAAAATAATTGCTAAACTTTTTTAATTACGCTATGTTGTAATTGTGATTATTTCATGTAGTTTTCTGCAAACTAAATTATGTGTTACAATGCAAACAGACTGCAATTCAAGTTTCATTCTCCGCGATTTTGCTAATAAGTAGAAATACCTACTGAAGAATTTGAAGGGCTTCAGTCAGAGGTATCATTACTTTTGACTTACGGAAACGGCTACTTTTTTATAGCATTAAATGTGAAAATTTATTCAGAAGACATAGGTCTTCTACTGCCAGCAACAATTACTAGTAGTTTTCCTTTGATTAAATATTTTTTTACTGACTTTGGCAATTGGATAATAGCTAGTAGGCTGTGAAAAATGAGCGTTATTGTTACCGCTATTGTTTCTGGATAGAGTTAACATGTAATGTGTAATTGGATAATAGCTAGTAGGCTGTGAAGAATGAGCGTTCTTGTTACCGCTATTGTTTCTGGATAGAGTTAACATGTTGTAAGGAATTTTCATAATCTTGCCTCGTTGCTTTAGTTAGTTTGCATCTTTCTACTGAGTTAGTTGCTTTCTTCCATATTAACGAGCTTTTGGTTATTTTTCATGGCCTGCTAGATTGCTTGCATGCAGGAAAATTGAAAAACACCGATTTGACAGAAAATTTGAAATAAGATGAAAACCAAAAAGGACTGATATCAATAATGCTATATCGTTAGAAAGGTAATCAAATTTTACATTTGATTCTTTGAACCAAAATAGGCATTCCCATTTGAAAAAGTCAAGTTATCTGTGATTGAAGTTTCCTTAATTTATCCTCTGATTTCTTCAAGTACAAAGAGAGTTCAAATTTAGCCGTCTGACCTAAGGTGGCGCATTTCATGCTTAGTCGTACCGCAAAGTCAAGGCCTTCTAAGTTTCATAACCGCTGCGATATTCAATTTTTTTCTGATACCTGCTTATACCAAAAATGGTGATTTGCGCCTAAACGGTTCGTTTAAAGTTCCATGTGTGATACGTAAAGTCACACTAGAATTGACCGAGGAATCCAAATATGCAATAATATATAGGGGGTTCCATTCAAAAAAATATAAGTTTGATATGAATCACCCTGTATAAACGTCAAAATTTAAGTGAAAATATTTTTACGTTATAGCCCTCAGGGATCCCTACCATGGTCAAGTGACAGATTTTTGAAATATTTTTTAGTAAGCCCACAATCCTCCGTCCACGCACTATTGGCCCACTCTGTATAGGATAATTGTACCTCACACTCTTTCTAAGTTTAAATTTTGTTTTCTCGAGGCCAGTGCTTGAAGCACTGTTTAGAGTTATTGTTATAATATGGTGTTGTAATATTTACTTTAATAATAAATTCGTTTAAAAAAAAACTGCATAAACTGGCGCTGTCATCTTCTAGGGGGCATCTTTACACAACCAACTAGTATTTCGCTCTTCCCACATTTACAACAAATATCATAACTTTTGTATTGACATAACGCCATGCTTGCACTATGCACTTCTTGGTGAATCTTGCGCTGAAATTACTCCTAAAAGGTTCCTCTACGAGAAGACCGACCTATAAGCCATAATCGACCAGTTGCCCTGTGAACTACAGCTATTTATCGGAAAAACTGCTTCTCCTGCGCTTAAACATTAGTCAAAATAAATCACGCCACTTTCGAATGAATCGATAAGACCAATCAATGGATATCGATTCTACCATTAGAAGAAATTGTCAAGACCGAATGCCACGAAAAAATAAGCGGCCTACAGACGTTGTTGCATGCTGCGCGATTCCTGGAATCGACTCAAGGTTTCACGAAACTTGCATCAGTTGCATAAGTTCCTACTCAAGATCGAAACCTGTTGCGATGCCTGAATCGACTTAATATTTTCAGCAGGTGTCATGCAACACAAGAATAGCAGGGTGGAGTTAATTCTTTGCATCGACGCAATACTAGGTATACCTACACCTTGTAACCTGCATCAGCGTCACCGACTCGGCGTCATGGCTCACCCTCACCGACCAAAATGGGATTCCAGACTCTGCATCGCTACAAAACTGAAGTAAAGTTGATTGACTCAGTATACTTCCCACACATTACGGTGATACCAGTTTATTATTTTCCCATAGCATGAAGCTTTAGTCTGAGATCCCCTTGTAACCAAACAATCGCCAACTATCTATCTATCATCCCCCCCTAAAATTGTCTTATGCCGCTAGGTCTTTCCTTCACAAGTCAAAGGACAGCCTATTATCAATACTACAAACTTTTACGTTTTACAACGCCCCACTCCCCAACTACCCCAATTTCACCCTCACCCAAAAAAAAAGGTAGAAAATGATCAGGAACCACTAAAACCAGGTTTGAGTTGTTTTCATACTTTTAGTTTTTTTATTATTGCTACGCTGCCACTGACACGATTTTTTACAAACATACGCGTTTTCCATCCTCACCACGCTAATAATGCTGTGTCCAAATTTCATTAGATTCAATTTAATAGTGTCAACGTTACAAAATACAAAACGATCTAAAGCAATAAATACTCGTATGTATACAGAAAATTCTAAGTCGCTTAGTTTCCGTAATAGGCTAGGCAATGTTCGGATGGACCTAAAGAGGTGATTTATGTCGCTAGGTCTTCCTTCACAGGTCAATGGACAGCCTATTATCAATACTACAAACTTTTCAGTTTTACAACTCCCCACTCTCCAACTACCCCAATTTCACCCCCACCCAAAAAAAAGGTAGAAAATGATCATGTTTTCATACTTTTAGTTTTTTGGTTATTGCTACGCTGCCACTCACACGATTTTTTACAAACTTACGCATTTTCCATCCTCACCACGGTAATAATACTGTGTCAAAATTTCATTAGAATCAATTTAATAGTGCCAACGTTACAAAATACAAAACGATTTAAAGCAATAAATACTCGTATGTATACAGAAAATTCTAAGTCGCTTAGTTTCCGTAATAGGCTAGGCAATGTTCGGATGGACCTAAAAGGGTGATTTATGTTGCTAGGTCTTCCTTCGCAGGTTAGTGGGCAGCCTATTATGAATACAAGAAATTTTTCACTTTTTCAACCCCCCACCACAATACCACCTCAATTTCACCCCCACCCAAAAAAACGCAGAAAATGATCAGGAACCTCTAAAACGTTTAAAAACGAAGTTTGAGCTGTTTTTATATCTTTAGTTTTTTATTATTTCTGCGCCGCCACTGGCACGATTTATAGAAACCATACGCGTTTTCCATCCTCGCCACGGTAGTAAAACTGTGTCCAAATTTCATTAAAATGAATTCAACAGTTTCCTCATTACACAATATAGAACCATCTAAAGCAATACTGTCGTATGTTTATACCAGAAAAAAGTCCTTTGGTTTCTGTAATAGGCAAGGCAATGTTAGGTTCTCGGTTAGGTTGGACCTAAAAACGTAATTTATGTCGCTAGATCTTCCTTCTTAGGTCAGCAGAAAAGTAGAAAATGATCAGGAACCCCTAAAACGTCTAAAAACGAAGCTTGAGCAATATTTTTTTTTGTTTTTTGCATGTTACTCCCATAGGCGTAGTTAAGTCCCTGAATCTGGGGGGGCTTAAGCCCCTGGATCTGGGGGAGCTTAAGTCCTTGCTATATACCCTAAACTTAACAGAACGAATTATTTTTGGATTTTTGGGGGGGCTAATTTCATTCTTTGGGGGGGGCTAAGCCCCCCAGAGCCCCCACTTAACTACGCCTATGGTTACTCCGCCGTCCATGCACCGATTTTCAAAATTATAGGAACATTACCTGCTATGACCCCACAGCATATCGCTGCCCAAATTTTATTACAATCCATGCAGCGGTTGCTGAGATTACGAGGCTAGAAAAAAGCGACAGACAGACAGACAGGCAGGCAGGCAGACAGACAGACAGACAGACCGACGAAAATGAGTGACGTGGATTTTCGTTGTGTAGACATCATAAAACGCCCAAAAAGCGTATTATCTCAAAATCGAAAATTTTCGCGATCACAATACCTACTCCCCTCACCTATCGTTGTGGGATGGGAAGTAATAAAACCGTAACTGATGCCAAATACGTGATTCAGTACACACACGTTGCTACTCGCATCATGAAATGTAGAAGTCGATGCCAGCATCGCAGCATGCATCATCGTCTGCAGGCCGCTTTACAGTGTGATTGGAGATTGGAGTACAGACGAGACCACACACCACCCTGTATAGAATCCAATAAGTGAATAAGTCCACTTCTGGCACCCCACCTAAGCGATAATTAGCGTTCCTGGGGTCGTAGTAGTAGAATGGTGAACTGTTTTTACTGTTGGTAGTAAAATCAATCACCCACGTGGTGTGACGTAACAGCCAGCCAATGATGTAGCGACGATTTTGCGCGCTACTCGATTCCCGGCGGTGTTGCCGATTCTACACTAGACTGCGGGTTCATTGATTCGAGGTGAGGCCACGTTTGGCGGTCGACATGGGCGTCGATGTGGAGGAGAACTTTGTAAAACGAAGCGTGGATATATCAAAGATCAGAATGGGCGAGGTCATATCTTTTATAATGCAGCCCTTAGCTTTCGTCATCGTCATTTGTGACGAAGTGTCAAAGATTTAAGATCCAACATTAATTTTATGAACAATTTGGCCGAATTTATACTAAAATATATAAAAATCTCAAAATAAATGCAAATGTCATTCTTGTTATTTACACATGTCATATTTATGGGCCCGGATAAGCGTAAAAAGCAATCAATTTGTTTGAAAGTATTTTCGGTTAGAGAGCTAGATACTTTATTTCCTACAGGTGTACACCCAATTAAACGAAAAGCAGGTAAATCTTCAGAGATACAAAGTAACAAATTAATACAAAGGTCATTGATATCTTATAAGTCAAAAATATTCTAAATATTATGCGTTAATACTAGCATATGTTGCTTAGTTTCACACCTTGATGCATGTGTTGTGTATATCACACTATTAAAAGTCACTATTAATTTCTACAGATATTGCACATTTTATAAGAAGGCAAGCTAAGGGTCAATAATAAGCAATATTCAATTATATTTTGTCTGTTTAAGAACATGTCTGTTCGGATATTTATTTATTAGAATAGATTTGATCAGAGATCAAAGGCCTGAGAAAGGTATACAATAATGATTTTTAATGGTATTTGTCTGCTTTTAATACGTTTTGTACCAAGTTTCTCAACTAATGTCAAATTTTCACATACATTTACTCTACGTTTGTGGATTTCATCATAAAGCGTAAGAGTAAGGTCGCACAAAAGATAGGACAAAAGTCGTAGGAAATTTGCCTATCCTATGGTGACCTTGATCTTGATATTCAAGGTCTAATCAAGGTCAAACCGATTTTCTCAAATGGAAACGTCTACTTTTAACGGCGGAAATAAAATGAAATTTTAAGTCCAGATATAAGCTTGACCACTTGAGAAAATTAACCTTGGATGATTAAGTCAAGGTCAAAATGTGACCAGCAGAATATCTTGAGAAGTAGGGGTTGCACAAATGTAGTAGGAACTTTTCCTGGTTATCCGATAGTGACCTCTATGGTGATCTAGACCTTGACATCATGAACACATCAAGGTCAGATCATTTTTTTTTAATGAAAACCCCTACCTCTGATATGAGCTTGGCCATTTCAAAAATTTGACCTTAGATGATTAAGTTCTTATGCTACTTTCTTGTGCGACCTCTACTTCCGAAGATATCCTGCTGGTCAGATTTGACCTTGGCTTAATCATTCAAGGTCAAAATATTCAAAAGCTCAAGCTCATATCTCGTCATAGGTACTTCATTTCCGGCATCAAAAGTATTGGTTTCCATTTAAGAAAATCAATTTGACATTGCATGTCAATGTAAAGGTCACTAAAAAGATCACCATCGGATATCCAGTAAATTTTCCTACGACTTTCCTGCTATTTTTTTGTGCAACCCCTACTTCCCTAGTTATTCATTCCGCCCAGTACCTTTTGAACACGTTGTATATATTTTTTCGTCCTTTCCTAACAGTTTATACATAACCTGTAACATGTAATATAAATACAGGGTGTCCCAAAAAATAGTGTCAAGCGGAAGCCCAGAGATAGAGCACACCTAGAAGTATCTGAATCACCCCCATATATGCCATGCAATTTTTTGTAGTTTCCGAGTTATGCATTTTTTTCTCTACCTCGACAACTTAAAACTGTTCCAAAAGAAAAATTAAGAGACTTTTCCAAATTCTCTTTTTTGCTGATTAATCTTTAAGAGTTTACTGATCATTGCATAAAGGAATCGGCTTAGTACATCTGATGAAAGTCATGAAAATTATGTGTAAAGTGAAAAATTTACGTTCTGTTGATTATGACTTAGATTTTCGACTCGCAATTAAAAATCTAAAGAGGTGATTTCCTTATTTCTATGCAGGTCCAAAAACTTCTTCAGACTCTCAGCTATCACAATCATTGAAAAAAACGAGTACTTAATGGGGCTACTTTCGCTCCAATTGACCTTCAAAGACAAGAGGCGAAGATTTCTTGAAATTAGCGATGGGACTTTAAATGAAACAATAACTAAGTTT
The DNA here is from genome assembly GCA_951848785.1 of Callosobruchus maculatus. NCBI lineage: Eukaryota > Metazoa > Arthropoda > Insecta > Coleoptera > Chrysomelidae > Callosobruchus > Callosobruchus maculatus. The sequence continues at coordinate 938,726 of CATOUR010000180.1, forward strand.
AGGGGCTAATAGCCGAATGATTGTCATTGCCGCAATAAAACACATTCAATGCGAACAGAATATCGATAGATGACCACCTTGTGTCACTTTGCTAAGATTTTTTTTTACATGTCCGACTTCTTTTTTGTAAGTGGGAAATTGTAAAATGAAACGAAATTATCAAATGTCTTCACTAAGTTTATTAAATTTCACAAGAAATTTTCAAAATGTCTACCTTCTTGTTCGATGCATAATCTACATCATCTGAAAAAATTGTTTTTTAAATTAACAAAAGCTCTTTGATTGTTTTTTATTGTTTCTTCAGCCTGTGTTATTTTGTTGCGTAATTCGCTGATGTTTCGACACTCTTTAGCATAAACTAGTTTTTTGTAGTAGTCCCAATCAAAAAACTCTATCGGATTTAAGTCAGGTGACCGTGGCGGCCATTCAGTGGGTCCACCACGGCCTATCCATTTGTTGCATAGTCTCTTGCAGAAAACAGCATCGTTAAATTCAGTTGTCGTGCACTCAAGGTCCATAGGAATAGCCAAGTAGTCAGACAACAGAAACAACACCAATCCAAACAAAAGCGTATCGTTTTAAAGCCGCAAAGGCAGACAGACGACTGAATAAAGACAACGAAAACAACTTATGCAATGACACATTTTGAAAAGAGTCACAACAATATCATAGCTATCTCTTTCTAACATCGCCATCGTTTACTGCGTTAGCGTTAGCCCTTTTTGTTGGCGCTCAGGTAAAAACCGGTTTTGAAGAATGCGCACCTTGTGGTTTTTTAGCAAGAAATAGGATCTTTTTCAATAAATGTTTAATTTATGCAACGTTTTTAACGTTTATTATTGCGGTACTGACAATCAATCTGCTATTAACGCGTTAACATAAGTTATTGATGAATTGAAAAACACATCGCTAATTCCAAGAAATCATCGCCTCTTGTCTTTGAAGGTCAATTGGAGCGAAAGTACCCCATTAGGTACTAGTTTTTTTCAATGATTGTGATAGCTGAGAGTCTGAAGAAGTTTTTAGACCTACTTAGAAATTATGAAATCACCTCTTTGGATTTTTAATTGCGAGTCGAAGATTTAAGTCATAATTATCGGATCGTAAATTTTTCACTTTACACTAAAATTTTTATGAATTTCATCAAAGTTACGAAGCCGACTATTTTATGTACGAACAGTAAACTCTTGGAGATTAATTACCAAAAAAGATAATTTGGAAAAGTCTCTTAATTTTTCTTTTGGAACAGTTTTAAGTTGTCGAGGTAGAGGATTCTCTAAAATTCAGAAAAAAATTCATAACTCGGAAACTACAAAAAATTGCATAACATATATGGGGGTGATTCAGATACTTCTAGGTGTGCTCTATCTCTGGACTTCCGCTTGACACTATTTTTTGGGACACCCTGTATAACTTATAATTATAGGTTTAGTGAAGCTTATACAGTTGTACTCTTAGTTGTTTTTCATTTTGTTTAATTTTTTCCTGTAAATAGCTTGTGTATCTTAAATAAACATCTATTATACCAATACTACTACTACTGTTACATAATTTTACCTCGTATTCTGTAAGGTTGTAAGGATGATTACATTGTGAAGCTAAACATCTTTCGTCCCCATTTTATTAAAAATGAAGAATGAAGAATAATAAGGTACAACGAGTAGGATGATATTAAAATGAAGAAATAAAGTAGCCAAGAGTAACAGATTATTTTGCAGAGGTCAGTCACCTAAGCAGTTGACAAAGTACTTTATAATTATTACTTTCAAAAAAACCCGCTTCATCAAAATAATACCGAAAATCGTGTAATTACTTTGCCTAATCTCTAATGACACGCTGTATACTTATACCAATTTTAATTCACTACAAAACAGCTAACAGCTCTTAATACTCTCAATCTGGATAAGCTATGACACTTGAAGTTAATTATAGGAGTTACGTTTCATATTTTTTCTGAAATCATTTACATATTCAGAGCGCTCTATAAGAGGCTCCAGCCGTGGCTAACGAGAAACTCCAGGCTATGACGCGTTCCACGATTTGTATTGTTGTTGTTATTTATTTTTCAATATTTCAGTGTTTGTCATGGATTTTGATAGTAAGTAGCGTGGTAGTCTACAGTTCCTCAAAATCTATCTATCGCTCGAACCCAAACCTTAAAAATGTGATTCTTGATTCTGTATTGAAATTTCAACTTTAAGCAACTCTTATCCAAATTCCAAATTCCAAACAGATGACCAATCAATAAGTCAAATGAACAATCATTTTTGTTTCAAATAGATCACCACACTCACATTTTTTAAAAATAATATTGGACATAATATATGACTAGGCAAAGCTTATGCAGCTTTGACAGCTGATTTGAGCCGGTCACAAATTTGTTTAACAATTCTCGATTATTACAAAAAATTGCATTATATGCCATGCAATAGTTCTAAAGCTAAATCATGAAGTACTTCAAAATCAATGTCACTATTTAAAAGGAGCCATTGAGTACGAATTAGGCATTGGTTGTTTCGAAGCACCAATATAGGCAAGAACTGTTAATTTTTTTTTCGGAACGGACTCCAAGGAAAAGTTAGGGACTAAGACACAAAGGAGATCATCAATGTTAATACCATACACCAGCTGTTCATCATATTTTGGCAAACTGCTTTTCAGAGGAATATTGTCTGCTGCACATAAAAACAGAACAGCATTCTTGAATCGTATCTTAGTTCACTTTCTAGTAATTGAACGAAACTTATATTCCTATATATAGAAATTTAACCACTTAATTGGCGGTAGGTATAATTATTGAACATATATATGGTATTAGAACCAAACATGCATCAATTGGGTTTATTATTGCTGAAAAGGTCTTATTTCAAAAATCAGGCTGATCGTTGGAAGCACAATTCAAAGCAGCGACATCCGTTTCATTAAATACATTTAAGGCTAACATTTTGTTTCTGTATACTACTTGGATATAATAAAGTTTTGTATGACAATTAATATGTGATCATATTTTACTAAAGTATTTTTTCTAAATCATACAGGTGTTCCAAATTTTTGAAATCAGTAGTATATACACTCGGCTACTATCTATTTCATTCAAATTTGTATCAAATTTAGGAAACTGAAAAGATGATCTTTTAATTCTTTGACTTATCCAATTTATATTTTTTAAAAATTTAATTATATGCACCACATCAAATATTAAAAATAACTTTCTATTCATATCACAATAAGGATGAGGTACAAAAGGCTGTAAAATAGTGGCTTCTGAAAACAGTGCAAAAGCTTTTCGGTTGATAGCATTGTTGTCCCATATTAAACTTATAACTTTAAAACCAAGCTTTTCCACCTGCTGTATCACATTAATGATGAGCTCTTTCAATTGGATTGCTTTCAAGTTTTACAGGTACTAAACTTACAGCATATCTATATTTAGACAAAATACTAGATATCCTAATAACCTGGATCGTTTTTGCAGCTTTTGAAGGATCAGTTTCACTTAAGCCAAACACTGTATTGCTTTTAAAGCTTAGTTGTGAGTTGAAAAATGCATCCAATTGTAGGTATGTTGATTAGAAACTCATGTTTCTTTAAATAACGGAGTTTGGACTAATATTCTAACCTACCTCTAGTACTATCATCATCAGTGGGTGAGAGCTTACCAATCAACTTTTTGATATTTCTGAGATGTAAATAAATACTTTATTTACTATTATAAAGTGATATATATGTTGATGAAAAATGAACATGCAAACTTGAAGCGATAATGAGTGTACTTCCCACATATCTTCTGTTATTTGCTGGTTGTTGACTCTAGAGTTAACTGTTCGACTGTTCCACAATGAAAGAAAAAAACACATTTTATTCCACTTCACTATCACCTATATTTGTTCTTCACATGTCAATTTTAAAGCATTGGTTACAACAGGATTTCTTACGCCAGATACCTAGATATTAACGAAAACAGTACATTCGCCATCACAATGTAATGCTTTACAACAATGCCGCTTTTATATATAAAAAAAATAACAGCCTTATATTTCCACTTTTATCCTATAAAAACAGCCTCCACAGGGCAACAGAAACAGGTGTAAAATTGGTAATATGAGTGTAACCACTTGTAATTATGAGGATTATAAGCAAACGACATGTGAAAAGTTTGATTTGAAGTTGGGCGGGTTGAGCCTCAGTTGATAACGTGATTTTGACGCACCATAGCCTGTTAGTTTTACGCCAGCCACGCGCCAGCCCATCTGCCTCCAGAACCCCTCCATCCACTTTACATTGTTCTGTACGCCTATGCAATCATTCTATACAATTTTCTGCAGACCTCTTCCTAGACGCCGGCTGCTTGGCAACGTCGTCTCGGTGTCACGCCGTTCTGTTTTGACTGGAAATCGGTGTGCTTACGCTCAGTTCGACTCGATGTGGATTGGTGTTTCCGCGTGCGGAGTTGTGTTCTGATATTCCGTATGTTTATCACATGATGCAACATCGTTCGCACGTTGTCGATGACGAAACAGTTCGTTAATCATTAATTTATCACCTTCGCCGCGCCGTTTCTGATTGATCGCGAACGCGAAGTCGGCTGTGGATATCCCGCTATTTGACATTTACGCGTTTGTGGATGACTGTTATAACATTTTCTACTTTTGGAACACAGTGAAAACGGGTTAATAATTCCCGAAATCTGTACGGACAGCTAAAATATTTGCTGATAGGTTCCTGCCTATAGTGTTTGTTTTGTGATAAGGATAATAGAAAAATTCCAGCCATGCTAGGACTGAAGCATAATCCAACAAGTGGTAAGATTTTCAGTACCTTTGAACTTTTTTTTGATCAGGAACTTGTATATCTATTAAGCTAAATTCAGATGCACACGACATCCGACGATACGAAACTGTTCCTATTGGTTGAAATATTCAAAATGATGTCAAATCAACATATTCCAACTAATAGGAACAGTTTCGTATCGTCGGATGTCGTGTGCATCTGAATTTAGATTTAGAAACAAAAACTATCCCCACACATCCTTATTTACAGGTCCGTTCACACGATGCGGTCAAATCACCGTTTCCGTAATTTTAACGAATCAGCGCAAACCGAATGACATGTTCACACAGAAACAGTAAACTATTGTAAGCAGATTTTCAGCCGATCCCAGGTTTTCCCAGGTATCGTCTGAAGATTTCGCGACTGAAACGACGAAATTGCTGTTGTAGGTGTTTTGTAGTAGCACCGTGTGAACACGTCCGTTTAAATGTACGCGCCACTGTATACTCGCGCCACTGCAGTACACCAGTACACGGTGAAAAAAGATTCGGTAAAATAGTCGAATTGGTGTAGTGTGAACGAGCCCTATAGACGTTGATGTTGATGCATGCTGCGATGCAGGCATCAACTTCTATGTGTCATGATGCAAGTAGCAGCGTGTGTAGTTGTAGTACTGAATTACGTATTTGACATCAGTTGCGGTTTGCAGCGATGCAGAGTCTGGAATCCCATTTTGGTTTTGCTCGGTGAGCCATGACGCCGAGTCTGTGATGCTGATGCAGGTTTCAAGTGTTTCAACGTGTATAGTATTGCGTCGATGCAAAGAAATAACTCCATCCTACATTTCTTATTATTGTGTTGCATGAAACGTGCATAAAATATCAAGTCGATTTAGGCATCGTGACAGGATTCGATTTGAGTAGGAACTTATGCAATTGATGCTAGTTTCATGAAACCTTGAGTTGATTCAGGAATCGCAGCACGTATCAACGTCTGTAGGCCGCTTTACAGCTCGTTCACACGATGCGGTTAAATCACCGTTTCGATAATTTTAACGAATCGGCGCAAACCGAATGACATGTTCATACAGAAAACAGCCGATCCCAGGTTCTTCATTTTTGAATAGTTTTCTTGCCAGATGGACGTGAATACGTTTATAGTTTTTTTATGGTGAGCCTCCCGCAAAGGCTGAAAGCCTATGGCAATGTAGAAGCGCTGCGAGAGGATAAGTGTCGGTTCACGTTAGATTTGAAACGCTGCAGGTTGTAGTCGTCGGGAAACAAATTCCCCGGCAGCTGATTCCACAGCGTCGAAGTTCTCCAAAAGAAGAAATGCTGGAGGAGACTGGTTCGGGGAGTAAGGACCTCGACCTGGTAAGGCAGAGCTCGCAGAGCTTCTCTAGTGTTCCTGGTTCGCACGGCCTTTGGTGTTATTATCTGGGAGAGCTCACTCGAACATCTTCCGTGATAGAGTCTGTAAAACAGGAATAGGTCAGCCACTCTCCTTCGATGTTCCAGGCTGTGGAGGGCCTTTGTGAGGTTAGGGGTATCGATTAATCGAATTGATCTTTTCTGGATAGTGTCCAGAGGCTTTAGAGAGTGCTTCGGAGCGCGTCCCCACACATGGGAGCAATACTCCAGCGATGGTCGGATCTGTGCCTTGTAAGCAGCAGTCGTTGCTCTCGTGTGTACAGCTTCCTACAGCGAACCAAAACTCCAAGCTTTTGGAATCCCGTTTTAGCAATACTGACGACGTGGTCGTGCCAAGACATGTTATTGTTGATGTTGATCCCCAAAAGCTTGACGGAAGGTGATTCGACTATGGGGTGACCGTCCATTTCCACGGTTGGTAAGCTATCGTGAGACTTCTTTGTAAGTGTTGTTGCCTGAGCTTTTTGTACGTTGAACTGTACTTTATTTGCTAATCCCCACTCGACAATTTTTTTGATATCTGCGTTGATCTGTGAGGCATGCTGCTGTAGCCGACGTACCGTCTCCTGGGATGATAGTGGCCATGCACGACACTAATGTACTGCCATCTGCGAAGCCGTAGATTGGATTGGATGTTATTTCCAGCAGCTCGTTGATGTACAGCAGAAACAGTGTAGGGGATAGGACAGATGCCTGAGGGACACCGGTGTTTATTACGTCTGGTGAACAGCCCTCGACTACAATAAACAGAGATCGGTCGTTCAAAAAGCTATTCCGCCACTGGCGCAGGCCAGGTGGTAGTCCATAAGCAGCAAGCTTGACCAAAAGTCCCTCATGCCACACTCTGTCGAAAGCTTTCGATATGTCAAGTGCAACAACACGGGATTCGCCATGATTTTCTATTGCTCTGTTCCATAAGTGAGTGAACGTAAGCAAGGAGGTCACCTGTAGACCTGTGCTTACGGAAGCCATACTGGCGATCATTTATGATATTATTGTTGTCCAGGTATTTCAGGAGCTGTATGTTAATGACAGTCTCCATAACCTTAGACATGATGCTGAGAAGAGCCACAGGTCTATAATTGGTAGGATCAGTTTTGCCTTTCTTAGGGACACGTGACCCTCGACGTGACCGAAATGACGAAATTGCCGTAAGTGTTTCGTAGACTCACTCATCGTGTGAAGACGTCCATTTAAATATACGTGGCACATGGTGAAAAAGACGATTCGGTAAAATAGCCGAATCGGTGTCAGATGAACGGACTCTTACAAGTCGTTTTAGGTTTATTATTTTTCATTTTTGTTTAACGATGTGAGAGGTATTGCTATGAGTGAAAGAGTGTAGATTGTGCAGAGCGGTTTCAATTTTTGTTGTATTCATCATTCATCAAACTCTATTGACCTAAAAATTACAAAATAAATACGAAATCAGCTTTGACAATCAGTACAGCATGAATTAAGGACTATTAGCGTAATACAGGAATACATGGGCTGGCCAAATATCTCTATCTGACTGATATTATTATGTCTCTCAAGACGGATTAGAGTTTGAAAGTTGAAATTAACATAATGGTCAACACCAAGTGGTAAATTGCTGACATACATTTTGTGCACGAATGTCCAAAATGGGCATAGTTGGCACCGAGGTTGGCACTTAACGAATGCCTTGATAATTCCTACTAATTCTTCCCTAAAAGTGTTTTAATTCTTTCGAATATTAAGTATTAAATATTAATATTCGAAGTTTAATTCACTCTGTATACAACTGTACAGCCTGGGGCACGTAAGATGACCCACTACCTTATTTCAGAAACTATATGAGATAGAACAAAAAGTTACAGACAACGTATTCTATTTAAGTTAAGATTCATAAAGATTCTAATTTTCTCCAAAACGAATTGACCGATTTAAAAAAATCAAACGTCAAAACGAAGGCCTTCGACCGTTGAAATAAGATATCACTCATACCACTTGTCATTTAAAATTTTCAAGGGAATGATCCTGGGAGGCAGAGGCTACAGGGGTGAAGTAGTTTATGGTTAAAAAGTTGTCCCCCTTGAGCCCTTGACAAATCTTTTGACGTGTCTCGGCGTTTTTTCTTTTAATCGGCGGTTTCCGAGAAATGCCGGATGGGAAGTTTTCAAATGAACACCCTGTATTTTGCGTTTTAATACTTATTCCGCGTTTTTTAATTACGATGTTTTTTTACCCCGAAAAATGCACACTTTAGAGGGTAAACATCTTTTTTATATAGGATTGTGTATTCTGACTTTATTGTAGCAAGAAATGATACACAAGCGAACAAAAAGGGTTCACTTTGTCTTCGCTTTCGTGCTACTTAAATATAGAAAAATCCGAGGAAACTCCCTTTTTTTCATTAAGACTTTCTGAAGTTCTCGCAATTGTTTTGAAACTTTCTTAATGAATGGAAAAATTCTTCCGCCAACGTTAACGCCTGTGCCTGTTTTAATCTTTGATCACCGCCCCAGAATTTGTAGCATAATGAGCGACCCAGTTTTCTTTCGTTATTTGCGCTACAGTGAAGACGGATTCCCGATGATGTAAATAACTTTCGATAAACATTTTTGCCGACTTCACTTTCAACAGAAATACTCAGGTAACAAACTATTTTCTTGTTTTGATGTCTGAGGATTTTGTCTGGTGTAGTTGATGTTTATTATCGTTACCTTTAATATTCGAAGGACGTTAAAAATTTGTTTTTGGTGTTAACTGCCGTAAATATGTTTTTGCGTTGGAGCTAAGACGATGCGAGATTTACTCTGTTAACATTTGAAAATGCAGGAGTGCGGAGGCATAGGCGTAGTTAAGTCCCTGAATCCGGGGGGGGGGCTTAAGTCCCTGAATCCGGAGGAGGGCTTAGGTCTCCACCCAGGAAACAATAAACTTACCAGAACGAGTAATTTTTGGATTTTTTGGGATGGGGGGGGGCTAATTTCATTCGTGGGAGAGCTAAGCCCCCCAAGCCCCCGCCAACTACGCCTATGTGCGGAGGTAGAAGTGAATCAGAGCCCTGGGGGTCATATACTGCGCTACGATGATGCGAACAGTTATGGAGGACTTCATATCATCTGAGCATTACAAAAGAATAATGAAAGTGGCTTGTAACTTTGTTGGTCAAACTCACGTCAAGTCAAACTCGTATGAAAAATCTTGCAACTTTTATTTTGGACACCTAGTGCCTCTACATGTTCTAGCAGCGGCACCTCGAGCGGCACATTGTACGGATTTGCGATGCAAATCACACTACTGTTTAGAGAAAACCCAGGACTACATTCACGTTTGAACCGTAATTTCATTGAGAACATACAGGCGGAGAAAAAATTATCCAAAAAAGCGTTCCTTTAATTAAGTTGAGCCGTTTATTTTCAACACTACCGAAAATTATGTGCCTTGCGACACGATATCGCTCAAGAATGAGAAGCAAAATATTATAAACACAATAAAATAATTACGTAGCAGTTTATCGCGTGTTTTCACTCAATAAATCTAAAAACGTATCGGCACAGATTAAACACATGAAAGATTGCTGCATCTGTTTAACATACATGCCGAGTTAAACACTACAATTTATACGGCCGCCTCTCACGCAATATTTATAGTTTCCTCGCCAGAAGAAATATCTATTTTATGCGAGACGTTATTCATAAGTAGGTGGAACTTCAGCAAATTTCATCCCGCTTCAGTGCCTACGCCGATACGCTGCGAAAATTTGAAAAAAAACTAAATTTGAGACGACTGGCGCCGCCCTGCGGTAACCAGAGGGGTGTTCACTTCAGGCACGTATTTAGGGGGGTCCACGGGGTCCAGAACCCGCTCCGAAACGTTATATAATTGCCGTCCAAAAAATCTAATCTGCAAATATGCACGCCCCCCCCCCCCCCAAAGAGAGCAAATTTAAAAGGAAGCAGCCCTAATCTTATAGACCCCTCACAAGGGACCAGACCCCCCCTGCGAATATGAAAAAATATCCACCCCCCCCCCCCGGCGAGAGAGAAAATTCAAAAGGTGGCAAACCCAAGTCTGGACCCCCACCAAAACAAATCCTGGATACGTGCCTGGTTCACTTGCACCCCTGGAAAATCGTTCGTTGTTTGTAGTATGTCAAACAACATGTCAAGATTTCGTTTCTAAGAAAACTGCAGTAAAAATTAGAAATGCTGGAAATACCATGGGTACACAGGGTTTAATGTAATTCGACGTATTCTTGCCAGAGCGTGATAGTAGAGCTAAAATGCAACAAAATTAGTGTAATATATGTATGGACAAAGATAAATAACTTTTGAGATTTTACAATTTCAAGGGAATTTTAATAATTACCCAAAATCTGGCATGTTTGTCTGAACAATGAAAGGTTTACGTTAAAAATCAGTAATATATTCACTTATTTTAGTTCAATGCGCTTAGAGTAGTTCAGTACCATCGTAAATAGGCGAAAATGCACCTTTAGAAAACAACAGATATTGAGAAAAATAAAGTAATTCTCATTTTCGTTTTCGTTTCAACAGAATCGTATCTAGCTCAAAATATTGCTAAGACACTGCACGTATAAACCACCGTACAAATTTACCCATAATTTTAGCTTCTCAAAAAGGTATAAGTGTCGAATTAAAAACCTACATTCAGGACCAGAGCCAGGTCATTTATATATATGTCAAAAGTATTGGCCCAAGAACTGTTATCACTTGGGGTACACCACACTCTGTCTTAGAACTGCTAATACTTTCTTTAATTTTTACACATTACTATCTGTTTTCCAAACAGTTATACTTATCAATTTTAGTGGTGTTCCTCTTATACCACTAGTTTCTAAGGTCTGTAGCAGTTTGACATGAAGGTGTATCGAAAGCTTTTGTAAGGTCAACAAAAAAAGATAACGTCGGTGTCTTATCATTTATAGTGCCTATACTCTCTTTGTTACTTCATCTCCAGTAGATAGTTCTCTGAAACTAAACTGGTTTCTCTTCCCACACCGATAGGTGAGGGGAGTATTGTGATCGCGAAAATATTCGATTTTGAGAAAATACGTTTTTTGGGCGTTTGATGATGTCTACATAACGAAAATACACGTCACTCATTTCCGTCGGTCTGTCGGTCTGTCGCATGTCTGTCTGTACGCGTTTTTCTAGCCACGTAATCTCAGTAACCGCTACATGAATTGTGATGAAATTTAGGCAGCAATATGCTATGGGGGTCGTAGAAGGTAATGCTGCTATAATTTTGAAAATCGGTGCATGGGCGGCGGAGTAATTAGGAAAAAACAAAAAATTTCAAATATTCCTCAAACTTCGTTGTTAGGCGTTTTAGGTGTTCCTGATCGTTTTCTACTTTTTTTTTGGGTGGGGTGAAATTTGGGGTGGTTGGGGGGGGGGGTGGGGGGTTGTAAAATTTCCACTGACCTGTGAAGGAAGACCTAGCGACATAAATAACGTTTTTAGGTCCATCCGAACATTGACTTGCCTACTCGCTTGCCTATTACAGAAACCCGAGCAGAAACCAAAGGACTTAGAATTATTTAGTGTTAACATACGACTATTGCTTTTGATCGTTCTGTATTGTGTAACGAGGAAACTGTTGAATTGATTTTGATGAAATTTGGATTCAGTATTACTACCGTGGCGAGGATGGAAAATGCGCATGATTATTATAAATCGTGCCAGTGGTGGCGCAGAAATAATAAAAAACGAAAAACATAAAAACAGCTCTCGTTTTTAAGTGTTTTAGAGGTTCCTGATTATTTTTTGCGTTTTTTTGGGTGGGGGTGAAATTGGGGTGGCTGGGGGGTGGGAGGTAGAAAAACTGAAAAATTTGCTGTATTCACAATATACGTGAAGGAAGATCTAGCGACATAAATCACCTTTTTAGGCCCATCCGAACATTGCCTTGCCTACTATCGAAACTAAGGGACTTTTTTTTCGTATTCATACGAGTATTTATTGCTGTAGATCGTTTTGTGTTGTGTGACGTGAAAACTATTAAATTGATTCTAATGAAATTTTGACTCAGTATTTTTACCCTGGCGAGGGTGGAAAACGAGCACGGTTGTTAGAAATCGTGTCAGTGGCAGCGTAGCAATAATCAAAAAACTAAAAATATGAAAACAGGTCAAACTTCGTTTTTAGATGTTGTAGGGGTTCCTGATTATTTTTTACCTTGTTTTTGATGGGGGTAAAATGTGGGTAGTTGGGGGTGGGGGATTGTAAAACTGAAAGGTTTGTAGTATTGATAACAGGCTGTCCATTGACCTGCCAAGGAAAGACGTAGTGGCATAACACAATATTGGGGGACTATAGCTTTATGCTATGGGAAAATAATAAACGGGTATCACCGTAATGTGTGGGAAGTACTGAGTCAATCAACTTGACTTAATTTTTTTCATGTATTATGATGGTATTTTTGAAAAAACCTATTATTCTTGATCTTACTGTTTTCTGTTATTTTTGTTATGTTTGATAGCAGTGAGATGGGCCCGAGGATTGGCCTGTAGTTAGTCATGTCAAGTTTGTTATGTTTTTTTATGCAAAGGCATTATTACAGCTACTTTGAATATATTCAGAAATTCTCCAGTTTCAAAACATTTGTTAACAATACAAAAACGACAACAAATAAGTTACATTCTCGTTATATACTGATACACCCGCCTAGATACGAAAATTCTGAGTCGAATAATTTACCACGGCGGCGCCGGCGGTGAGGCTACTGAACAGTATCCGAAGGTCAATGATTCCAACTTTTGGGCAACGAACTAACGAACTAGTCCTTGATTTGGGCACCGCTTCCAACGTCTATCGTGCTCGAATTGTAATGATTTGAATATTCACATACTACAGACGTGATCCGTTTCCAATAGATATTTAGTACGCTTTCGTGTGGTACTGTATTCGTTTTTTGTCGTCCAATACAATTTTGGATACTCTGAGGTTTTCATGCAGTATTCAAATCATGTCGAGAATCGGAATGATTTGACGGTTGGAGTACTAACGGCAATTGCTATGTGTTGTTTTGAGTAAATTTCCAAGACTAGTAGTACATTTGATTCATTCATTAATCAGTTTTTACTTTTAAATGTATTGAAATACGATTTTGTATGTACATAGTTATTAGGTTTCACTTCCTACAGGGGAGTATTGTAATCATACTTATACTTACGCTCCAGCCGTGGGTTATGAACAATGCCTTCTAGATATCAGTACTGATCTCTTGGAAATGTATATAATCAAATACACTCTATAATAAATGAAAAAATGGAGTCGAGTTGATTGACTCAGTACTTCCCACACATAATGATGATAACATTTTATTATTTCTCCATTGCCTTAAGCTATAGTTTGAAATTCCCTTGCAACCAAATCATCGCCCACCCGCCCGCAAAAAAACATCCAACGCAAAGACTCTTGTGAATAGTTTCTTGCGTCTCACTCTTTTGGGAACTAGGACGCCACATTTTTTTCTGCATGCTTCAGTTGGGCGATGCTGAACGATTAGGAGCCTCCAAAACGTCTATAAACAAAATTTGAGCTGCTTTAAAATTTAAGTTTTTCGCGTTTTCCATTCTGGCCGCGGCAGTAAATTCTGTGTCAAAATTTCATTAAAATCAATTAAACAATTTTCGCTTTACGCAATATACACTGAACAAAATAAAGCAAAACTCGTATGTATACATCACAAAATTGGTTTCTGTAATAGGCAAGCCAGTGTTCAGATGGACTTACAAAAGTGTAACATGCCGGTAGGTATTTCTTCCGCAGGTCAATGGACAAACTATTATGAATACAATAAATTTTTAAGTTTTACAACCCCCGAACCGCTCAAGTTCCACCCCACCCAAAAAAAGGTGGAAAATGATCAAGAACCCCTAAAACGCCTGAAAACAAAGTTTGAGCTGTTTGTATGTTTTAATTTTTTTATTACTGCTGCACCGCCACTGACTTTCTAAAACATATGCGCTTTCCATCCTCGCTGCGGTAGTAATACTGTGTCAAAATTTCATTAAAATCAATTCCCATTTTCTGGTTACGCAATATATAACGATCTAAAGCAATACTCGTATGTATACCTACATAACAAATTCTAAGTCTCTTGATTTCTATAATAAGCAAGCCAATGTTCGGATGGACCTAAAAAATTATATTATGCCGCTAGGTTCTTCATTCACAGGTCAATGGACAGCCCATTATGAATACAACAAATTTTTCAGTTTTACAACCACCCACCCCTCAACCAGCCCAAATTCACCCCCACCCAAAAGAAGTAGAAAATGATCAGGAACCCCTAAAACGCCTAAAAACGAAGTTTGGGGAATATTTGACAATTTTTGTTTTTTGCTAATTACTCCGCCCCCTGTACAACGATTTTCAAAATTATATGAACATTACCTACTACGACCCCACAACATATCGCTACCCAAATTTCATCACAATCCATCTAGCGGTTACTGAGATTACGACGTTAGAAAAACGCCAACAGACAGACGGACAGACCGACCGACAGACAGACAGACCGACGGAACCGAGTGACGTGTATTTTCGTTATCTAGACATCATGAAACGCCCAAAAAGCGTATTATCTCGAAATCGAAAATTTTCGCGATCACAATACTCCCCTCAGCTATCAGTGTGGGAAGTAAAAGGAGGCTATGAGGTGTCAAATGCTAATTCGAACGGCAACAGCAAACTTATTTCAGTGATAGAAGTGAGGTTACGTTGTCAATGGTACGTAACTATTATGTATTTAAATCGTACTGTTAATTGCTTCGGTCGCAGATAAAGCATAGTATTCAACTAGCTGTAATGGTAATAATTCAGTTATTGATTTGCGAACTCCAACTGCGTGAGTTATAACCGTCATTACCGCTCAATGAACAATATACTATTGCTCGCCGTCGCAAATGCTCCTGTAAATGAACGATGATGCCCGATCGGTGTCGACGCTTGTTAATTAGGAATTCAAGCGATTCGCCTCTATGGGACCCACTTGAAAGGACGGACTCCAAGTGGCCCTTCTTGTTATATCCATTTTCGGCGTGTGGATCGTTTTAAATTTTAATAACGCAATAAGATTTGCCACCGACTCTACGCGGCACGGCGTTTCAAAGCCACTTTATGACTCATTTTGTTGATGTAATGATGCACTTTCTCATACATTCCGTCTATAACGCGCATTATAAACTAACTGCGAATGCTCTCATTAAAAGTACAACTGATTCATTCTTGCGCAACAATAACAAGTATATTAAATTTATAACAGTAAACAAATGAATACGGCTGGTCTGGAAATTCAAATTGCCATGAACAATCTGGTAACTTGAAGGACGGGGCGAAAGGAGAAACAATGTTACTACGAGGAGGGTTTGATAAGTGTAGTAGTAGTAGTGTAGCTGTGGGGCGGCCGCGCCTGGCAAGTAGGCCCTTTTTGCCATCCCGAATATAACCCCTCAGCCACCACTACGCCTCCCCCTCCCTGTCAAACCTTCCCGATCTTTTAAGGGTCCTGGGTATACACAGTTATCCATATGTATTTGCCATGATTGAAACACTGATTCTCATTTCGAACAGAACTCACTTGTTTTTCAAACTACATACACAGTATTTCAGAAAGTAATGGTTAAGACCTTAATGAATGATAACTATTTGCGATTTTCTCAAAAAAATTTTTTGATGTGCAAAAAAACTCGCAAAGCAAAATAATACATTGTTCAAATGTCTATAACTTAACAACCAAACACGATATCAAAAAAGGCCAAATAGGTGACAAAGCGCAAGCTTTCTTCTTCAATCTGCTTTTTGAATCATTACTGTAAGTTTAAAGGTGACGTCAGGAGCTTGGAAATGCGAAATTCATGTTTATGGACCTTACCTTTGGATGTTTGGACTTATCTCCCCTCATCTTAGACAAACACACTGGAGAAAGGGAACAGGCGGCCACGCCTCGTCGCTAACATGGGAATAATTATTTTCTTGGATTCTCAATTTCGCGCGCTATACCTTAGACCCTTAACAGAGTCCAGTGCGTCCGTTCAGCTTAGGGGGGGTAATTCCTCTGACTCGAGTCTATCAGTTCCAAAGATCTCATATCTCAGCCCGCCTAGCATCTCACATTCCGCAAGGAAGTTCCTACATAGGGAGTCGTCTTCAATTACTAATAGTGATAGATGCCGCCTGAGGCTACATTGAATTGTCAGAACATCCACGAGGTTTCTGATGGCCCATCGGCCTTAGTTTCGTAGCCACGCAGACCTAGATGTTTTCAGCCCGGCTATAAAATCCTTGGCTTGCTTGCATCCCTCACTTTGCCTCCAATGTTCATCTATGGTACCGTTTACCCACTATTTGAGGGCCGACGTTACCTGCTGCCTACTTCATCCCCCCGGGTTCCGGGCCAACAAACTGTCTCCCGGTGCCGAGTCTGGAAAATCTAACGGCTTCCTCATTACCCGTAAGACCCGGTACCCACATCAAGGTAACTTCCTTCAGTCTCGCCAGCTCTTCCAGTCATTGCATGCAGCAGATAGTATTACATATACTTCCGCTCCGAAACTTGTGATGTACCTACGTACCTAAAGAGTAACTCTCCCGTACTCATTGACATCAACCCTGCTCCTGGGGCCTGTCCGCTACCTAGACGAGAGCCATCCATGTAGCATACCAATGCCTCTTCGAGAAACCTCCCCTCTTTCCACTACACTTGATAAGAGTTTTGATTTTCGCGCAGTAACTTTAATGCACATAAAGAAAAGTAATGTCAATTTCAAAGTTCATTTATTTGTACTGAAGAATACAAATATTACCACCTCGAAGGCTATGCCTTGTGTGAGGTATTGGTATTGAAAATATACACTAAAATTTTGTCTAACCTAATTTCACTGCTGTCTCTCTTTGGACCATTATATTTGTTCGCTTTTCAATGATTTGATTCTCCTTCTTCTACTTGACCTTCTATGGATCCATTCTCAGCAGCAGCAGCAGCAGCAGGGCATTCTCTTCTATAATTTTTTGATGGTTTCGTAATTTGAACGTAAAATTTGGATGGGATGTCCGAGTGATTCTAAATATCAAAGTAATAGTACTATTTTGACACTATGGTAAGTAAAGCGTTTATCAAGATGCAACTACCAACTTTGGATTGTAGGGAGGGTGCGCGAGAAGTTTCACTCAAATGTTCGGTACAATTTTTGGCGGGGTATGCTGGAGCATTATGGGGTTGGAAGAATTAGGTGTCCATTCTTGACTTTAGCCGCAAGTTCTTCATACATCCAATGACTTTAGGGTGGCACTGTTTGTGTACCACTTAGGTGTAAAATGACACGTTCCACTATTCACAACAAACTTTGTTTTGAGCCTTGGCCGGCACTAGGCATGAGCGATATCGTGATTTCTCGATATATACGATATTTGATACCGTTACTTTTTAGTATCAGTGACGTGATCACCACTTCCAGAAACATGGTATTGCTAGTGGTATTGCTACTGCTAAGTTATAAGTTAGCGTTATCGTGAATAACAGATTTCGCGAACTTGTCACTGGATACGGAATTGTGGTTACATTTTTAAACTCAAATTCAGTTTCATTTCAAAGTGTGCACATTTTGAAAATGATTCAAATTATTTGAATACCTCGATATTTGTTTATGTGTATTGGGAGGTTTATCATAAACGTATAATTTTAACACAAACATAGGCATAATTCTTGAATATAAAATAAAATATGTAAAAAAAAATAACAATATTCTTGACAAAAAAAAACAAAAAAACCCCAAATGGGTATGGGCGAAGGCGCATTCATTCACGACTTTCGATGACGTTGACAATGCGATACCGTTTCACGTCGTTGGCGATGCCCGAGGGCCGAAGTCGCCCGCGACCGAGGAACGGTGGAACTCGGATGATACCGTGATCACGTCACGCCTTTCTGTTGCATTTGGTAGCAGTCGTGATTCGTGATTTTGAGATATCAGTGATTGAATCACAGGTTCGTGAAATATCTATCACCACTAGTCGGCACATCGTAATAGTATATCCAAGTCTCGTCACCTGTTGCGATGTTATTCACATAGGTACTGAGATTATCGAAAATCGAATCGTCGCGTCATATAATGTGTGGTGGGGAGTCATTATAAACTAAATTGAAGGTCTATTATAAAGCTGATGATAGGTTATTTAAATATTATATCTGATTATTTCAATTATATTGTAATGTTAGATCCAGTCTACTGATTGAAGTATCATATGGATGATTAAAGCCTATCTAAAGTTTCAATTGAGTAGTGTACTATTCGAGTTAATGCTATCTTTGTAAACTAAAATATTTTCAAATGAAGGATAAATAGTTGTGGTTGAAGTCTGTCGTAAGCACAGTTCTGACCTAAAATATACAGGGTTGGGATAAACTATGGAACCAAGCAAATAACTTTGGAACGGAAAGAATGATATTGCTGAAAATTTGCAGGCAAGTGTAATGACGTATAATGTATCCGAAGACAGTATGTTAGCTATTAATGTACTTCCGGTTTAACCGGTTTAACCGGAAGTACAGTCAACTTTTTTAATTTCAATGGGACACGCGTATATTTTTGCAAATTTTAATACCTCCTTTTTTTCCGAATACGTCCATAGTGGGTTTAGTATTAGTTTCTGTAAAAACGGGAAAGAAAATGCTTCTTTATCATTTCATGTTTAAAATGCCGGCCATTTAAAGTCTTAATGATGCTCGGTTTTGACGATTGCGTGAGAACTCACAAAGAAGTTTGTCAACTGTTCAATGATTTACATTTCGACAGGGGTCCTATAACACGTTCGACGGTGACTAAAACTGGGTATATTAAAAATTACCTAAAACGGAAAGACCGCAGACCGCCACGGACAAATTTGTGAGACAAATAAAAAAGCTTTATCTTTCCCATTCTTACAGAAACAAATACTAAACCCACTATGGACGTATTCGAAAAAAAAAGATGTATTAAAACCTGCACAAATATACAGGGTGTCCCATATAAATTGAAAAAGTTGACGGTGCTTCCGGTTAGACCGGAAGCATTATGCGTCACTACATTTACCTGCAAATTTTCAGCAATATCATCCTTTCCGTTTCAAAGATACTTGCTTGGTTCCATACTTTATCCCAACCCTGTATAATATTATCACGTGGCCTGCATGTTCTGATTGCTTGCTTAGCGACTTTTCAAGACGAATCCATTTTAAATGACAACTTGAAGTTTTCTTCTAAAATTATACAATTCTGAGGCCCTATACCGAAGTTTTGGTTAACCTATCACTTTTTATGACTAATCATGATGTAATAACATATTATTCAAGTACAAAAATGAAAAATCCGATGACAAGTTTGTTTGTCTATTGCCTAATTTTACCACATGTATGACAAGTTTGTGGTACCAATGGATAACTAGAAAGATGGGCACGTTTTTACTGTAGGTACACAGTTGATCATTTGGTGATTTTTTTAAGATACATTCATTTTTTGTAACTCTTCTTGAAATCACTTTTCAACACATGCCGATTTTGACACTTCTCGCGAAGCTTTTGATACATGATCTCTTTCATTTAGTCGATAATGATTTAATAGCATAATTTCTAAGTACTAATACCAAAAATTCCACAATCCGACAATAAAATTTTGTTTTATTAGGGTCTTCGTTTGGAGGTATGCATGTTAATGAAAATCTCTAAATATCAATTTATCTCTGAAACAGTTGAAAATTGGACCCTACTTTATATGATTTATGTTATTGGAAGTCTTCTCCTAAAGTATTTTCCATTCGTCATGTATACTTGAGAGTTGAGAATGAGATTCGACGGCGCATTCAACAGGCACGGGTGGCCATGACAAAGCTTACTAAAATATGGCGTGACCGTAACATCGCTGAAGCTACCAAAATGTCACTGGTTCAGTCTCTTGTGTTCTCCATATTTTTGTATGCCTCGGAAACTTGGACTGTTAAAAAGGCAGATCGAGCTCGCATAGATGCTTTTGAAATGTCGAAGTGGAGGAGAATGCTGAGAATTCCTTATACCGCCCATCGAACTAATGTTTCCATACTGGATGAGCTCGGTAATACCAAGAGACTATCCTCCATTGTGTCGATGAGAATGCTTACATTCTTCGGACATATTCACAGAAGCGATAATATGGAGAAACTTGTAGTTCAGGGTCACGCCCCAAGTGGGCGGCGCCGTGGCCGTTCCCTTACACGCTGGGTGGATACGACAAAACAGTTGCTAGATATGAGTATCAAGAGCGCCACTGAACTGACAGTAAATCGCGAACGATGGCGAGCTACAGTTCTCAAAACTATTGATAATAATCGTGTCGGCACTACTCTAACTCCGACTTAATGCATTTTACGAGTCCACAACATGTCTGTTAAGACATTGAGACTATGATGATGATGATGTATAGTTGAGCTATACTGTAGATTGTACGCCATGCATATCCATGATTTGTGAACCTTCCTCCTGATCTCCAAACCAAACAGTAACTGCATGAACGTAGGACGGTGGTAGGGCGTTGCGAGATGCATGTACTACGCAATTACGTGACGCGCTACGTAGATCCCTGCCCCCACTTCCCCTTAGCCCATCACCATCGATCCGTCTAGTGTCGGAACCTAGAAGCCACGTCGGAGTTCGCTCCTATCCAGTGGCATCCATTTTTAACGGATAAAACACCACGTCCAAATAAACCAGGATGTGGAGCGACTTGTAAAAATTGCAAGAAAGTTGAGGGCCTATAGTAACTCATTCGAAAATATGTTTTCGGAATAGACGTAATCAGGAATTTTCCGTGGGGGTATACACTTTGGTAATCACATTTTTCTGTATCCAAATTACGTCTAAATGTGGCGCTGCATACAGAAATTAAGGGTCTAGGGTATAGCGCGCGAACTTGGCAATCCAAGAAAATACGTATTCTCATGTTACTGTGTGTGTCTAAAATGAGGGGAGGTAAGTCCAAAGGCATTTTTTTTATTTGGGCATTTAACTCATTCAGCCACGAAAATGTAATACCGATCCGAATATACTTGCATCTATTATATACTAAGATACACATTCATTCATTACATTCACATAACATTGGTGCCCTAGCACATCAAGGAAATATCAAAAGACGAATAACAATTGGGATTATACAGTTCTTTCACGCTGACAGATAATCCTATTACTAACACAGTGATAATTAGGGACGTTGCATTCTGGGGGAATTTACCCATAATTTCGGATGCCCTGGTGCAAACCCTGAATCTCCAGAATAAGTTTCCCACCCACTTTTCTTCTTGTTAATATATCGCATAAATTGTTTTTCTCTATCCTGTCGAAAAAAGAATAGAAAAAAAACAGCGATAATCTAAAGCTATTGTGTATTTTTCTATGAACTCAGGTAATTCCTCCAAACACTAAATATCAAGTGGCGTCCAGGCAGGGAGGAGGAGTTCTGACCCATGAAACCTTCCTCGTGGTTACGCCTCTGGTTTTCGGTGGATGTGATGTCATCATAAAAAATGTTAACAGAATAATCATCGCCAGTAGAATGAATGTTTAGCTCTGCTAGCTCATATATATTGTCCTCAATACTTTTATATCACTATTCATTCTACATATGTGACAAAACCGTATTAATAGGTTTCTTTTTAGAAAATCAGCAACTGATTCTACGCCTAGTTCGTTCCTGATGACCTTTCTGATTTTATCTGCTCTTGTCACGCTTTTGATCCTCCGAAGATATTTAATTTCCATGGCTTGTAAGTCTTGTTTCATTATTTTGGATAGTACCCATGATTCGGAGCACCATAGTAGTACTGGTAAGACCATAGCCTTGTACACTATTGACTTTGTTTTAATTGAAAGCTCTCTCTTACACAGTAGCATGATCTATTAAGGCCCCAGTATAGTTTCCCATCACAGCTGATCCTTTCACACAAATATTGATCTGCTTTTCCAATAGAATCAATCACTGACCCAGATATTTGAATGTTCGACATCCTCTAACTTCTACCCATCAATGCTTATATTTGTCACTGCATGATATCTAGTCATGCGTAGTATCATGATATCTAGTTAACTGTCATTAGTCTGCTTTTATCTACGCTGACTTTCATGTCAAACTGTTGAGATATCTCTATTGAATGTATATTTCGGTATCCAACCTGCAATGTTCTGGTGGCCTGAACTGAACTACAACCTATCCTGATCAAGGGTTCCCTCTCTGGAGTCTGGTAGAAAAGACATCAATTTATGGCTCAAGCCTAGCCTCACACTATTTCTTAAGTTCATCTGCTGTCACTACCGCTCTCCCTCTAACAGCAGCAGAACAACAACTGGACTGATCTGCTTGATTGCCTGTCTGACAAGATCGACTTTCCAGACAGCAACTATCCGTCTTCGGAGGTAGCTGCCTTGGGTGACCTCAACGTTCACAATGAAGCCTGGTTGGCCTCCAATAAAACTGACGCTCGGATCATGGCTAATTCCAAGTTACGAGCGAGTTTCCATGACAGATGTATCAGAGGAGGCTCGACCATGATAACTGGGACGGTCTGATTTTTTTCTAGTTTCCCCTGGAGCGAGGTGTGCTTTGCGAGCCACGATTAATCAACTGTCTGCTCGGAATTCATAGCGGTTATTCTTCGTGTCGGCATGGAAGTGTACATGCCGCATACAATCAAAACACCCAAGCCAGGATTCAGCGGTTGGTTTCACAAGTCCTGAGATAGAGCTCGTCGGAAAAAAGTTCTGGCTCACCGAACTTATTATAGAAGCCCACCGTTGAGAACAGACATGCTGATACTGAGTTCAGGAGCAAATACAACGAAACCGTTCGGCATGCGAAAAGGCAACACGATACCAAAATAAAACAGATGGTAATGTCGCATCCCAATGTCATCAGATCTTTCTGGACTCTGTCCAAACAACTATAGGGGAACTTCTCAAGCTGTCCTCCTATCACATTTGGGGATGGAACAGCCGCAACAGCTTATGAGGACAAAAGGAAATATTTGACAAAATAATTGCAACAAATGCCACTACAAATATCTACATAACATAGAGCGAAACATAGATTCGAATTTTGTTTTTAACGTTTCAAATTGCTTCTGCCAAGTCATACCCTTGTCGGGGGTAATTTCTAGGTACTTGGCAGAATTTTCCCGTGGAATCCGAGTACCGTTCAGTTAGTCTTATAATGGGGCACCACGATGTTTTTTGGTACAATATATAGCCTGCGTTTTCAAATGATGAATTTTGATGAGCCACCGATCCGCCCACTCTAACACTTCATCCACTGCAAGCTGCAACTCATCGCGGACTAGATTTCCAGTCCTCGACTGAACTACAATGGACTAGTATCACGAGGTTAAGAACAATGATTTAATTGTTATAACCGCTTAGTGTATACAAAAATGAACGTACTGCTGCATTTCGTTACTTTCTACATCATTTTGTTTTTTAGTAATTCCATTCTAAAGTTTAAAGACAGGAATTCAAATTCAGCCAATCAGTGCCAACCGCGCGAATCATCAGCAGTACATTGTTGCCAAGAACAGCTCCGACTCGCAAAACACAGACGGGAACAGAAGACAAGATAACTATGAGCCAGCCCGCGTGCAGCTCCGGCATTTCGCGCGCCATCAGAATGCGGCAATACAGCACACATATCTGCCTTTTGATTGGCTGTTCGCCTTTAGGGCAGTGACGTCACTGCCCTAGGAGAACTCAAACATTTTCCTTATTTTCACGGCTTTCCTGTGCCCAAAAAAATGAGATGCTTTTTATGACGTACTCTATCATATGCAACCAAAAAAATTCATGATATTAGTCCATTGCAGTGTCGCCAGTGTAGAGATAGATTTCACAGTTTTGGGGGCAAGGAACATCGTGTATAAAAAGTGAATAAAGGATTGGCCCCAGGAGCGAACCCTGAGGTACTCCAGCCTTTATGGGCCGTAATGTCGATAAAGTATTATTGAATTTGATTCTAGGCTTCAACAAGGATTTTAAAAGAGCAAAAAAATGAATTAATTTATAGAGGAGGCCTTTCAAACATCCAGAAACAAGATGCTACTACTTTTGTCTTGGATGAATCCGCTGGTTATATGCTCCATCAGCCTGCGTACAACCCCGTGCTAGGCTCAGTCCGAAACCCAAGTTGAACGTCAGTAATATTGTTGTGATCTGACGAGCAGTTCTCGAGGTGACGTTAAATCACTTTCCACTCCTTTGGAAAGTGCTGAGTTCTGAGAATTGCGTTAATTATTGCCACCAGATATGTCAAAGCCTTTGGCGAAAGTAACGTCAAAGCCTTATTTGTGATCTGGTCCTCTCCAGGTGCTTGGCGCACCTTGAGGTCCTTTATATGACCCTGAGGCTCTGCTGGTGTGCAGCGAGGAATCACTTGTGGCTTAGGTTAGACGGTCAAGTTTGAATTACATTTGTGCTTGGAGTAATCGGTAGATTAATTAAGGAAACTTCAATCAGATACGGTAACTTGCTTTTTTTAAATGGGAAAGCCTAATTTTTGTACAATCAAATGCAAAATTTGACAGCCTTTCTACTGATATACGATTGTAAATATCAAACTGGTAGTTTTGATATTTAAAATCAAACCGGTGTTTTCCAGTTTTCCTACCTATAAGTAACTTAGCAGGCGATGAAATATAAACAAAAAACTGTTCATATGGAAGAAAACAACTAACTTAGCAGATAGATGGACGAACTAAAGAGACCAAATTATAAAAATGACTTACAGCAAATCAACTCTAACCAGAAATAACAGAGGTAACACATCTAAGGTCTGGAGTACGGCAGTAATGAATATTTTTCACAGCATACCAGCTACTATGTTCTAAAGAATGACAATTCACAAAACCATTATGAAATTTGAAATTTTTGAAACTACCGACTGCCACTGACTGTTGCTGGCAGCTTGATAGCTTCAGAATAAAATTGATTTACAAAAGTAGTAACCGATACCTCTGACTGGAGTTCTGCAAATTCTTCATTAGTCATAAGCAAGATCGCCGAAAATAAAGAATAAATTAAAAATCTGCTCAAATTATTATTAAACATAATTTACCTGGCAGAAAATCGAAATATGATTTGTCAGTATTCCTTTTTTTGCGATCTTGATAATAGATACTGAAAAATTTGAACTGCTACAGTCAAACAGTCAGAGGTATTGTTACTTTTGTAGAACTGATCTTCATCCGTAGCATCAGCACAAACCTCCACCTTTCCCTCAGTACTGAAGACAATACCCCAGGACCGTGGATAAGTGGAAGTAGTTCCCGTTTGCATTTATACATTCCGTACATGTATATAGCACCTAGCACAGTACCATTGGTCAGATTTGAATATTGAACCAATCAAAGTTTGAGTGCCATACGCGAGTATGGAATGTATATGAGTGCTATATGCACTTACGGAATGTAGTAATTGATGCAGCTGAGAATTTACAAAAGCGTAAACCATTTTTTAACTATATAAACTGTAGTAAACTTTATTACAAATTAAGTTATAGTATGGTGTATAATTTTTGTCATTTTTTACGAAATGTTAAATTTACCTAATAATTGCAAACACCGAAACATCTGTTGTATTGATTAAGTATTGGGTTTCAGTGGGCAAAGAAAACATACATTACTCACAAGATTAAAGACATTAAATGATATAACAAAACAAAAAAGAACGTTATATAAAATCATTGGGGTAAACCATGTTTAATAGGATTGGGTTTTATTAGTTTTAATATTCTGGGATAGATTACGTTTTTCTTTCGGGCTCAGTCAATAGGTTTGATCTATATTTGCCAAGACTCAGTTCAAAATATTTATAATTAGGAGGTAACTCTGCCTCAGCATGCATGGCGATTTCAAAGCATAGTCATACGTTTGACATGCGCATAACTATATTACATTCCGTAAGTGCATATGGCACTGATTTACATTTCGTACACATATACGGCACTCGAAGTTTGATTGGTTCAAAATTCAAATCTGACCAATGGGATTGTGCTAGGTGCTGTATACATGTACGGAATGTATAAATGCTTCCCGTTTGCCATTTCGACGCGACGCCTATCGCCGTCCACCTACAGAAGTCGGCGTGCCATGGCCAGGCCGACGTAAATAGGGTCAGAGACGTTACCGTCGCGACGGCGACGCCATAGGCAGTTGGAGGCACGTGGATGCACCTAAGAGTGACAGTACACGAGCTGCATTTTTTTATGGTCAGCCTCCCGCAAAGGCTGAAAGCCTATGGCGCTGTACAAGCACTGCGAGAGGATAAGTGTCGGTGCACGTTAGTTTTAAAACGCTGCAGATTGTAGCCGTCGGTAAACAAACTTCCCGGCAGCCCATTCCACAGCGTCGAAGTTTTCCAAAAGAAGGAATGCTGGAGGAGACTGATTCGGGGAGTAGGGACCTCGACCTGGCGAGGATGAGCTCGCAGAGCCTCTCTAGTGTTCCTCATTCGGACGGCCTTTGGTGTTCTTATCTGGGAGAGCTCATTCGAACACCTTCCTTGATAGAATTTGTAAAACAGGGATAGGTCAGCCACCTTTCTTCGATGTTCCAAGCTGTGGAGGTCCTTGTGAGGCTAGGCGTACCGATTAATCTAACTGCTCTCTTCTGGTTAGTGTCCAGAAGCTTTAGAGAGTGCTTCGGAGCGCATCCCCACACATGGGAGCAATACTTTAGCGATGGTTGGATCTGTGCCTGTGTAGAGTAGCAGTAGTTGCTCTGGTGTATACAGCTTCGTATTTTGCAATCAGACCGACCGCAAGATTCGAGTCGCGTTTCAGAGGAACTGAAGTCCCCATAAGGAATACTGTACCACTGCCCCACCGGCGTATATGGGCGTTCACTTGCAATTGACTTGGTTTGCATTCTGACTGTGGAGTCAGGGCAGTTGGTCCTTTGTGAATCCCTCGCAGGGGACACTCTGTCATCCTCTCGGAACATATGAGGAGTGAAATAATTTTCCCTACGTATTGCTTGGACTGCAAATTTAGCGTGTATTGTTTAAAAGGGATAAGTAGGGTCCAAGCGGCAGGCGGCCTTTCGATAAGGGAGGGCCAGTCTGGTATGGAGACGGTTCACTTACCGATGAAGTCTTCGGCGCTGGGGTCTGCGGGTCAGAAACAGAGCTCTACCGCTCTGTTGGAGGATACACCGCGGTATTTTAAGCAGAAATATGTGCGATTTTAGCTTGTGCCTCTCGTATTCATGAAATTCAGGGGCCTAGGAGATGGATTACCATCTGCTATGTCAGCCAGGCAGCATTGAGTGCTTAAGGGCTCGTTCTGCAATCTAGAAAGGTTTTGGATGACATTTCGGTAAGACATTAGGTGGCACGGCAGGGTTATGACTATCTAGGTTTGATGTTTAAGGAGGCGTAGTGACAATAGTAGCGTCACAAATTAATAAAAGGGCTGTAATTCGAACTGCTTTGCATTTTGCTACGGACTTTTATTAGTTTGCCGTCATTTTTAGCATGGTTTGTTTGCTATTTAGTTGTAGTATTTTGTGTAGGGATAAGTATACAAAATATGGATATGGAAACAGGAAAATTAAAAGCTGGACATGTTTCTGCTGCAAAAAGCTGCTCTTAGAAAAGCTACACTAATGATAATATAAGTTTTTTTAAGTTCCCTAAAAATCCCTGGTAGGTAAGAATTAACATTTATTAGACGAGGTAATGACAATCACCCATAGCTACTTTGAAAGACTCAGAAATGAGACTTTTTTTTAAAGCTTTCATTTTTAAGTGTTTTATCATAAGAAACTGTCGTATTAAGTGATGGTTTAATAAATTACCGTCTAGGTTTGAAGTTGTTTAAATTGCATTCTTTATGTTGTCCTTAATGTTTACCTCCCTCTTTACACCGCATCTGTTGAGGATTATTATTTTAATTCTGCCTTGTTGTACTGATAACACCTTTTTCTAATCCGCCCCTGTCATTTTTAATGAAACTATCCCAAAATGGCGTCGCTGACGTCAGATATTTGCAACATCTCATCACAAAGGGACCGACACTGGGTAAGACAGCTGATTGTTTGTTGAGCCGTGACCTAGTCATGCTGGAGTTTGCAGTAAAGAAACGGTGGAAGCACTCGCAAGGCGAGGATCGAGAAACCCTTTCCAGTACGTTCAGCCGTCTATGGGGCTAGCAGCATGTCATTAGAGGGAAAACAGAAGTGTGGTTGCAATGGATGGATGAAATCGAATCTCTGGACATCTCCGTCAAGCTAGAGACCTTATTTTAGGACCTCTGGCTAAGGTGCGGCGCGGCGTTGTCTCTCCCTGGACAGAAGCCGGCTAAGGTTACTTGTGGGCCTGCTATCGGATCATAATACCTTCAGACGTCACTTGTACGTGATGGGGGTGGTAAGCGACCCGACTTCTATGGTGCTATGACGGTCCTTGGGTATCACAGACAGACTATACTGGGTTCAAAGGTGCTTGCACTTGAAGACATAAGATGGACAGGACCCAAGAGCATCCTCACTTTAGCGATGAGGGCTGCACTTGGGAACTAGGTTAAGGAGATGTACAGAAGGGCTCCCTTGTGGGTGGCTTTAGTCACCAGAAGGTTTTATTGTATACTTATTGTATAGTTCCAACGGGCCCTAATAAATAATGAGTTTAGAAAAGATAAGTATAGCAACTTATTAATATAATTTTTTTTGACTGTCCACCAGTTTATTGTAGCCTCTATCGTACTTTCATTCATTCATTCATTGCAGTCAACTAAACCATAGATGATCTCCATTATATCAGGTCGAGTAAGAATATTAATGTCACTTTCCAATACATCTTTCCAATACATCAATGGTTTATTTAAACAAAACAATTTAATCAATCGCTGTTGTTTTCATTTACTTTGGATCAACGCTTAGGTAGCATTTTAATCCCTCTATTGTAATATTCTTGTGATTTTGATTTGAAAATTTAGTGAAGGCGGTTTGGAAGCACTCTTCATTATTGGAATGTTTTCAAGAAGAACATTTTGTAAGGAATAAATTAAATCATAATCGGATGGGGTCATATCTGGAGAATCTGCAAGTTGTGGGATAACTTCCCAACCCAACTAGCGTATAGTTTTTTTGCCGTTATTCTTGAAGTATGCGGTACTGCCTTATCAACTGATCGTCGTTGTGCCTTATCATGAATCCGATTGATCAGCACTAGTTCTTTTACGCTCCAAGCTCGGTTTAACCCATGCACTTCATTTGTAATGGTATGGGTACTTTTTTCGCATGCAAGTGAGGCTTAGGCGTGGGCCTACGTGTATGGATTAAGCTACAATCTGTAACTGCGTGTGTTATTATAATAATAATAAAATCGTCTTTATTTGAATGGTACGATATCTTAAAGTGAGTGTTATGGAGGCGAAGTTTAGCTAAAGCTACTCTTACACCTAACCTCCAACACAGTATATAAAAGGTGTAAGAAAAAATACAAAAGGAATATAAAAATGTAAAGTACAAAGATTAACAAAGAAATGTTGCACAGAACAATCTAAATATTTATCTAAAAGAAGCAGCTGATATTAAAACACACATCTATCTATACTTACAAACTAATCCAGAAACTAACCTGTCACAAAGATTAAACATTAAACAGTGCCTAAGATAAAAGATTTAACTTTCCTTTTGAAACTTGGTACTGGCAAGGATTTCCAGGTACTATCAATACTAAGGACAAATTTTACTGATAAATATGAAAAGCAGTTCTTAAAGAGGGCAGTTCGATATGGCAAGGAATACAGAGGCTATGTTGATCCCTCAAGTGCCTACTGTGAGTATCACAACGAAAAAAGAGTTTGTCTCGCAAGTAGGTGGGTTTTGATTTGCTCATGATACGTTGGACAAAAACTATATATTGGTGTTTGATAGGGTCAACCATTCTCATCCAATTTAGTGTAACAAAAACTTTCGAAACATGGTCAAATTTTCTTAAATTAATAATAAATCAGACATAACTGTTTTGAACAATTTGGATTTTTTCTTAGTTTACTCGTTGATAAAATAAAAATAGACGATACGGCAATAGTTGATGACAGACATTAAGTACAAAGACCTAGATAGCTTTTGCGCATTTTAAAATTTAAAATGTGTCTGTGTGCGTATAATGTTCTTAATTTTAAAAATGTCTTTTGCATTATATTTTTTATGCGAGTGAGTGTCCTCACTACTGCTTGCTGAAAAATATTCTCTTACTTCACAGCTTTAAAAACCTTTAAAAAATACCTTAGCGCCTCACGACTTCATGGCGAACCCTGTATAATTAATAAATGGTATGAAACATTTTACCCAATGATTGACCGTTTCAGACCTGTTCTAACAATTGCGTTTGAGATACCCTGTATTTCGGAGGATTAAAATACGAAACGCTAATATGTTCAGACTAAATACCGCGTGATTGATGATCATCCTCTAAATATGACAGATTTGGGACACGCACTTATTGATCTTTCCTTACGTACGGATTTTCGTTGAATTTTTTGTATTTTTTTATCTAAATTAAGATCTTCCAGCGCCAGTAGTCGAGCCCCATTTATTTTGTGATTGGTATGCTCTTTGAGCGAATATAAATAGAACAGCGCCTATATTGGAAAAATGGTTCCATTGTAAGTTTTCTTTTGTCTAATGGCGGGTTTAGACCAAAGTAGCTAATGCTCGTTTTATCTTCTAAGTGTTATGCAAACAAATACAAAATAGTAAGATATGCTTTGGTTGTTGAAACTATCATCAGAACAATAACGTTATCTGAAGATGGCTTACTCTAAGTGTAAATTATTTTTTTGTGGTCTACCTAATTTTATCAGGAAATATCGTAACCATAAAACTTTGCAAATTGAATCGCGATTCCAAAAAAAATATACATTAGGAATTCATACACATATGATAGAGTTCTGAGACACAATCATGTGAGGTTATTTTTTCACCCTTTGTGTTTCAAAGACCGTCTCCGTCACCTATGGGTGTGGGAAGTAAAATCAAGATGAACAAAACAGTGGTAGTGGAAGTGATTCGGAACCCGAAAACTAGATCGCAGTGAGGCATCTCGAGCAATGAAACTTACGCTTCGACATTTAGACTCGTTCGAAAGTGTTTCTGACAATATTTATAATGTCAGGTTACAAGTTTATAACTTTTTAGACCGTCAAAAACCAGTTGCAAAAAGGCAAACAAGAGTCACTCAGTATTTTATGTAGAGTTTTTAGTTTAGGGCGTACATAATACGAATTTTTGTGACACATTTTTGAGTTTTGTTTATATATTTTTCAGAATCTATACTTACTTTTATGTTCGTTTTTAACATTTTCACCGTTTATATGTCCATGTGTTTCAGTTATTAGAAGTTTTTTAGAAACTATTTTTTTTTTATTTACTTACTTATATAACGGACATTGGTTATAACAGACTCAAATAAGGTTCCCTATAAGGTCCGCCTTAAGTGGAGTCTACTGTAATTCCTTTTGATATCGACTTTACACTCTGAAACCTAAGTGCGATTTCTTTTTTCGGGATTCGTCCTGGGAGACGGTGTATAGTGCATGTGAGGTGACATAGCACAGCACGGTCTGTGGTCGAAAAAGTCATTATTGTCTAGCAGTAGTTAGAACTATTGTAAATAACGGTAACGAGGATTTTAGTTACTTTCGACGTTATTTTAATTGGTCCAAAAAGACCCTATTCTCTATAGAAAGGCCACTGCTACAAAATGTCATCGAAAATGCTTGCCCTGCGGTGACACCTGTAAATCGAATGGTGGTGACCATTTGACTAAGATCATTTTTTATACATAAAAATTTCATAGATCGATAAATGAACCTCACATTATGTTATACAATGTGTTCGGTCATCGGTTTCGGAGCCTTCAAGGGGATAAAATACGTTAATTTTTATCGACAAATCACGCCTAAAGTTATTCTTCTCCCACCATGATAAAATGGCAGCCATTTTGTTTAATTATTGTACTAATTTGGTCATAGCTACCTATGTAGTGGCTCTATAAATACAAAATTAGTCTCATTCGATAGCGAAGCATGTAGACTGTGAACTAATGGTAAACATTTTCCAAATTTCATTCCATATCAGGGCAAAAATGTTGTTAAAAGAAAATAATTTTGTGATTTTTTGCGTTTTTTTACAATTTTAGTTTTTTCAAAAAATCGAAGCTGTTAACCTACTTTTTTTTATTTCTAAGCGATGGTACATGACATTTCCTAAAAAAATAGCTGTTCATCTTAGCCCTAAGTAAACTAGTAGAAGATATGATGGTTTGAATATGACCCTTTATTGTCTAATCCGGCATTTGAGAAGGCAACAATCCAATAATACAAAATAATTAGTGGTAACGACATTTAATTTGGGAAAAAAAGAAGCAAATGTTACAACCGTTGTTTGAGTTGTCCTCCTTGGTGTTGCAGGCATGCTGTTGCTCTTACATTTGCAGCGAATTCTCTGTAAATGTGTGGGCAATGAATGATATTTTGGTTGGCCCACTCATATTGCCAGCCACAATGAATGGCCCTACATTTCTAGGGTTCGTGGAAACCGACTTCCTGGACGCGATTATATATGGAAGTACCACTGGCCTATAATAGGTCAAGGATGATTCTCCAACTGGACCCTGTTTCGGCACACTTCGCTACACAAACATGTACGATAACGACCGATAATGAACGATATTCGCCATGTACTGGACGCGATGGAACAATCGCTTGGCTACCGTGTTCACCGGACTTGACCCCACTTGATTTTTTTCTTGTGGAAATAGAAAGTTTATGTCGGTGTGCCAAAAACACGCGAGGAGCTTATTAGCAAAATTATTTACGTCGGAAATGACAAAGCGATGATCAGTCGCTCTAGGCAACAGGTGTCAGTAAGGGTATGTCTGCATCACCAAGGAGGACATTTCGAATAACGATTCTAACATTTGCTTCTTTTTTTCCCAAAATAAATGTCGTGAGCACTAACTATTTTGTTTTATTGCCTTCTCAACTACCGGATTAGACAATAAAGGGTCATATTCAAACAATCATAGCTTCTGAACTACTTTACTTAGGGCTAAGTTGTATAGCTTTTTTTTAGGAAACACCATGTACTGTGGTTTAGAAATAAAAAAAAATGTAGGTTAAAAGCATAGATTTTTTGGAAAAACTAAAATTGTAAAAAAAGCAAAAAATTACATAATTATTTTCTTTTAACAATTTTTTTGGCCCTGATATGGAATGAAATTTGGAAAATGTTTACCATTAGTTTACAGCCTATGTGTTCCGCTATCGAATGAGACCTAATTTGTGTTTGTAGAGCCTCTACATGCCTAGGTAGATATGGCTAAATTAGTACAACATCAATTAAACAAAAAATAAAATGACTGCCATTGAGAAAAACTATTTTTGAGTGGTGATTTGTCGATAAAAATTAATGCATTTTATACCCACATAGGCTCCAACACCGATGACTGGATACATTGTACAGTACTCCACATGGAAATAAAATAAACATTCCTAGTCTTAATTTCCGTTTTCTTTCCTGCGTCCATTATGAAAACAACCCCATATTAACTCATATTTCTTAATCTACCATCTTAACTACCCATCTTATTGCCCCGCGGTGCAAACAGCTTCTCGGAAGTAACTCTATATATCATTCGGTTTCTAGGACAGGCCATAATTGGAACGAATGGTGTTCCAGTTTGTCCCACACACACCTGTAACCTGCAACTAACCTGATTCCAAGCCAGCTGCGATCCTTCGGCCTTAAGCCAGCAAACGCGGGTCAAGGCTGATGCGATGTAAATATCCTTGTCCTCCGAACAGGGGAATACTCGGAAATGGAAAGCGGATTATTTGAAAAACACGGACAATAGTATCAAAGCTAGAATGCACGTGACGTCACACGTTGACTTTGAATGTACATTATAGGATTACGTGACTATTGCTTTGTGTTGGTTTTGTAGAGTTTGTTGCGATCTATTTGCGATGTTAGCATTATCCTATATTCAGGGTGTCCCAGCATAACGTGCACAAACGAAACCGGGGGAACCTAGACCACAAAAAAATAATAAAAAAAATCTCAAAAGATGTGTTTGTCTCATATTGACAGTAATCTTTTCTGTTCTTTTACTTCCCAACACCGATAGGTGAGGAGAGTATTGTGATCGCGGAATTTTTCGATTTTGAGATAAGACATTTTGGGCGTTTTCAAGAACGGTGCATGGGCGACGGGAGTGAAATGATCCACAGCCACAAAACTGCGAACGGTGCGGCGCGTCGATAAAGTCGTGCGCGCATATTAGTACAGTCAATTTTCATCAATTAATAACTAGGTAGCTAAAATAAACATTAATAAAGAAATAGGATTACCTCGGTAACCAGTAATATCATCATGCTAGCGGAGTTGATTGTTCGCCCGTAGGGGGTGCTGCAGGGGTGCATTTTTAGGTACATATTAGCGAAATAGTATATCGGACTAACTTCAATAATTTTTTTTCACGATTTACTGACGATGTCACAAATTAATTTCCATTGCATACGATTACCACGGCAACCAGTAATATCATCATGCTAGCGGAGTTGATTGTTCGCCCGTAGGGGGTGCTGCAGGGGTGCATTTTTAGGTACATATTAGCGAAATAGTATATCGGACTAATTTCAATAATTTTTTTTTCATAATTTATTGACGATGTCACAAATTAATTTCTATTGCATAGGATTACCACGGTAACTAGTAATATCATCATGCTAGCGGAGTTGATTGTTCGCCCGTAGGGGGTGCTGCAGGGGTGCATTTTTAGGTACATATTAGCGAAATAGTATATCGGACTAACTTCAATAATTTTTTTTTCATGATTTACTGACGATGTCACAAATTAATTTCAATTGCATAGGATTACCACGGTAACCAGTAATATCATCATGCTAGCGGAGTTGATTGTTCGCCCGTAGGGGGTGCTGCAGGGGTGCATTTTTAGGTACATATTAGCGAAATAGTATATCGGACTAATTTCAATAATTTTTTTTCATGATTTACTGACGATGTCACAAATTAATTTCCATTGCATACGATTCCCACGGCAACCAGTAATATCATCATGCTAGCGGAGTTGATTGTTCGCCCGTAGGGGGTGCTGCAGGGGTGCATTTTTAGGTACATATTAGCGAAATAGTATATCGGACTAATTTCAATAATTTTTTTTCATGATTTACTGACGATGTCACAAATTAATTTCCATTACATACGATTACCACGGCAACCAGTAATATCATCATGCTAGCGGAGTTGATTGTTCGCCCGTAGGGGGTGCTGCAGGGGTGCATTTTTAGGTACATATTAGCGAAATAGTATATCGGACTAATTTCAATAATTTTTTTTCATGATTTACTGACGATGTCACAAATTAATTTCCATTGCATACGATTACCACGGTAACTAGTAATATCATCATGCTAGCGGAGTTGATTGTTCGCCCGTAGGGGGTGGTGCAGGGGTGCATTTTTAGGTACATATTAGCGAAATAGTATATCGGACTAATTTCAATAATTTTTTTTCATGATTTACTGACGATGTCACAAATTAATTTCCATTGCATACGATTCCCACGGCAACCAGTAATATCATCATGCTAGCGGAGTTGGTTGTTCGCCCGTAGGGGGTGGTGCAGGGGTGCATTTTTTGGTACATATTAGCGAAATAGTATATCGGACTAATTTCAATAATTTTTTTTTCATGATTTACTGACGATGTCACAAATTAATTTCCATTGCATACGATTCCCACGGCAACCAGTAATATCATCATGCTAGCGGAGTTGATTGTTCGCCCGTAGGGGGTGCTGCAGGGGTGCATTTTTAGGTACATATTAGCGAAATAGTATATCGGACTAATTTCAATAATTTTTTTTCATGATTTACTGACGATGTCACAAATTAGTTTCCATTGCATACGATTCCCACGGCAACCAGTAATATCATCATGCTAGCGGAGTTGATTGTTCGCCCGTAGGGGGTGCTGCAGGGGTGCATTTTTAGGTACATATTAGCGAAATAGTATATCGGACTAACTTCAATAATTTTTTTTCACGATTTACTGACGATGTCACAAATTAATTTCCATTGCATACGATTACTACGGCAACCAGTAATACCATCATGCTAGCGGAGTTGATTGTTCGCCCGTAGGGGGTGCTGCAGGGGTGCATTTTTAGGTACATATTAGCGAAATAGTATATCAGACTAATTTCAATAATTTTTTTTTCATAATTTACTGACGATGTCACAAATTAATTTCCATTGCATAGGATTACCACGGTAACTAGTAATATCATCATGCTAGCGGAGTTGATTGTTCGCCCGTAGGGAGTGCTGCAGGGGTGCATTTTTAGGCACATATTAGAGAAATAGTATATCGGACTAACTACAATAATTTTTTTTCATGATTTACTGACGATGTCACAAATTAATTTCAATTGCATACGATTACCACGGCAACCAGTAATACCATCATGCTAGCGGAGTTGATTGTTCGCCCGTAGGGGGTGCTGCAGGGGTGCATTTTTAGGTACATATTAGCGAAATAGTATATCGGACTAATTTCAATAATTTTTTTTCATGATTTACTGACGATGTCACAAATTAATTTCCATTACATACGATTACCACGGCAACCAGTAATATCATCATGCTAGCGGAGTTGATTGTTCGCCCGTAGGGGGTGCTGCAGGGGTGCATTTTTAGGTACATATTAGCGAAATAGTATATCGGACTAATTTCAATAATTTTTTTTCATGATTTACTGACGATGTCACAAATTAATTTCCATTGCATACGATTACCACGGTAACTAGTAATATCATCATGCTAGCGGAGTTGATTGTTCGCCCGTAGGGGGTGGTGCAGGGGTGCATTTTTAGGTACATATTAGCGAAATAGTATATCGGACTAATTTCAATAATTTTTTTTCATGATTTACTGACGATGTCACAAATTAATTTCCATTGCATACGATTCCCACGGCAACCAGTAATATCATCATGCTAGCGGAGTTGGTTGTTCGCCCGTAGGGGGTGGTGCAGGGGTGCATTTTTTGGTACATATTAGCGAAATAGTATATCGGACTAATTTCAATAATTTTTTTTTCATGATTTACTGACGATGTCACAAATTAATTTCCATTGCATACGATTCCCACGGCAACCAGTAATATCATCATGCTAGCGGAGTTGATTGTTCGCCCGTAGGGGGTGCTGCAGGGGTGCACATTTGGATGCGTATTTGCGGAAACGTGCGACGGCAGTCGCGTGTTACTGAATGGAAGGTGTTTTTCCTAACTTGACAAACCGAAACTTAGGGAAGCCAGTTTATAAACTCAACAGATAGGTCGTCTAAACTTCTAAACAGTATCTTAAATGAAACAATGCAACTAACTGTCGAATTACAAATTTTAGCTCTTGCTCTAAAAAGTTCATGAATATTAATTTTTTAGGGAAGTATTGCCATATTATGCGGAACCATACATCGCTATTTATTTTACAAGATGGAATGGAATGCCGACACTGTCGGTGGACAGATGTCTGCTGTTCGGCTATTTTATGAGGCAGTGGATCAGGTCCCGGCAGCCGGGACCTGAAAATTACAATCAAAATCCCAGCAACCGGGATTTTTTACATTTTAGTTCGAAATCCCGGCATCCGGGATTTTGATTGTAATTTTCAGATCCCGGCAACCGCCATTTTTTACTTTAGAAAAGTACTGCCGGCACCCTACATTTCCACATAAGAAGTTTGAGGTTATCTTCATGCTCTGTTTACCTTCAGTCTTTGGTGAATGGTGTTTTTAGTTTTAACCTCGGTTTTACTATTATTACTGGTGAAAATGAAGCTTAGAGATAAGTTTAATTCATTTGAAGTTTTCATAAAGGAACTAGAAGTACATAAGAAGCAAACACAAATCGAATACTGGATGAGAGACAATAGAACTTTTAGGTACTTCTGTGAATCTAAAGTATTATATATACATATATAAATGGGGGGCAAAAGCTAAAAAGAGTAACAGAAAGACAAGGTAATAATTCTATAAGCAATTATTATATTAATTTCATCGAACTAATGGGTATACCAAAGAAAAGCGATTACAAAAATCCTTTCATCAAATTTAATTACAATGAAAAAGAATAACTATTATTGTCCTGGATTATCAAAGGCACAAATAAAGTTGACAAGATATCCTCACCTAGTTTCCTTATACAGGACTACGATATAAAAGAGGCAGATCTTATCAACAACAAGGTTATTGAAGAGTCAATTGTGATCGTTTTTTATATTCGAAGATATTTCACAAATGAAGCATGGAATACTCTAGAGTCCATCATTAAAAAGAAAAAAGAATTGAACCAGTGGATATGTGCTGTTTGTAACCATGATCTCAATGAAAGTTTCATCAGATGTAGTAGCTGCTTAAATCGGTACCATTTGATGTGTTTCTCTGGCAAGAATACCTAAATAGAAGTATTGGTTTTGTCGGATGTGTTAGTTTAATAAACAAAGAATAAATGTTATAAAACTGTATTCATATGTTAAATAATAATAATAACTAAAAGTTTGTATTCTGTAAATGAAATAAAAACGTACTATTTTGTACAAACGTGTTAAATGTAGTCATTTGTGTAACTAGTGTTATGTTTGTCTATGTAACGTAGATTTTCATTTGTTTATTCTCCAAAGATAATGCAGATTTTCACTATGACACTAACAATGGTTGTTTGGTTGTTTTTTTTTCATGTAAGTACAACTTACAATAATATTAAGAATTGCAAAATTTTTGATGAAATAAACGCACTGCCGGGATCTATTTTCTGATGTAAAAAGTCTCGGCAGCCAGGACCTGAAAATTACAATCAAAATCCCGGACGCCGGATTTCAAATTAAAATGTAAAAAATTCCGGTTGCCGGGATTTTGATTGTAATTCTCCACTGCCATTCTGTAAATAGGATTTTTTTGCTGTCTGCGAAGTGTAGGGCGCACGGTATCCCAGACGAACCATAATTAAAGGGTTTAGCAGAAGCAGAACAACGGTTGAATTGTTATTTATATTAAATAAATGGGTTACCTCAGGATACTTCAGTGATTATCTTTGTAGATCTATGAAATTGATTCTGACGATAGTATCTCAGACATATTTTATGGATAAATAAATAATATGAAGGTTTCTAAAGAGTGCCTACCATTATGATATTACCGGTTACCGTGGTAATCCTATGCAATCGGAAATAATTTGTGACATCGTCAGTAAATCGTGAAAAAAATTATTTGAAGTTAGTCCGATATACTATTTCGCTAATATGTACCTAAAAATGCACCCCTGCAGCAGCCCCTACGGGAGAACAATCAACTCCGCTAGCATGATGTTATTACTGGTTGCCGTGGTAATCGTATGCAATTGAAATTGATTTGTGATATCGTCAGTAAATCATGAAAAAAAATTATTGAAATTAGTCCGATATACTATTTCGCTAATATGTACCTAAAAATGCACCCCTGCAGCACCCCCTACGGGCGAACAGTCAACTCCGCTAGCATGATGATATTACTGGTTGCCGTGGTAATCGTACGCAATTGAAATTAATTTGTGACATCGTCAGTAAATCATGAAAAAAAATTATTGAAGTTAGTCCGATATACTATTTCTCTAATATGTGCCTAAAAATGCACCCCTGCAGCACCCCCTACGGGCGAACAATCAACTCCGCTAGCATGATGATATTACTGGTTGCCGTTGGAATCGTATGCAATGGAAACTAATTTGTGACATCGTCAATAAATCATGAAAAAAAATTATTGAAGTTAGTCCGATATACTATTTCGCTAATATGTACCTAAAAATGCACCCCTCCAGCACCCCCTAGGGGCGAACAATCAACTCCGCTAGCATGATGATATTACTGGTTGCCGTGGTAATCGTATGCAATTGAAATTAATTTGTGACATCGTTAGTAAATCATGAAAAAAAATTATTGAAATTAGTCCGATATACTATTTCGCTAATATGTACCTAAAAATGCACCCCTGCAGCATCCCCTACGGGCGAACAATCAACTCCGCTAGCATGATGATATTACTGGTTGCCGTGGGAATCGTATGCAATGGAAACTAATTTGTGACATCGTCAGTAAATCATGAAAAAAAATTATTGAAGTTAGTCCGATATACTATTTCGCTAATATGTACCTAAAAATGCACCCCTGCAGCACCCCCTACGGGC
Source organism: Callosobruchus maculatus (assembly GCA_951848785.1). Classification (NCBI taxonomy): domain Eukaryota; kingdom Metazoa; phylum Arthropoda; class Insecta; order Coleoptera; family Chrysomelidae; genus Callosobruchus; species Callosobruchus maculatus. The sequence continues at coordinate 979,220 of CATOUR010000180.1, forward strand.
GAACAATCAACTCCGCTAGCATGATGATATTACTGGTTGCCGTGGTAATCGTATGCAATTGAAATTAATTTGTGATATCGTCAGTAAATCATGAAAAAAAATTATTGAAATTAGACCGATATACTATTTCGCTAATATGTACCTAAAAATGCACCCCTGCAGCACCCCCTACGGGCGAACAATCAACTCCGCTAGCATGATGATATTACTGGTTGCCGTGGGAATCGTATGCAATGGAAACTAATTTGTGACATCGTCAGTAAATCATGAAAAAAAATTATTGAAATTAGTCCGATATACTATTTCGCTAATATGTACCTAAAAATGCACCCCTGCAGCACCCCCTACGGGCGAACAATCAACTCCGCTAGCATGATGATATTACTGGTTGCCGTGGTAATCGTATGCAATTGAAATTAATTTGTGACATCGTCAGTAAATCATGAAAAAAAATTATTGTAGTTAGTCCGATATACTATTTCTCTAATATGTGCCTAAAAATGCACCCCTGCAGCACTCCCTACGGGCGAACAATCAGCTCCGCTAGCATGATGATATTACTAGTTACCGTGGTAATCCTATGCAATGGAAATTAATTTGTGACATCGTCAGTAAATTATGAAAAAAAAATTATTGAAATTAGTCTGATATACTATTTCGCTAATATGTACCTAAAAATGCACCCCTGCAGCACCCCCTACGGGCGAACAATCAACTCCGCTAGCATGATGATATTACTGGTTGCCGTGGTAATCGTATGCAATTGAAATTAATTTGTGATATCGTCAGTAAATCATGAAAAAAAATTATTGAAATTAGTCCGATATACTATTTCGCTAATATGTACCTAAAAATGCACCCCTGCAGCACCCCCTACGGGCGAACAATCAACTCCGCTAGCATGATGATATTACTGGTTGCCGTGGGAATCGTATGCAATGGAAACTAATTTGTGACATCGTCAGTAAATCATGAAAAAAAATTATTGAAATTAGTCCGATATACTATTTCGCTAATATGTACCTAAAAATGCACCCCTGCAGCACCCCCTACGGGCGAACAATCAACTCCGCTAGCATGATGATATTACTGGTTGCCGTGGTAATCGTATGCAATTGAAATTAATTTGTGACATCGTCAGTAAATCATGAAAAAAAATTATTGTAGTTAGTCCGATATACTATTTCTCTAATATGTGCCTAAAAATGCACCCCTGCAGCACTCCCTACGGGCGAACAATCAGCTCCGCTAGCATGATGATATTACTAGTTACCGTGGTAATCCTATGCAATGGAAATTAATTTGTGACATCGTCAGTAAATTATGAAAAAAAAATTATTGAAATTAGTCTGATATACTATTTCGCCAATATGTACCTAAAAATGCACCCCTGCAGCACCCCCTACGGGCGAACAATCAACTCCGCTAGCATGATGGTATTACTGGTTGCCGTGGTAATCGTATGCAATTGAAATTAATTTGTGACATCGTCAGTAAATCATGAAAAAAAATTATTGTAGTTAGTCCGATATACTATTTCTCTAATATGTACCTAAAAATGCACCCCTGCAGCACCCCCTACGGGCGAACAATCAACTCCGCTAGCATGATGATATTACTGGTTACCGAGGTAATCCTATTTCTTTATTAATGTTTATTTTAGCTACCTAGTTACTAATTGATGAAAATTGACTGTACTAATATGCGCGCACGACTTTATCGACGCGCCGCACCGTTCGCAGTTTTGTGGCTGTGGATCATTTCACTCCCGTGCATCAGGCGCATAAATCGTCCTCAGCGTATCCTCATCTCACTAGATTATCCCCAGACCTGCCCATTTAATCCTGTTGAGACTTTTCGGGTCCTCCATTCCAGTTGTAATCCGACATGAAGGCTTTCAGTTAGGTTCCAAGACGAGGGTTGAGGAAAGTTGATGAATATCGAGAAAAAATGACAAAAATCCCATACTTATATCTGCTCTTTTTTGATATATATTATGATATAGTTACTTCAAATATATTTTTTGCTGAACTTTTACTATAACTGCTAAGGCATCGTGCATGACTCATATCAGAATTTGCAGCATTTTAATGATTCTTATTTTTGTTACAGGTAAGCATATGAAAAATTCTTCTTAAATCGTAAGTATGGAAACGGGACTTTCAGGCTTTTCATCATTGGATGAAGCATCTGTATAATTATTGATCTCTGTTTGCTTTGACTTCGGGAAATTAGGATAATAATTAATAATAATAATAAATGATCTATGTTAGCTTTGGCTTAAGGAAATGAAAGAAGAAGAGAAAAAAAAAACAACAACAGCCTTCCTTTTTAGATGTTTTGGTACTGAGAAGAAATACTCAAATAGAGACCAAGGTTACATTCTGCCTCAAACCATCCAAAATCAACGAAGAAAGGAGTTATTCGAAAATCGATCGAGCGAAGAACATTTGTAATACACAATAGGGGCTGAAAGAACAACTACGTCACATTGCAGAACATTGTCAAAGAACGCATATCCAAAGAAGCTAGTAGATGCAACAGTACAGCCCACCCCCAAACTATCCCAATTGCACCCCCTACTCAAAAAAAAGTATAAAACGATCAGGAACACATAACGCCTAAAAATGAGGCTTGAGGAATATTTGAATTTTTTGTGATTTTTGATAATTACCCCGCCCGCCGCCTAAGCACCGATTTTTAAAATGTCAGCAGCATTTCTTACTACAACCCCACAGCATATCGCTACTAGAAAAACGCCAACAGATAGATCAACGGTGTATTTCCGTTATATAGATAGCACAAAACGCCCAAAAAGCGTATTATCTCAAAATCGAATATTTTCGTGATCACAATAATGCTCCCCTCATTTATCGGTGTGGGAAGTAAAATCAGTGTAAAATGGTGCACAAAATGATAGCATAAAATATCCTTACTCTTCTGTCACAAACAAGTATCTTGGTTTTAAGAGTAGGAATCGAAGAATACCGATATCGGTATCGGTATATCGTATATGAAAATCATCAAAAATTGTAATGTTCAGATAAGGCAATGGAAAGTCTGATAGATACAAAAAATTTGTTACAATTTATTAAATTCAACTTTCTCTTGCTTTTTAAAGGAGGCTACAAAGGAAGCCGAAATGTCAGCAACTTTTGTTTTACCGAGTGCGATTTTTGGTGGTTTTCTTTGTTGACCGGTGCGATATGACGAATTTGAGCATCAATATGAATTTAATTTTATCCAAATTACACTTAAAAAAATAGATTTTCAATTTTCAATGCATCGTTGAATTTTTAAAAATGAATTATGTTACTGATATAACACACTGACTGATAGTCCGACGAGCTGGTACCCCAATATCTTTAAGTACTTCTAATGGGACTAGAGCTCCGAGTAACACTCAAAAGTGAAGTTTGAAAAAAATGAGCCCCCTGAAGACCATCGAATAAGGAAATACTTTGTATCTGATTCCCCTAGATAATGTTTCTGAACCGAAAAACGTCGAAAAGTTTTGAGAGTGTTTCTTTGATACATCATGACTTTGTACCTGGTTATTTTGAATAAATAAGGATTAATTTTTGAGGGGAAACAGTTGTTTATTCACTGAAGCATTCAACTTTTACTACTACCAAAAATGGGTATCCGTTGACAAAACTCCAGTGTTACATTTTGAAAAGATGTTTACCCCCTGGGAAAAGCTTTATGTTCGTCTAAAACTGAACAAAAAAAAAAGGAATTTGCGGAAATTGTTTATTTAAACTATAAATGTATATCTCAGTACTTTCTTATCTTCGGCGGAACACTGGGGCATTCATCTTCATCTAACGTGCAGTCAATTACTGGCCTAAACGTAAAGCATACTTCTCCTGTTTCTACATCCATCCAAGCAAGCGTATGTTTCCTCCAATGCTCATCGAACGTCTTCCTTTTCTGACCTCTGATTGGCTTGGAGTAGTCGTATTCGTCGATGCGACACTTGTAGTCATCTCGAGCATGTGCCCCACGCGACTCTTTCCTCTGTTCCATCGCATAGATACTTTGGACTGCATTAATTAGTAGATTTTGCAACTCTAGGGCGTCCAATAGGTCGGTGTTCCATATTAGTCCTTGGTCGCATACTTTTACGTCGTTGATTTCGCAGTAAAGCTCGCTAACCAGTTTACAACCTTCTTCCAATAATTCTTGTACTCGAAAAACTGCAGCGTGCTTCTGCATGGTTCTTTGTAGCTTCAACCGCAGCTGACCGACGCTCTGTTTGCCATCCTGGTGTCGTAATTTATCGAAATTCTCCAAGGACGTCAGTCCCAGTTTCTCATCGATTTCGACTGGTTCGCCTGGACAGCTTGTGTTAGCTATAGTGTCAGCTACGGCTTTACCAAAAACGACGGTCTCCAGTAAAGAATTAGCACCCAGTCTATTGGCGCCATGTACTGAAACGCATGCTACTTCACCGCACGCATACAGACCTGGCACTACTTGATCTTTTCCTGGTGCTACTTGGGTGATGACTTGTCCCTTGTAGTTAGTTGGTATGCCACCCATACAGTAGTGCAACGTCGGTATGATGGGAATGGGTTCCTTCAGCACATCGACACCTGCAAAGTCAGCTGCCGATTGCCTAATACCTGGTAGTCTCTTGAGTATCACGTCTTTGGGTAGATGGCTGAGTTGTAGGTGAACGTATTCCCCATCGGGCCCGCATCCTCTGCCTTCCATGATTTCTATCGTTTCACTACGAGATACCACATCTCTGGACGCCAGGTCTTTAGCGTTTGGAGCATATTTTTCCATGAATCTCTCACCTTTGTTGTTGAGGATATAGCCTCCTTCACCACGAGCCCCTTCTGTGATCAGCACCCCTGCACCGTAAACACCCGTTGGATGAAACTGCATAAATTCAACGTCTTGTAGCGGAAGTCCAGCTCTGGTGACCATCGCAGTCCCGTCTCCCGTTGAGGTATGTGCGGCTGTGCAAGAAAAGTACGTTCTTTCGTAACCTCCAGTTGCTATCACTACATTGTTCGCGAAGAACCTGTGGATGGTGCCGTCTTCCAGATTCCAAGCTATCACACCTACCGGTCTATCGTCTTTCATTAACAGATCCAAAACGTAATATTCTATGAAAAATTTGCAGTTGTATTTGACCGCTTGTCCGTATAAAGCGTGCAACATGTAATGACCTGTACCATCCGCAGCTGCGTTTGTCCGATGGGCTATGCCTCCTTCACCAAATTTTAAACTTTGTCCTCCGAATGCCCTCTGGTATATTCTTCCGTCTTTTATCCTGGAAAATGGCACCCCGATGTTCTCGAGCTCTAGAACAGCTCTGGGAGCATCTTTGGTCATGAAGTGGATGGCGTTTTGATCACCCAGCCAGTCTGAGCCTTTCACCGTATCGTAATGGTGGAACAGCCAGCAATCGTCTTCAGCATGACTCAGTGCAGCGTTGATCCCGCCTTGTGCAGCCACTGTATGAGACCTCGTTGGGAAGAGCTTCGTGAGACAAGCCGTGTTGAAGCCATGTTTGACCAAACCATACGTGGCTCGTAAGCCAGCTCCGCCTGCGCCTACCACAACGCAGTCGTATTGGTGGTTTACTATCGGATACTTTTGCGACATGTCGTTTTTGTCGCACTCGGAAGAAAATAACCGCCTTAAAGTTGGAAAAACTTTCGAATTTCTAAACAGTAATCGCAACGTAGTCATGATTGATGATAAAACCCAATAAATGTTATGATTGTCAAAACGAAACTTCAAGTCGACATTTCGGTTATTCATATTAAGAGCTAGTGTCAAAGTGTGCAATCTTCATTCATGATCTTTTATGGAAAATCTATGTATAAATACTATAGAGCGGGCGCTAGAGGTAGTTGAGTATGCAAAATCCGAGTACCGCATTTTGGCAACGGATTTGTGTAAAGAACTGATTAAAGATTAAGAATGTGGATCTTGCCGGCCAAGTTTTTGGTCCAATTTTTTTTATCCCCTCTACACTTAGGTAATGTATTGAGTACATAACAGAAAATATTTTTTATGAATATTATCGTAATAATTCATAGCTTATTCTAATGGTAAAGTCAGGATGGATTCTTAAATAATTCTTTTAATTAATAAAAATATATCAGTTATACATGAAAATCCAGCGAATTCAAACTATTACTCATTTTTATTTTGACTTTCGTTATTGATACATTTACATAATGAAATACACTATAAATCTGTTTTTTTTAAACTACAAGACATTGTGCGACAATTTGCAGTACATTTACAGGGTGTAATTAAAGCCGGCTTCGTCGTTTGTCGCGGACGTAAGTCACCATCCATCTTTTCATATCCAAATGAACAATAATTAATAGGTGGTAATTGTGTTTGGTGAGATTTTTTCCATATAAATGTTTGTACTGTAGCGCTTAATAAATGCAAATGCAAAGCATCTGATGTGCATATCACTTTCATCAAATTGAAATCAAAACCTATATTTTGAGATAATTATTAGTTAATATCTAAGTTCATCAGCAGATACTTTTTCTTTGAAAATAAATATGTGCAAACTATTTCCAACCGTTTCAATTGCCCATTGTTTACATAGGTCAAGGTTTTAAATTTGAGCTTAATGTTCGGTTTTTGACGTCATTTTCTTTAAAAATGGTTAAAAAATTGTTAAATTTGTTTAAAACGAAAGACGTTTTGTATACATATTTTTGGGAGGTCCGTTTTTATTACCTTTAACAGCAATTTTCAACCCCTAGAGGGGGTAAAATTATTAAACGCGGGCGCCGTCCGTATCCTTTCAGAAGGCGTTCAATAATGTCACCCCCTATAGCGGTTGCAAAATGGGATTAAACATAATAAAAACGGATGAAATTGATACATGTCATTATTGGACCTCCCAAAAACATGTATAAGAAGAGTCACAAACAATATAAGTAATTTTTTAACGATTTCTAACGAAAATGACGTGAAAAATCAATATTTAAGCTCAAATTTCTCATAAACTGCCCAGCAGAAACACATGATATCTACAAAAAAAAAATTCCATCAAGTTCCGACCGGTTTCGTCGCGATTTTTTTATTTCCTTTTTGAAAAAATTCGGTACGCGCAAACCGCCCGTAGATTTCGGATGACGATTTTTGGAACATTTGCTGGTAGGTGTACTAAAATACTACCGCTTTTTCATTCGGTTACTTAACGATTTTTTTACGGTTTAACACTGTCCCTCTATTTCCGATCCCTCCCATTTTGGGGTTATGGTGCAGTGACAAACTTTACCCCCTCTAGGGGTTGAAAATTGCGGTTAAAGGTAATCAAAACGGATAAAATTGATACATGTTATGATTGGATCTCCAAAAGATATGCATAAAAAACGTCATTCGTTTTAAACAATTTTAACAATTTTTCAATGATTTTTAACGAAAATGACGTGAAAACCCGAACATTAAGCTCAAATTTCTTATAACCTGCTGAGCAGAGACGAATGAGTATTTTTTGTGTTATCTACAGACAAACAAAGAATTATCCATCAAGTTCCGACCGGTTTCGTCGTGATTTTTTTTATTTTCATTTTAAAATAATCGGTACGGGCAAATCGCCCGTAGATTTCGGGTGACGATTTTTTGGAACATTATCTGGGTGGGTGTCCTAAAATGTTACCGTATTTTCATTTGGTTGCTTAACGATTTTTTTTCTCGTTCAACACCCCCCTCCCTCTCTATCACCGATCCCTCTCATTTTGAGGTTATGGTGCAATGACAAAAAAGTTTCCAAACTGCCTCTAGAACTCAAATACCAAGCGTCATCCGGTTTCTTTCTGGACACTAAAACTACGAGTCATTGCTCTGAGTCTACTGTCTGGGAGGAGAGGGGCATATGCTGGGAGCGGGAAGGGACCATATCATCTGTCGGCAAGATGTGTTTTGTTATTACTTAGGGTCTCAGGTATAAGAATCCGGTCATAGTTGCCGGTACTCGGATTTTGCATCCTCAACTACCTCTAGCGCCTGCACTACTATGCTTAAATCAAAATTTATAATGATGTAGTGAGGGGGTTACGGTTTAGTTGCCCCAATAGTTGCCGCGCAGCCTTAAGACTTATTGTGCACCCCCAGACAAAAAGAGTCCCATCCTAAGTCCTTTGCGAACTTTGAGATGCTTTGGACTATGCTCTTATGTCTTCCTTTTTGGCCTACTTTCAGATAGGAGTTCCTGCTTTTACTCAAGACAGGATAGTCGACATGCTTAGCTGTTTCCACTACCTCACCTGCATAATGGGTTTGCCACTCCAATCCCCAGCTTTTGCAGATGTGCACTGAACGTCCAATGGCCAGTTATAAATCCAACCACCTTTCGTAGTTCCTCCCTGCTCAGTCCGAGAGCGTCTGCGGTATTGGAACACGAGGGTCTCCTTCGCATCCTCGTACAGGTAACAGCTTTCCGAACCATGTTGTATGATATACGATATGCTGGTTCTGGTTCGATGGAAGGGAGATCAGCGCCTTCCTTGGCACACCTGTCGGGCCTCTCATTACCGCCCACTCCTATGTGACTAGGCACCCAAGATAATGTTACCTTGTTGGCCTTCGCCAGTGTCTTTAGGGTATTGTGGCAGTCACACTCTATTTTTGTATGGTTACTGGCCAAGAGGCCATCAGAGCCGCCCGGCTGTCTGTGTTTACATAGAGAGTCTTTTTGCACTACCCTTTATCTATGCATTTTCTGCCGCATTCAAAAATTACTTGTATTTCTGCCTGGAAAACGGTAGACAGTTTACCTAGGCGGATGCTTACGTTCCGTCCAGATCTACCACCGTATATGCCTCCTGCTCCTGTACCTGATGGATTCTTGAAGCCATCAGTGTACCAGATGATACCATTCGACATGTATCGAGGTTCTCCTCAGTGGATCTATTCTCAGTTGGTTCTCTTAGAGCCCATTCGGTTCTGTCCTTAGGTTGACTTTATGTGGGATCTCGGTGTCCATGACTCTTGACATTCTGTCGGGTGGCATCTCAAGTATGTCGCACCGCAGATTGTCAAGTATCGTGGTGCTTCATGGCATGGTGGTAATACCAGTTGCCATGGCACTGCATTCTATATCCTCGTGTAAATATCAAGAGGTGGGATGTTCAGCCGTACCTTCAATGCTGCTGTTGGTGTACCCTTCATGGCGCCCACTGTGCTCATATACGCAACCCGCTGCATTTTTGTGAGCGTTTTCGATGCTGTGCTTTGATGAACTTTTGGCCACCACAAGGTGTCGCTATACACCATCGCGGGTCTGGTTTCCGTGGTGTACAGCCAATTTACCATCGAGGGAGTTAAACCCCAGGTATATCAGGTCGCTCGTTTCTTCATTATTAAGATAATCTGAGATCAGCTCCTGATCCCCATATGGCTGTTCCAAGTTAGTTTATCGTCTAACTTGACTCCCAAGTATTTTACTTCTCTGGAAACTTCTATTTCCTTGCCGAATAGAAATGGTGCTTTGGTGATCTCTGCATTACGTTGTTTCGTGAACGGGATCATGATGGTTTCCGAGGGATTTATAGATAATCCCTCTGTAACGCACTATCTCTCCACTAGGGATAATGTCCTCTGCATTAGTTCCAGGCAGGTTCCCATGTGTTTACCTCTTATTAGGATTACAATGTCATCAGCATATCCTTGGACATACACTCCTTCCTTGTTTAGTGTTACTAGGAGGCTATCGACTGACGATTCCACAGTCTTGGTGACAGCACGCCACCTTGCGGACACCCTCTTTGCGTATTTACCTCCCGTGTAACATTACATAGGGGCGCTTTTGCCTGTCGAATGCTTAGTATATTTCCAATCCATCTCGTGATTGTCCTTTCAGTACCCCAGAACTCCAGCTTTGCCACTATCCAGCCAGTGCTCGTGTTATCAAATGCTCTCGATGTCCAGGAACACTGTTAATGCTACTTCTTCGTATGTAATGACCTGCTCGATATTCCTCACAAGATTCTGCAAGGCTGTCTCGCCGGATTTTCCTCTTTGATAGGCATGTTGGTTAGGATGGAGGGGTTTGGTGTCTACAGCCGTATGAAGTGCCTTCTCCATAGTCTTGAGAAGCAACGACATAAGGTTTATCGGACGGTAACTGTTTGCAGCATCGTAAGATGGTTTACCGGGTTTAGGAAAGAAGACCACCTTATAAATCTCCCATAGCGCAGGAATGACCCCTGTGGTCAGGCTTAATGTAAAAAGGCGCACAAGCTTCGGGGCGATTATATCGGCGCTTTTCTGTGCTGGAGGATGGCCGGAAAAATTCCGTGGTGCAAGGCACCAGGTCGCCGGACGTTATGGGGCTCAAAATTTTTTAGAACAGAGAAAATTTAAATCTGATTTGTCGGTATTCCTTTTTTACGATTTTCCTGTTTTTTGCAGTCAGAGGTATCTTTACTTTAACGCAATTTACTACTTTTTTACACCATTACATGTTATTGATAAATGCATGCTGGAGCAACAATTGCCGGCAGTTTTTCTTTCATTTCAGGGTTTTTAATTGTTTTGGAAATTTTTAACCTCTAGTACACTACAGTAGCCAGTAGGCTGTGAAATATCTATTTCTGTCATTCTCCAAATTCTCTTTGACCCCAAATATGTTACCGCCGTGGTTTCTGTTAAAGGTCATTCGTTGTAAATAATTTTTATAATCTTGTCTCTTTACTCTAATTCGTGTGTATATTTCTTCTGAGTTAATTATTTTCTCCCATCTGAACATGTTTTTGTTTATATTTCATGGTTTGCTAGGTTGATTATACCTGGTGAGTTTTTAGTACCGGCTCGGTCGATATCTCCGCTACTGTAGAAGATAGCGAAAAAAGTTGTATATAAAAGTTGTAGCCACGGATATGCTCCTTGCCAAGAAAATATTTAGATTTATACAGGGTGATCCATAACTACGTTGTGATGCAAACATGCATTTTTTTAAATGAGACACCCTATATATTATTCCATATTAAAATTCTACTAATGATTTCCGTTCTTCCAATTTAGGGTATTGTTACATTATACAGGGTATTTCAAAAGTTATGACCATTTTTATATCCAAATCGCGGTCAAATGAACGTACAACAGTAATGAATCAAAAGTTATTTTTTTTAAGATTAAAAATATCCCCTATTTTTGAAAATTTCCTACAAAAAAAGCCCGTAGTAATAGATTTTATAATTTCTGCAATGTTCAATTTTTTCAGACATCTACTTGTACCAAAAATGGTGATTTACTCCTAATCAGTTCGCCTTGAGTCCCAGGTGTGATACTAAGTCACACTAGAATTCACCAAGGAATCCGAATATGTAATAATATACAGGGTGTTTTATTTAAAAAATGTAACTTTGATACGTTTCGTGTTTTGGGGACACGCTGTATAACATGAATATTTTTTTATTATGTAGCTTTAATGGGTCCCTATCCATGCGAAATTATTATTTTCTTTTTCATCAGATACTTAAGCCATAATTCTCCGTGTCGAATAACGTGAATAATCTGGTGTATATTATACGAGTATATCGATTTTACTGATTTTAGATCTAATCCATCTACACCCCATTTTGTCTCCCGCTATGCAAGGGGCGGCAATTTTTAGCTTGCACCAGGGCGCGTATAACTCCAGGAACCGCCCTGGCCCCAGGTACCTTACTATAGTTCCATGGACGAAATAGGTTTTTTAGTACAACGTTTCGATTGATGTACTTCAATCGTCTTCAGGGTCAGGTCACTGTTACTAATGAAATTCGGAACATTTTCAATTTAAAATCTGAATCCATATCAAGTTACATAACAATTAAATAGTTAATACAATTTCATTATTTTAAATCCTAATTATGGATTATTATGTCAGTCCATTAGTTAAACAGTTTCAGCCACCTAGTGAAACGGCCAATCTATGACTTCATTTAAAAATGACGAACATAATGTTATGTCTAGATGCTTCATTTTTTTTAGTTACCAGTTCATCAAAAAACGTACAATAGCGTATTATGGAATCGACACGTATTCGAGTCAAGTAAACACCCACAAACAATTTTTCTGCCCATTAATCAACTCTGTCTGTGCTTTTACGACACGCCGATGTCTGAAAATAACTTTAGATTGGGAAACAGACGCAAAGTTGCAAATTTACTGCAATATAAATGTGTAATTTTAAACTATAAACAAGTCCAGCCATAACAATAACAATAATCATATTCGTAAGCAGTTCACGTAGTTCGACGACTTTTTTACGTTTGACACGTGTCCCAATATTTCGACGAAAAAATTGCGTAATATATGTTACATAGTTTCAGCAGGTAGTATGCGATATTTAAATTGGCAATATAATAATTCGTGTGGGTTATTTTAAGTCTCTGCTTTTCCAAGAAATATTTACTTTTATTTGTTTAGAGTGGATACAAATAAGCGACCTCGAATTTTGTAAGAGGTATTGGCATCATATTTCTCGTATTAATGTGAATGTTACGTTAAAGCCCTCCGCACACGGTTCGATCGACGATGTGGTCGCACAGCATTATGCTCGTTATCGATCCATGGGACTGGCGCGTCTGCCATGCGAACATGGGTCGGTTGATTTAAATCATTCAAATAGGAAAGAAAATGCATTACGTATTAGAGAGATTTTGAGTCACTAAAAATTGGGAATACGCTATCCGTAAAAGGGGTGATCGTACGAGCAAGTACGCGTACTTATGGCTCGACGACCTTTTTCGCCTGTGTGTCACCGTAAGTACGCGTACTTTAAAACCGTCGCGCAAACCGCCGGCGATCCAACTGGTTTGAAATCTTGCTCATAGCTTGTCTTGGATCGTACTGCGAGCAGCGAGCCTCCACTTTATTTCGGCAGGCCATCGATGCGCAACGCTTGTCGTGTTTAGCGTTTGTTAAAAGTTTTGTTTATTTAGGAAAATTATCAAAATGAGTGATTTCAGCTTCACGTGTGTCACCGCGTCGAGCCGAGTAAGTTCGCGAACTTAAAAACCGCGTACTTAAAGTTCGTACGTGTATCACCCCTTTAAAACATTATTCTGAGCATGCGCAGTGTGTTACGAATAGCGGATAAGCGTGTGCCTTGTGTACAGTTTTTGTAACCGAAATCGTCGCGTTATTTGATAATTGACATTAACAATTATTGGACCTATTTGATTTTAAGTTAACCTCACATTATGATCTATTTGATCGGAAACGTCCAAGATATGTTACGTGCAACAAGTAAACATCACAAGCAGAAAATAGATCACATCACAAGTAAAATAAAAAATAGGTTATGCAGGATCCCCGAAGCATGACATTTCAGATTTAACTGGTTCAGTTCCGTGATGATCACACGTTCTTGCCGGAGACGCCTAACTTTGTAGCTTTTATTCGATAATACATACTGTCAAATAAAATTGACGGAAGAAAACCTGATCCTTTTGTACAATGATAAACCACAAAATCAGTATTGTTGCTATAAAAATCATCACCGTTCTTTTCTCATTGCCGCATAGCGTTTAGACATGGCAATACCGCACGTAATCATTTCGTACCGTAAACTACCGTAGCTAACGTACAACTTTATCGCTTATTCGCCGATGCGGTTATTTCGGGAGAACTGCGCATGCCATAAATAGCCGATAACGTGCAATAACGTCAAGAAACGGACGTCCAAAAACTCTCTATTATCAAAGTCGTTTTTATTCAAAATATTATCCATAGGTAACACCAAAAAGAACAAAATACACTGGAGAACCTTATTGATCAAGTGTGATTCGATTAATTCATAAATTGCAGTTTGCCTTAAACTCTTAAACTCTTACTTAATGATTACACGTATATCGGTATCTGTTCTCCGTGGTTAAAGAACACATAAAAAAGATATTCTCGATTTAAGATTCTAATAATCTTTTAAAGATGTATTAGAGATAAGAACATCGGTTCTCGCCCTTTTCTCTTGATGAGGAAATTATGATTAATTTGAACCAATAAATATGCTCTAGGAATATCAATCAAGAATATCGTATTTTCTAACTAAGCTCCTATTACTCCGATCAAGAATACAAACTGCTAGAAAATTACGGAGGACCTCTATTGGAAATATGATAGTCTTGGTTCCTGCACGTTGACAGATCGCCACAGGCCTCACAGTCATCCATAAGTTTATCTGTGTCTGTGTGTTATAACTGTTATACTCTCATGAAAGGTTTTTGCGGAGTTGGGGTTTTGGGTGTGGGTGAATTTGGGGTGTTTGGGTGGTGGGGGTTGTAAAAGTGAAAAAATTGTTGTATTCATAATGGGTTGTCAATTGACCTGTGGATGAAAAACCTAGCGACATAATAGCCTTTTTTAGGTCCATCCGAACATTTCCTTGTCTAGTACAGAAACCAAAGGACTTAGAATTTGTGATGTATACATACGAGGATTGTTTCAGATCGTTCTGTGTTGCATAATGCGAAAATTATTGAATTGATATTGAAAACGCATATGCTTTGGAAAAATTGTGTCAGTGGCGCCGCAGCAATACTAAAAAAATATACTAAAAATATAAAAGAGCTCTGACTTCGTTTTTAGACGGAGGCTACTGATCGTTTAGGATCGTCCATTTGAAGCATGCAGAAAAAAACTGTGGCGTCCTACCTTCTAATGAGGGAGACGCAAGAAACCGTTTACGAGAGTTTTTGTGATGGTTTTTTTTTGCAGGCGGGTGGGCGATGATTGGGTTGCAAGGGGATTTCAGACTATAGCTTCATGCAATGGGAAAATAATAAAATGGTATCATCATTATGTGTCGAAAGTACTGAGTCAGTCAACTTGATTCCATTTTTTTGTTTATTTGCACGAGTATTGTACTAATTTAGCTATAGCTACCTATGCAGAGGTTCCACAAACACAAACTAAGCCTCATTCGATAGCAAAACATGTAGACCATAAACTAATGGTAAATATTTTCCAAATTTCATTTCATATCAGGGCAAAATAAATGTCGTGGCCACTAATTATTTTATTTTATTGCCTTCTCAACTGCCGTATTAGACAATAAAGGGTCATATACAGACCATCATAGCTTCTAAACTACTTTACTTAGGGCTAAGATGTAATAGCTATTTTTTAGGAGATATCATGTACTAACGTTTAGAAATAAAAACATTGTAGATTAACAGCTCAGATTTTTTGAAAAATCTAAAATTGTAAAGAAACGCAAAAAATTACATAATTATTTACTTTTAACAATTTTTTGTGCATATATGAGATGAAATTTGGAAAATATTTACCACTAGTTTATTGTCTACATGTTGCGCTATCTAATGAGACTTATTTTGTGTTTCTAGGACCTCTACATGGGTAACTATGGCGAAATTAGTACAGCACTCATGTTCTATAAAAAAAACAAAATGGCTGCCATTTAATTATGGTGGGAGAAAAACTATATTTGGGGGGTGATTTGTGGATTAAAAATACTGTATTTTATCCCCCTGAAGGCTCCGACACCGATGATCCGACATATTGTTAAATTGCCGAATGCTTATTATACAGATACCCTTAGATATTTATTCCAAGAAGATCAAAATCTTGAGCTGTTTGAGCCAAGCTATTCATTTTGTTTTCAAGATTATCATTTATTCTTACTTTGAAGACTTCCCTAGTTCTGGATTGAAAATATTTACTTGATATAACCTTGTATGATCAAAAATATCACATCCTTGGTTTAACACAGCTTTATGCATATAGGAAGATATAATATACTGGAGTGAAAGTATATTATATTCTTCGTCCAAGAATTTATTTTTATGTGCGCACTATGCCACATTTCATTAAATGTTCAGGAAAGTAGTTTAACTAGTAATAACTTGATTGTTATTTGAAATTTCAACATGACGAACCAAAATGACTCTTATGTGCTTGTTTTTTTATTGTACAAAAAGTTATTTACCTACTGTAAGTAACACATATCAGTGTTTTGATTAAGATTTGGACACACCTTCGAGGTACAGACCGAGAAGAAAAAAACTGACGAGAAGTAACAGAATAATTTCTTTAGCATCTAGAGGCCTTATTTTATCAGGTAGTACATAAAAAAGTTTTATGCTATTGTAATAAACGCCATTCCTGGTTTTAGCAAGTTAGTGTTGTTTTGTGTACTGTACATGTTTGCGTTATGTCTCGGGTATTAGTTGAACGGATTTTTTGGTGGGTGGTATGAACCTCAGTGTTATTTTTGACGTGCATGAGGCAACTTTGAATAGATGCACAAGGCAATGTCATAATACCTAGTTTTACAAACTCTTATCTGCAGGGATCTTTATTATTCAAATTTGATAGGCATCTTATACACCTTCTGTGTATGGCGAATACCCTAGACGTATGTGGCGAATGTCCCCAGGCTAGAATAGCGTATATCATTCTACTGTGAAAATAAGAATAACTGGATAAGGATTGACCCTTGTGGAACACCATGTAAGTTTGTAGTGACTGTGGATGAGCAGTCTTTATATTCCACAATCAACTGCCTTCCGGTTAATAATTAACCCGAAGCGATCAACCAAAACAATGCAGCTATTTATATTATGCCTCTATATGAGTGCTGTTATTTTTAACGTGCTCGCCCACTTAGGCGAAGCGTCGCGAACGGAAGCGGCGCGAAGAAAATTATTGATTTGACGCCAGAGAAGTTTACATTAGTTTATATGGCAGCCCGCCCACTCAGGCGACGCGAAGCGAAGAGGCGCGTCGTTTGACGCGCGGCTTCTCCTCGGACCAACTAGGCGTCGTTTCTCTTGACGCGTCGCTTCGCTTCACCTGAATTGGCGGTACCAGGCGGCGCGCCGCGGCGAGAAGATCCAAATATATCTTGATGCCTCTCGCATATTTTCAGTGTTTAGCAGTATTTGGTAGGAAGTGGTGCTAAATTGCAGTCTCTGGCCGTGATAAATTACAAAGGTAATTTAATTATCCAGCATTTTATTTTGTTTTTGTTTCTTTTCTTCTTCCATCGTGGCAATTAAACTCAATACAAAGAGTTCCTCTTCTGACGAACTGCGCATCGTACCTCACTAGACAGCGTATCTCGTTCAACTGCTTAAAAACAAATAAAATTCGCGTCGCGCCGTGAATGACTCGACGCGACGCTTCGCGCCGCTTCGCCCCAGTGGGCGGACATCGGTTAAATGACGCTTCGCCTCGCGCCGCTTCCGTTCGCGACGCTTCGCCTGTGGGCGAGCACTGGGGCGAAGCGGCGCGACGCGACGCGCGGCTTCCAAGGGCACAACGCGAATTTTATTTGTTTTTAAGCAGTTGAACGAGATACCTTGTCTAGTGAGGTACGATGAGCAGCTCGTCAGAAGAGGAACTCTTTGTATTGAGTTTAATTGCCACTATGGAAGAAGAAAAGAAACAAAAACAAAATAAAATGATGGGTAATTAAATTACCTTTGTAATGAATGTCTTTGTATCACGACCAGAGACTGCAATTTAGCACCACATCCTACATAATACTGCTAAACACTGAAAATATGCGAGAGGCAAGAGAAACGACGCCTAGTTGATCCGAAGAGCATTCGCGCGTCAAACGCCGCGCCTCTTCGCTTCGCGTCGCCTGAGTGGGCGGGCTGCCATATAAACTAATGTAAACTTCTCTGGCGTCAAATCAATAATTTTCTTCGCGCCGCTTCCGTTCGCGACGCTTCGTCTAAGTTGGCGGGCACGTTTGACGCGACGCGCCGCTTCGCGACGCTTCCGTTCGCGACGCTTCGTCTAGGTAGGCGAGCACGTTTAGGATTCTACCTGCTATCTGTACAAAGGGTATATGGGTTTATCAGCGATTCAGCGGTCAGTGTGCCAGCTGCCGCGGAAGGATTGTGGGCACAAACAAAAACCTTGTTTACTTTTTCTAACCTATTCGAATTCGTTGATACGGACTATAACGTACCAAATGTTGAACAGGCTATCAAAGATAGAACCACTAGACACCTCAGAAAAATTGTTCATCCAAATCCGGTGATGGATCCAATATTAGAAGCAGGAGGCAACCGGAGATTGAAGAGACGCTGGCCAATAGAGGATATGTTAACTGACGTGCCAAGTGCAATAATTGCTGGATTACACCGCTCAATTCTTACTACAAGTTTTGAATGTATTTCTCTATCAGTTGGCACATTAGGTTATAGATAATATGCCTTATCTGATTGCTAATAAAGGCTATAAGAAAAAAACTGATATATCCTCGTATATATGGGACAACGGGCATTCCTAATTTCTATGGCGTCCCATCGCACCGCTTGTTTACAAACATCGCTGCGTGTCCCGCCAGGCCGCCCGGCCCGTTTTACGATATCGTCCGCCGTCTAGCCGGTCGTAGTAAGCGTGCCCACTCCGGCTGCCTTTGCCGCCAGATTCCGGGCCCGGAGCGAGGGGGGGGGGCGGCGGTCGGAATCGGAAATCGATGTCGTCCGTCTGGAGCGGCAGCGGACAGTGGCTGGCGCCAGCGGGAAATCCGTGATGCGGGTCACACGCCGAAACTGGTTCACTGGAATGCCGGCCTTTTAGGGTGTTTTCCCACTATTCGACGACCGTAACAGGACCGTGTCCAACATCATGGAAACAAAACTGCCGCGTCAATAATACCGCGTTCGACATTCACATCGCACATGAGATGATATTTTTGTCACGTAAATTGCTCAGAGCATTCTGTAATAAAGAACGCAATGGATGTTTGGTGTATTAGCTGACGAGCTAACATTTGTCAAACTACTGTTTTGTAACCTCACTGTTTGATTTGTTTATCAAAAGGAAATTGTTAAAGCTGCTGTGATCGCTTTTGTAGAGGGATTTCACATTATTTTCAACTATTAGTTTTTTTATTGTTTCTTCAAATTTACGTGCATACTTATGTGCTTATTTTCGAAGTATTTTGGACCTTCCTAAGCGCTTATTTTAGTTTTTTTAATGCCTATAAATCCGCGCCCTAGCTATACATACGTTCAATATACCTTTGTATTATAGTAAACAAGGGTAAAAATGACATTTTTGCATTTCACAAAGCTAAAAACACGATTTAATCAACCATGTTGGCCAATCCGTGACACAAGTGTGCATTACTGCTTGCCAATCCTTCTTAACAACGAAGCTCACTCGAAGCTGGCAAAAGATAGTGTAACCGTATAACCTTATATTTTGTAAACCAAAAACCTGTCGTATATGTTAGGATGTAACAAACAACACACCCGAGTGTATAAACCTTTATTTCCGTTCGAGGCCAAACGAGAGGCCAAAATACATTCGTCGTAGCGTAATATCTCAGTTCGGCTGGATTCGTTGGGCTGTCCAGTGTTAATTATTTCAACGCCACCAGACACAACAACCCTTTTTTTCATCCGCTTCGCATTTTCTGTTGTCTCAGGCGGCAAATACAGAACATGTGATGCGCTGTTGCCACATCGACTGCTTACATATACCTAGTTAGAAAGTGAATCAGGTGTTTTATATACTTTCCAGAGAAAGGAGGGAACTAGCAGGGGGTATTTTTATTTATTATATGCATGCACCTTGACAGCCTCTGTGAATATTTTTATAAGAAGGTCTATAACAAACATGCATCCAATAGATGGACGTTTCTTCATAAAAGTATGTATTTGTCTATAATAAATCTGACTGACTGAGGTGGGATTACTGATTATTAATTAATTTTATGATTCTGTCACAAACCAACGTTTGCAATTAGTAACTATACAATAATTATAAGGTAAACATGAAAAATCTGGCATTAATTTGAAAATCAATCGCTTTGTTCTGATTTTCTGCTATAATTTTGATCCATGAATTCTAAAATATTTTTGACAAAAGTGTCATCCAGCTTTGACATTTTGTTTCCAATATTGATAAAATACCATTGGATGATAGTTATTAACATAGCCCTCAATACCCAATAGAAAGCTTTTGCTAAATAACATCCAATAGAAAAGCTTTGTCAAAGGCTTTGTTAGAATATTGATAAAATCGGGCCTAAGTGAAGCTTTTGTATGCCGCAAAAGAACGTATAACGCAAATGCTATATCTCTGAGCAGTACTATAATACCTATAATACCATGAAGAATAGGTAGTCACTGAAAAAACGGAAGTGTTGCAAAAATGGAATACCTTTTTAACTGTCCAACAATATATTTCAAAAGTCATAAAATATAAATTGAATAAAACCGATCGCAAACTGCCAGCATTGTCATCTTTTCAGTCACTGTGCCCTTCCCCTTCATTCGTATTTGTGGTTTTGTACGTTTGCTCGAATTGTTGCCGTCTTGCCTCTTTCTCGAATTCCTCTAGAATCCTTTTCTTTTTCTCTGCTTTCCTAAAAAATTAATAAAGTCACACTTTGCTATACCCACGGATCCATGTCTGTTGATTATTAGCACGATTAACCGAAATATATCAGCTTACGGATGCCGTGCATTATATCAATAAACAGTGACATTGAATTTGTGATCGTCAGTCATTAATATTACGAACGACAACGGCTATTCGTATCATTAATGTAAAGGGCACACATCGATAACAATATCCACTATGCATGTATACGTATACGGAACATCATACAATCTAATCCACAAAAATGCCCCTCCCCCGCCTCGACGTATGAAGAATAATATTATGTTGCTGACTGTCCCCCCCCCAGGAAAAGAAAAAAATTACCCCCCAAGAAAACGCTTGCTACACAAAAAGAAAAAAGCAGTGCCAATTATTGATACTAGGATAGCTTTCTATACAAGGTTGGGATAAAGTATGGAACCAAGCAAATAACTTTGGAACGGAAAGAATGGTATTGCTGAAAATTTGCAGGCAAGTGTAGTGACGTATAATGCATCCGAAGACATTATGTTAGCTATTAATGTACTTCCGGTTTAACCAGAAGTACAGTCAACTTTTTTAATTTGAATGGGACACCCTGTATATTTTTACAGATTTTAATACATCCTTTTTTTCCGAATACGTCCATAGTGGGTTTAGTATTTGTTTCTGTGAAAATGGGAAAGATAAAGCTCTTTTATTTGTCTCACAAATTCGTCCGTGGCGGTCTGTGGTCTTCCCGTTTTAGGTAAACTTTTAATATTCCCAGTTTTAGTCACCGTCGAACGTGTTATAGGACTTCTGTCGGGATGTAAATCATTGAACAGTTCACACACTTCTTTGTGAGTTCTCACGCGATCGTCAAAACCGATCATCATTAAGACTTTAAATGGCCGGCATTTTAAACATCTGATATGATAAAGAAGCATTATCTTTCCCATTTTTACAGAAACTAATACTAAATCCACTATGAACTTTTCGGAAAAAAAGGATGAATTAAAATCTGCAAAAATATACAGGGTGTCCCATTTAAATTAAAAAAGTTGACTGTACTTCCGGTTAAACCGGAAGTACATTAATAGCTAACATAATGTCTCGGGATGCATTATACGTCACTACACTTGCCTGCAAATTTTCAGCAATACCATTCGTTCCGTTCCAAAGTTATTTGCTTGGTTCCATACTTTATCCCAACCCTGTATAACCTATAATACGTAGAGTTGCGATGAGTACAGTCTAGTTTAAATTATATGTATTTATATTAAGTATATGAGCATCACTGTGGGTCAAGCGATTATTAAAGTGAAGCTACCGGTCTTATAGCAAGTATAAATATTGTTAAATTGACATTATTGATGGATATGGATTGTAAGGACGATGAGCGAGAAGTTTGAGTTCTGAGGAGCACACTTTCAAATTGCACTTTGTCCATTGGTACAAATTTTCAGGAGAGGCAAAAAACTAGTACAGAGAAACCAAATCAGAGCGAAAAAAATGGTTTGGGATAATATAATGATATGGGGTGTATGATACTCAATCGCAAAGTTTGGTACAAGAAAGTTGAAAAACAACTTGGAAAATAAAAAAAAACGGTTAGACATAATGCAGTTTGTTAGTCTCTAGTGGACATGATGCAGTTAGTTTGTTAGACTTCTAGACAAAATGTAATCTGAGTTTCATTGGCGAGTAGCAAAAACAATAATTTGAAATCATTCTCATCATTTTCAGCGCATTCAAAAACTTCTACTACGCCGTTTTTGCGTTCGTCGTCTCCATCACTAGCTTGTCACAGTTGTTGCACGTATTGCAGCTATCCATTAGAGCTCCCGATTTGTGTTGTACAATATACAATAATAAAACCCAATTCAAAATGCTTTTTGTTCATATTTATGGGACACAATGCACTTTGAAAGTACTATGTGACTGGACTTACGAGTTTGTTTGTCTAGGTATGATTTCCTACTAAATAGCACGGAGACTAAATGCATTTTGTCTGCCTTTTGTCATTAAATAGTGAGTATTTGATCATAGGAATACAGCGCCACCTCTATATCAAATTTGAAAAATTTGGACAAAATGCATTTTGGTCGTACTCCTCAAATATTTGGTACAAGCTTTGGTGCGGTGAGGTGGAGCATTATCGGAATGGTGGAATCGGTGTTCATTGTTCACTTTGGCCGCAGGTCCTGCATATATCCAATGACTTTAGGCAGGCTCTGTATACCACTTATAGCGTTTTCGATTTACTGCTCTCAGACGCTCTCAGAGCGCATTTTATGTACATTGTATGTTCGGTTTGACGGCTCTGCTCCAGATTTGCAAGTTCGATTTACCTGTTGTTCGCTCGCGGAGCGCTCTCAGATTGAACTTGATTGCTCCGAGAAGCCAGGTCAGAGCATTTGAGAGCGATGTCTTGTATGTCAAAAAAGAGTTGAAGGCTTGATGTTCTGCGAGGAGAAGTATTTTGTGGTTGGTAGAAAAAGGTGAAAAACATTCGATCATTCGAAGAAAATAGCCCCCCTTTGTGGTGATCGCAAGAAAAGTAGAAAGCACATATACATAATATGGAAAACTGGGTTTTAATACCTTTAATATTCGAAGGTAGGCACCGACTACTTTATAATTTTTATAGTCGGTGCGTAGAACAACTTAAATTTTAAATTGCAGCCTTATCAACCGTCACTTGCACAAAACAAGAAGTCATTTTTGTGTTCGATCATGTTCGATTTAGGAAGTGCTCCTAGCAACTCTTCACAGATCTCTAGTTTGATTGCGGATGATCTATGTTCGCCCTGAGAGCAGTAAATCGAAAACGCTATTAGATGTGACTGTCTAAAATGACAGGTTCCATAATTCACAACAAACTCGAGGGAACCTTAAGTATTACTCAAGGTAACCTCAAGGGAACCTTAAGTATTACTCAAGAGACGACTATGAATACGGCCCTTAGTCACCCTGACCGTTGAAAAAATTTGCGGTCGCCAGGACTATAAAAATAGTAAATTCGTTGAGGTATTCTTCTTGGTATCTCATATTTAATGAGATTTAGTTGTAAAACCTCCATAACGTTCGTAAAATTAGCTTATTAACATTTTTTATTAGTCCTTACAAACACAAACGTCACAAACTGACATGTGAATGAAATAATTATAGTTTAAGTGTTATTTAAGCCCAAGCAATCTTCGGCTTATCTTTTTGACATTATTTAAGCTTCAGTAAAAGATAGGCCTAAGATTAAATCTTAGTTAAGCAAGCCAGTGCAAACAGAGGTGTGCTAGGAAAATGTGCGCAGCAGGGATGTGTAGCGCAGCTATGACACGGTGTGGGTGTTTCCACCAGAGATGTGCTAGGAAGATGATCGGTACGAAGATGTGTGGCGGAGCTTTGAATCATTGTGCGTTGGGAGGATGTGTAGCAGGCTCTTTTCAGTTTTCTTTTTGCTCGCCTACATCAACAGCACACGTCCCTCACCCACATTCCTAGCATACATACCTCGCAACGCATTTCTAGCGCACATCTCTCGAAACACATTTATAGCACACATTCCTCGCCAAGATGCCTTGTTTTGTACGTACAGAAACTTCGCTCCGCTAAGCCGTTTCCACCAGAGCTGTGCTGAGCGAGGCGAGGTAATTCAAGCGATTCTGTTGGTTCATTAGAAACACATTCCTCTTAACACATCCTCACACATCTGTGGTGGAAACGCAACCTTAGCGCTGATAAAGGAAACTTAGCCCCTTTTGTAACAAATGTGTATAATGGGACACCTGGTACATACTTAACGATTTGCTGTGCAACCTTCTTGTGAGTTTTCATAAATTTCTCCAGGTCTTTCGCTAACAACTTGTACACCTGGGTGGTCTCTATGGCGATCACTGTAGCAACAACTGTATGTTGAGCTCGAATCACCAAAGAGATTTCTCCGAACATAGCTCCGTCATGAAGATGATATGTCTGAAATAGTATATAGAATTAAATTGACATAATAATAATTTATTAACCAACAATACCAGAAGTAAATAAATACATGACCTACAGGAGGTAGTAACATTGTATCTGGGGTTTGACAAGATAGATAAACTTCCCAGCACAGCTTCGTCAAAAGCTCGTGATCAAAAGAGAAAACGCTGAGACATGTCAAAAGATTTGTCAAGGAGGACAACATTTCAGTCAATCCTTTGTTCCCTTCTCTCCCCAGGGTCATCCCCTTAATGATTTTAAATGGCAAGGGGTATCGAGTAATACTTTGTTTTAAAGGTATGTCGAAGGACTTTATTTTGACGTTTAATTTTTTTAAATCGGTAGATTCGTTTTTGTGAAAATTAGACATTTTTGTGTCTTGATTTGTTGAAAGAGAAAACAAAGACACAGTAAAATATTACTTTTTATTGAAATACGTGATCAAAATGTTGCGCGTTATGGCCCAAACAATGAAATTATTGTTATTACTATTAGTTGCTCAGCAGGCCATGAATACCTAGAGCAAAAATGAGTACAGTCTGATCTTACACCGCTCAAATTTATGTAACTTAAAATAATGATATAGGCGATGTTTAAATTCTTGACAGATCGTTGCAAAAACATGTAGGATGTTTTCGATGATGCGTTGACGAAGCTCATCCAGACTTTCAGGTTAGGGACTGAATACAATAGATTCTAAATGGCCCCATAGAAAAAAGTTGTCTAGCCATTGCCGAACCGGAAAAACTAGAAGGAGCGCTGCGCAATACTTTGTTTCTGAAAATTCCTGCCCATACATTAATTTTTTGGGGGTACTGAGTATACCCTTTAACAAAAGCATAAGGGTTTTCATTGCTCGAATACCTTCAGTTATGCCTCGAGTTATGCTTATCAACAAATCCAGTTAGAAAAAATATCAGTGAGGCAGATATTCTTTCCATGAATGGTATTACCATTAATCGCCGTGTTCACAAAACTGAACTCGCCGATTGAAATCTTGCACTATTTTCACTTTGAATGAATTTATGGAGCTTAGTAACTATGTGTATAGAGCCAAATGAAATGTCAGTCGGATCCACAATTTTTCGTAATGAAGTATGTATTAGGATTCATGCAAAAATGACCCAATACATCAAATTGAACGGCTTCATCCAGAACTTTCCTTTTTGTATTTGCAACGGATTCAGTTTGAGTAAATTTCGTAACTAAGTCCAAAACATACCTAAGCGAAGTTATCTTTCCCGGATGTCTGCCGAGCAGTGTGCATTATTTTGATGAAACAATAATTTACAATCGATAATAATCATGAATACCTGCAATATATACCTTTGCATTATAGTAAAAAGGGGTAAAAATAACATTTTATTGCATTTCACAAAGCTAGACACACACGATTTAACAAGTGTGCATTACCGGTTGCCTATCCTTTTTAACAGCAAAGCTTGCGAGCTGGCAAAAGTATAACATAACGTGTAACCTTATTTTTCCTACACTAGAAACCTTTTGTATAGTCAGAAAGCGAATAAAGTGCTTTATATAATTTTCGGAGAAAGGGGGAACCAGCAGGGGGGATTTTTATTCATATGCATACCTTACAATGTGTTTCTGCGCCACGGTGTCTTTTACGCAGTAGCTTTACAATCTTTGCATCCTCTTTGAATATTTCTATAAGAAGGTCTATAACAAACATGCGTCCAGTCTATAATCAATCTGACTGCAATTGCAACTGGTAATTATGCAATAATTATAAGGTAAACATTAAAAATCTAGCATTAATTTGTAAATCAATTGCTTTGTTCTGATTTTCTTCTATGATTTTGATCCATGAATTCTAAAATATTTTTGATAACGGTGTCATCCAGTTTTGACGTTTTATTTCCAATATTGATAAAATACTATTGGATGATACTTATTAACATAGCCCTCAATACCCAATAGAAAGTTACATTATTGGTCAGATCATACTTTAGAATTAGTATTGAAATCAAAAATATACTTTTCTTTGTTCAAGTTAACCATAATTTCCTCATCTTGAAAATTGTCAGAGCTAGAACAGATGTCCTTAGCGCAAGTATGTTTTTAAAAGATTATCAGAATTCTTGAATTGATAATATCTTCTTATGGGTGTGTCGATACCAGAAGCCTTATTAGTGAGTGGCGATATTTTTATTTTATTTATCGTATGGCTCAAAAACATGACAATAGACTAACTATAGATAAAAAACTATTATAACCTATAATAAAATAAAATATATTCAGCTACAAACTAAGATATAGACATAATCTGTGAAACTCTTCTCGCGACCCCTGAAACACACGCAGTTCACAGTCGCTCGTCATATGGTTTATAGTTTGGCGGGGCGCACCACAGACACATAAGGGGAGATTGCATATAGCCCCACCTGTAAAGGGAGTCGGCACATGTGCTGTGGCCTGTTCGGTATTAAGTTTTATCCACTCTTTCCGGGGTAGTTCTGATCCTGGAAGCAAGGCTGCTCCCATAAATGCGCATCGTGAGTGGTGTTCTGCAAAGCCTTGCCACTGGGAGCGCCATTAATTTAAGGCATTGAAGTTATTGGTTTTAAGCGCTTCTGCATCCCTTATTGGTGGTTGTCGGGATCTAAGTCTGTTTATCTGCAACGGGGGTATTGCTCGGTGGATGGGCAGTCTGTTGATGGCCGTAATCTTGTTATACTCCCTTAGAATGGTATCAGTCCTTCGGAGCTGCGGTGGGGCTATTCCAGAGAGTACAGCCCTTAGGCCCAATAAATACATCTCCTGACAGTCCATTCCAAGCCTTGGATATCCTGGGAATGAATGTGTGCTTGTACCGCTCGGTTCTTGATGTATGAAGAACGACCATCTTAGGATGAGATGCAGCGGATAGCTCAGAGGAGCAGATTCCGTTATCGGTAGAATAACGAGAGGTCACCAACAACACCCCGGTGCGAAAGTGGCTGGAGGTGGCTCGTTAAGGCCGGGTAGCCAATTAGTCGAATTGCCCTTCTCTGGACGGCACCAAGTATAGATAGGGTAGTAGGGGCAGCAGCTCCCCAGATATGAGAGCAATACTCCAGGCCAGGTCTTATCAGGGCTTTATATAGTGTAAGGAGGTTACATGGCAAGAAGTACTTTCTGGCTCTAAATAAGTAGCCAAGCTTTTTACCAGCAGCTGTTGCAATTGACGCAACGTGTACGTGCCAGATCAGATTTTCTGTAACTCCTAACAGCTTGAATGAGTGACTCCTTGGCAGAGCCCGGTTGTTCATTAGAACCTGGTGTTGGCTTGGGTACTTATTGTTTGATAGCGTACAATACTGGGTCTTGGAAGCATTAAATTTTACCATATTCTTGAGCCCCCAAGCGATAATGGTATCGAGATCCTTTGAAAGTGAGGCTGCCACTGCCAGTCTTCTGCATTCCAGCTCGACCACAGAGATCGGTCTATTGCTCTTGATGCCTGCATGCAGCGTACTGTCATCCGCAAAATTGTGGAATGGATTCATAGCGCTAGAGAGTAGATCGTTAATGTGAAGTAGAAACAATATCGGAGCCAATACCGATCCCTGGGGAACTCCAGTATTGATGCTATGGAAATAAATAGTCCCAGAGTTTTAAACTGTTTTAAACGTGTTTTTTGTAGTAAACAGTTTAAACAAAAAAAACACCTGGTTTGTTTTTAATTGTTTGACTGGCTGTTTCTGGCATGTCAGATATTGTATATCAGAGTGACCAGAATATATTTATGTAAAAAATACTTGTTATACGTACCTCTTTTCCTGAATGTGTAAACATAGCCACAGTCCCACTGGAGAGTATATAAGCGCCGTCCGCCACAGTTCCAGATTTTGTTATTGTTTCCATCGGAAGATATATCTGCGGTATCAGCTTGGACACGAATTCATCTATGTCATACTCCCGTAAGGTATTGAAGATAGCTATCGACTTGACTAATTTTTTGCAGATGTGGGTCTTCACGTCTCTCTTCAGGTTATCTGTCAGTAATTGAAAGAAACTATGTATATTCACCGAATAAAGCTTTGAATGATCAAGAACGTTCAATACCTATAATGTTTTATCTAAGAGATTTTGACACTATTGATCATAAACTATTGTTCGAAAAACTTCAAAGGTTAGGGGTGCGCGGCGTTGCAAATAAGTGGATATCATCGTATTTAGAGAAAAGGTGTTAATAACTGTACATCAGAGCCAAAAGAAGTAAGAACAGGGGCACTACAAGGATCTGTCTTAGGCCCTTTACTGTCACTTTCTTGTAATACCTCTGATAAAACTTTGATTTATGCTGATGATGCAAACTTCTTTATTTTTTCTAAAGTACCGAGTCTATCACTGGAAAAGCCAGTCACTCTGCTGAAGAGCCATTTTAAACTTTGTGTGATTATAGACCATAAAATGAAAGCACATGTTAACTATGTTAATGCTAGACTGAGTAAATTTTACTTTGAATTGGTACAATCAGCGCTCTCTTATGGACTAACATTCTGGGCTAACTCTGCTCATGCCCATAATGTATTCAGCACTCAAAAAATAATTATGACATTAACCTTAATAACCTAAAAAACGTATGTCATTCGTAAATTCGCATGTCATATGTAACCAGTAGTCACTGTGATTAAATTATCCATAAAATTAAAAAAAAAGTTACGTATGGTGCTCACCACACAAAAAATGGAGTCAAGTTGATTGACTCAGTACTTCCCACACATAACAATGATATCATTTTATTATTTTCCCACTGTTGAAGCTATAGTCTGAAATCCCCTTGCTACCAAATCATCGCCTGCCTGCCCTCAAAAAACATTCATCACAGTGAATCGTTTCTTGCATCTCTCTCCATAGGAACTAGAACGACACAGTTTTTATTCTGCGAGCTTCAACTGGATGAACGAAACGATCAGGAACCCCCAAATTGCCTAAAAACGAAGTTAAGCTATTTTTATATTTTTAGTTTTTTTTATTATTGCTGTGCCGTCTCTGACACGATTTCTAAAAACCATACGCATGTTCTATCCTCGCCACGGTAATAATATCGTGTCGAAATTTTATTAAAATCAATTCCAGGTTACACAATACAGAACGATGTAAAGCAATACTCGTATGTAACGTACATCAGAAAAAATCGAAGTCCCTTGGTTTTTGTAATAGCCAAGGCCACAGAGTTAACATCTCTAGAGGGAGTGCAAAACAACAAAATGCACAGGTTGCTGAGCAGCCACCATGTAACGGAAAGTTTGACATATTAGTAAACAGCTTGAGAGTATTGCAAACAAAAACCAGTGCCGTACGACTTTATATTAAAATTGGATGTTCATTAATATATTCAATTATTACTGTGATGTTACAAACTGATACAATAATTTGTATTGGTAAATAGCTATACTTAGGGCGTTGCTGTTATTATAATTTGATTGTAACAGTTGATAATTTTATTACCATGAAGTGTTTTTCAAAACGTATCTAACAGAGTTTTAAAAGGTAGCCTGTTGGAATGGCTGCATCGTATTTTTACTTCAGGAATAAAATACAATAATTGCATTATGATTTGAAATATGATCGTATTTCTAAGGCAAAAAATTATAATCGTATAAGTATATATGATACTCAAGCATCGTTTCCGGGTTTAAAGTCACTGGTGGCTAAAAGAAATGATTTTTGTCAATTTTGGCCTGATTCTTGCCTGCAAGTCACTTTTTCTAGATAGCTTATGACGTACCTATTCTTAAAGTGACATATTTTTTCAAAAGTAACTTTGTTAGGATTAAAAAATGGTTAGAAAGAGGTCGTCGTCATACATAATGGTCAGCAAATGCTATAGAAATATTTTGTGGAAGACACTGAATGGTCCGATTTATGATTGTATACTGGGCTTTACTGATATCACTTGTAAAAATATTCCTGAAACTGGAGTGAAGTTATTGTTGTTCCTAGTTATCCCCATATTTTAGGCTACTGAACACCAAAACAAAAGCTATACTAACCTATGATAAGTAGTGCTCACCAATTCGTCGCTATTACAGCAAACTATGCACTTTTTGTTTCGTCCTATGATGCAATTATGACAATATTGTTTATAAATAATTTAATTAACTCCACAAATGGTCACAAAATCACTCAAATATACACTAAAACAACAAAAAACTCGAAGTACTCAACAAACACGACTACAATAACACCTTGAGCGGAATCCAAACAGACGCCAATTGTAGGTTGCCAGATTTACGACATATTAGGAGTTATTGACGACATCCTGCCATGACGTTGAGATTTCGTGAAATCAATACAAATTATCTTCACGTAAATCAGTTACATTGCAGGTATATTGGAATGTATAGTTGAATACTTTGAGGAACATTTTGCGAAACTACCGAACTACCAGATTTTGAAGACTGAATATTCAAATTAGACTCCCTCTGGAGATGTTTATACTCTTAGGCCAAGGCAATGTTCCGGTGGACCTAAACAAGTGTATTATGTCACTATAGGTCCTTCTTCCGCAGATCAATGGAGAGCCTATTATACTTACAAACCACTTTTCAGTTCTTTTTAAGAATTGTTTTGCCCCGATATGAAATGAAATTTGGAAATTTTTTACCATCAGTTTATGGTCTACATGTTTCGGTATCGAATGAGACTTATTTTTTGTTTGTAGAACCTATTAAGGTAGCTATGACTAAATTAGTACAACACTCTTGCATCAATTAAACAAAGAACAAAATGGCTGCCATTTTATTATGGTGGGCGAAAAACTACTTATGGAGGGTGTATTGTCGATAAACAATACAGTATTTCATCCTCCTAAAGGCTCCGAGCCGATGACGGGACACAATTGTATACCCGGGATTTATCCAAGTACCCATATGGTATTCACCAGTCACTGTTTGCATGGCATATTAATTGACTTTGTCTTTGCTTATAGCAAATGTAAGTGCGCAATGTTTTACTTTTCCGCAAAATTAAAATTGGCGAATAATTACTGACTCATGAAGAATGTAATGTATCTTATTAGGTCTAATGTTTGAATTTAGGATTTTCTGCCAATTGTTCTGAAGGGTAATGGGTTTACCTGACAATAGACCCAGAATCTTCTGTTCATTGATGAACTTCCGTTGATACTTGAAGTTATAATAATCCAACAATTTATTCCTGAATTCGCTGGGAAATTTTTTCTGATCGATATAAGCTTCTAACTGATTTGTCAGTTCGAAAAATCGTATCTCCATTGCTTTTCTTGACAGAATGTATACCGCTAGAACAACTGAAAGCAAATAATAGTATCAGCATAAAGATAGGAAAGCAATCCATTACTTGACCACGTCTACTTTTGAGAATAAATCTATAGTGAACATATAAAAAATGATCCACGCGAACGGAATTATTAAAAGGATAACAGGATGGAGGCTTTTGAGACGCGGGTATACTGCTAAAAGTTGGGAATACTCTCTGTCACCCATCATAAAGAAGAGAAAAACCGACTATCTTGGACACCTCATGAGGAAGCATAAATATGCCTTTCTGAAATTAACAATAAAAGGCAAAGTAGAAGGTGTTAGAGAGCCGGGGCGCAGACAAAACGCATGACTGAAAAACGTCATAGACTGGTTTCTCATACTCTACACAACATAGAGAATTCATTTGCCAAAATTGTTGTCTATTATTGAATGGAGTTGATACCTTAAACCTCAAGAAGAAGAAAAGGCAATAAATACTTTATTAGTCTAAAATAATCATCAACTCATTTTCTTCATTTTATTAAATACCATTTGAGGCAAAAAAATACATACAGTCAAAGTTTAAAGACACACACAATATTTTCGAAAGATGGTTTGAAGGTAAAATTGAATGAGATTTTCATATAATTGTGCAGGATAATCAATAGCAGTATTTATTTCATAGTAATATCCTTACAACAGTTTAATAAATTCGATTTTTTTGATTTGCACTCATTGTCGCTTTTGTAAATTTCTTAAAACTCTATTAGAGGCAAAAATAGGTGCCCCATTGTATCTGCAAATGTGTCTTAAAAATCACTGGTGAGGGCAAGTTCGAAGTCAAAGAACACCTTACATCGTTATCAAACTGGGTGTCAAGATTAAATTTTGAAAGAAATTTTCGTATATGTAGACATACAGTATATTCGGTAGCAGTATTTATTTCACAACAATATCCTTGCAATATCGTTTGAAGAATTCTAGGTTTGGATTGAACACATTTTCACATTTGTAAAGCAATATTCTTACGATATTTCTGTAGGGGGCAATAGATGATAATGAAAAATAATTAATACGGAAGTTCTAGTTTCAAATTTTTGCGACGAACGTTTTCCACAAGCATCAAACTTAACAAAGACCTAAAAACAAGATACATGTGAATTGAATAGTGTTTTTAATTCTGCTTTTTTCATAACTTACCCCAAACAGCACCACATAAAACTTTTCCAATCAAATATGTAGCGATGGCTAACACATACTCTTCAGACCGATAGTGGATGAAAAGTGGAAGGTAGACACCTGAAAAAGCATTATGATATGAGGTTGTTCACAACAGACGAAGAAAATTCAACGCAAATAAAGATTATACTGGTTTATTTTGTATCCAAGGGGAGTACTATATTTGAGGTTCATCTATGCCACTACTAACAAAAGGCTTTATTGTTTTCGAACGAATGCATTAGTTGATCATTCAAGGTGACAGTTCACCCAACGTACAGTGTTTAATACAGATATTTAGGAGTGTTGGTAGAGATGAGAAGCTATGAAATTGACCATATAAAACACCATGTCCAGTTCCTAATAGTTTCAGAGATGAATTGAAATTTAGAGATTTTCATTCAAATGCAGACCCCAACGAAAACCCATAACAAAATTTTATGGTCGAATTTAGGGATTTTTGCTATTACTTCTTAGAAAATATGTTATTACGTCATTATCGAGTAAACTCATCATGTGGTGAAAAATGACTTGATGAAGCGTTACAAAAATGAATGTATCTTAAAAAGTCACCAAATATTTAACAGAGCAGTTTTCGGTGAAAACATGCCCATCTTTCTAGTTATCCATTGATACCATAAATTTGTTGTAAATGTGGTAAACACATTGCATTTAAGCTCTAAAAGACCGTTTGCGAAAACTTGTCATCGGATTTCTAATTTTTGTTATGGGCACTTGAGTATTTGAAGAACAAAACATCATTCGATTGTAAAATACTATTCGAGTTGCTTCAAAATAAGATTATCAACTCGCCAATAAAATGGGGGTTCCATAAATATACGTGGAGGCTGGGATACGTTTAGCAACATGGCAATTAGCGTAAACTAAACCCTAGCTTTTGCCGAATAACTTCTAATGTAAACATTTCAGATCTATTGGGTAAGATGTCAAGGGACTAAACGAACATGGAACAACTAAAACGTTGGGTTAAGAACACAGACAGATGATTAAGAAAAATAGCTACTGAATTGAATAACCGTATCGCGATCACTTTCCGTTACAACGCTGAACTTATCCTAGATCTCTTTCCGAACGTCAAGATCAGTAACCCTTGTAATCGAGTTAACCCGATTATTTCCGTAAAGGCCTAAAATAAGGCATCGATGACAGAAAGCAGACGTGTCGTACTATTTGGCGATAACGTTTGCCTCCCTTGCCTCTATTTTTTTAATGTTCAGCCTCCCGCTAAAGCTGAAAGCCTATGCGCCGTAGAAGCGCTGCGAGAGGATAAATTCTCCGGCTGCTCATTCCACAGCGTCGGCGTTCTCCAGAAGAAGGAATGCTGCAGGAGATTGGTTCGGGGAGTAGGGATCTCGACCTGGTAACTATGAGCTAGCAGAGCCTCTCTAGTGTTCTGTTTTGGACGGCCTTTGGTGATATTATCTGGGAGAGCTCACTTGAACATCTTCCGTGATAGAATCTATAAAACAGGGCCAGATAAGCCACCCTTCCTCGATGTTTCAGGCTGTGGAGGTTCTTTGTGAGGTTTGGCGTATCGATTAGTCTTATTGCTCTCTTCTGGATAGTGTCCAGAAGCTTTAAAGAGTGCTTAGAGCATCCTCTTTCATGGGAGCAATATTCCAACGATGGTAGGATCTGTGCCTTGTAGAGCAGCAGTACTTGCTCTAGTTTATACAGCTTCCTACAGCGGAACAGAATTCCAAGCTTTTAGGATGCCGTCTTGGCAATACTGTCGTCGTGGTCGTGCTAGGACATGTTATTGTTGATAGTGATCCCCAAAATCTTGTCGGAAGGTCACTCGACTATTGACCATTTCTACAGTTGGTAAGCTAGCATGAGACTTCTTTGCCAGTCTTGCCTGAGTTTTCTGTACGTTAAACTGTATTTCATTTACTAATTGACACTCGACAATTGTTTTGATATCTGCGTTGATCTGTAAGGCATGTTGCTGTCGCCGACGTACCGTCTCCTGGGATGATAGTTGCTTGCCTGGTTCCATGCACGATATTAATGTACTGTCGTCTGCGAAACTGTAGATTGGATGCTCACTGAGGCCATACTGGGGATCATTTCTGATGTTATTGTTGTCCAGGTATGTAATATTGTAGAAACCAAAGACAGGACTCACCTAAAACGTAGGCGCTACTCTTGAAAAAGCATATGACATACATGGAGATGAAGCTTTTGCCGATAACGTCGACATGATCGTTATGGATCCAGGCGTTTCTCTGCTCTTCCTGCACGAAGTATCGGGTGGCGATCCTCGGAACTGCGAACTGCATGCAGGCCATGAAGTGGATCGAGATGAAGGTGATGAAAGCGCATGTCAGCACGAACAGCAAACTTTTTGACGTGAATTCAAAATACTGAAAGTCGAAGTGACAATGGATACTCAATCCAAATTGGTTGATTTTGAGTTCATTAAGGCGTCGCCAGACTGCGATATTTGGCGAATACTAAGCGTCTGTCCGCCGAGTGGCAAGAGTTATTCGCAGAGATTCACGACTTACTTGATTTTCAAGCTACTTGACTTGACTTGATATAAAGTCAAAATCAAGTCAAGTATTTGTCAAGTCAAGTAGTTACACATCAAGTTACTTGAAAATCAAGTTTTTCAAGCTAACTACTTGGTTTTTCTTGAAAAAAATAGGTCCTTTTTGATATTAATCTGATTAACTGCCAAAAAGCAATAACAATAAAAATCTATGTATATAAAGATGTAATCTTTTATTTAAAAAACATCCAAAAACGAAAACTCCAACAAACTTAGTTAAATAATGAATGTAATAATATGAAATAAAAATACGAAATATTCTGAATTCTGACAATAATCCATAGAAAAACAAAAACTCAAACATGAAAACAGTGAATATCTAAAATAGATCTTTAATATCTTCATTTGCCATCCATAATTTGAGACACATAAGACTTCTAACGGAGTTATCACTCTAGAAGCTCTAGAAAACTGCCCTTCAACTGGAGCTGAAGAAGCTGGAGTGGGCAAAAAGTCTTTGGCCATTGCGGCAAGGTTTGGAAAAATACATTCGTGTCTTCCACCATTCTAAAATATCTTCAGTACGGTCAGCTCTTGGGTCAGAAACATATTTGTCGATTTCGTAACGCCAGGCCATATCGTCGCCTGCATTATGGGCAGGTTTTCTTTTAAATAAACTATAGATCTATTTCAAACTTTTCGACACCACTGTGGTTTAAAGATGATGCTACTGTAACTGGAACTGATGGTTGTGGCTCAGACATCTGCAAAGAGTCTGCCCTAAAATACCGTGCTTTAAAAATATCTTCAAAATGTTTAACTGCTTCTATCTGCAACTCTTTTCCCCACTTGTACTGGAGAATGTTTCCACTTTATGTCGGGATCTAGAATTAGGACAACACAGTACATCCAGTTAGTTCGCTCGTAATGCTTAATGATTTTGTAATACTAATAGCAAGAGCGCGTCGTCATCCAGTGCCTGCTTGCTGTCGTAACCTCGGTGAATCCCCTATTTTAACGCTTCGATTCGCATTTTACTGATCGATATCAAGTAATATCAAGTAGTTTGATTTTACTTGATATGAGTCAAGTAGTTCAGATCGAAAATAAAGTCAAGTCAAATATAAAATTTTCAAAAGCCTGAGAGCTTTCAAGTCAAGTATTTATGAAAAAACTCAAGCTACTTGGTTTGATGATCCATAGTTATTCGGCAGGTGTGCACAGATTAATCATCAAGTGGCAAACAGCTATTGTTCGACCGGGCAGAGAGTACGAGACACGTTGAGAGAAAAAGGTGCTAAAAAATCGTAGGCGTCTAGGAACATCTGACAACAGCTCTATTTCTTCACCACATTATTTTGCCTCGCATTCTTATCCATGTCAAAACGTATATCAGATATTTGCGGTTCGTAACGGAATGGAGTCTTTGTGAGAACAACGAATATTCAGTATTGGTATAGGTGTTTTGTTTCACTCTATACAGGCTCTAAAAGATGTCATTAATGAATCCCTCTCCTTCCTCAATTCAGTGACCCATCTTTACTTCTACGCATTTGCAAGCATCATAAAAATCATCGATTTTTATGGGTTGGTAGAGAGGCATTCCATTTCACAAGCTCATTTTCGTAACACTCAAAAAATTCAAAAACTGTTTCATTAGACCACCCTATTTCTTCATTCTACGACAATTAAAATCAATAATCCACAATCCGGTAATTCAACGATAGGTATGTTAACTACAGTTATGCCATAGCTACAGACTTTCGCTTGCAAAAGAATGGATATGTGGATATAGATTCAAACATAATACGGCAACACTCGTTACCTTTAATGACAAACAACGGAAACTACACGAGCACTCTAACTGAAATTGGTCATCGGCAAGCAGCGACGAACCTGTCGATACTACTTGCCACTCGGCGAGCTGTCGCTCGGTACTCGACGAATGTCGCATGTCTGGCGCCGCCTTTAGTAAAATGGTAGAATACGCCATATCTAAAGCCGGCGCCACATCTGCTGTATTAGGCCAAATTTTACGGAATACATATAAGTTGGTTCACTCCGCAAAAATATCAAAACGGCCTGCCCCTTGCTCTGTCTCCCCAGTACACCGGTAGCAGTGTACCGACGTCAGCCGGGAGATACGGGGCGGCGCAAAGTGGAGGTTGAACGTGTTTAACGCGAAGTCTATACAGTGTCTCAAAAATATCAGATTTTTTTATTTCGGATTTGTTTGCAGGAAATGCGTAATATTTTTAGAAGTTTGATTTTATCAATTAAATTTATTAGCGGATGGAAAATTACAATCAGATCCATCATTATTTTGTGGTAAACCTTGAAATGTAAAGGATATAAATACAGGGTGTTTCACGACGATTAAGACAAGCAATATGTCGGAACTGGGCAGTAGTAGAGAATTATAATTTTGGGGATGTAAATTAGAGCAGATGTGACTTTCTTTTGTCATTGTACTACCCAATGAGGTATTTGTTTTTGGTCACGTGACATTTGATTCAAAATTATTAATAGGACACCCTGTACATTTGTGCCTTTCTGTGTTCCCCCGATAAAACAATTCCAACAAACTAGCACACTTGGGGTATAAAGTGATTAATTCAAGACCTACAGGTGCTTAAAGGATTGTATCACGCTAGAAGCGTATAGTGAGTCAAAATATCCATTCAGTGGTCTCACCATACCACCCAGGGACATCCTAAATTATATTTTAGTGCTCGGAAATATTTTTATTGATAACTTTAATAATTTAGTTTCTACAGTAGCAATTGGAATGACACTGAAAAGCAAAATGTCAAAAATAATTCATTCACGTCCAAGTAAAGCATTTCCACATGATTATCTTTAAAAATTGTACATACGAGTTCGTATATACTATACCATAAATTTTATAAGCTGTGGTCTCAAAAATAAGCCAAATAAACAAAACATTAAGGTAAAAATACTACAACACCTTATTTGAACCAATTTTTACTTATCTACGAAATAGCTACAATATGTAAAATTATTTGAGATTCATTAGTAATAGTTTTACTAGGTTTTGTTTTTGATATCCATTTATGTAACTTAGTGTATTAGCAAAATAAACGTTATGTTTGTATTTGTATGTCTAAATCGGCTGTCAATACCTAGTTTTTCAATCACCCTCGTATATACGTAATACCCAGGCGTTAGCAAGTCCCCGCTAAAAGACCCTCGTACTTTGGGAAAAACCAACGCAAAAACTAATTGGCGCGTGCGGCCGCGGCATCGCTTTGATGTGAGATCTTCAAAGTGCCAACGGAGAGTGATCCAACTCATATGTATTCCGTAAACTTTGATTCGGCGAGAAACGAACCCCCATTATTTGCTATTCGGCTAAAGGGCGATACGTGCTTGCTATTCGGCGAGCAAGGTTGAAAAAACGGCGAATATTGATAATCGGCAAATACCCGCATATGTGGCGCCGGCTTAACAGACTGCTGTAGGTCGGCCATTATAGGAATATTCGAAACCAGATGAATAATAATATGTAATTAGAGAATAGTGACAGACTATATTTTATAACAAAAGCAATAATATATTAATAACCGAGTGAAAGAAAAGACGCCGAGACACAATATGACATTGTTGGTGTTCTTGGCACTAGTTTAACCGTTGGCGACGATAAGTTGCAGTGAGTGGAAGCACTAGATGCGGACGATACAGTCCCAAACCCATTTCACTCAATCTGTGGTACACCGTGCGAATTCGAATGGGCCCCCCTATAGCTGCATAGCTCCAGAGCCTCTAGTTCGCTGCATTCGCTCTTCTGCGATCCATGCGCGCCATGCTGCTACAACTGTAGCCATGCTACGCCCCACGGATACAGCAGTTGCTTTAAAAGAAGCACCAGGTTTTCGTTGGCCTACCATCCGACCCCGTTCAAAGGGGAATAACTGCGTACACTGGAGCTGTCGTCTTCTACGGGGCATTTTCACACAACCAACTAGTCTCTCGCCATCTTTGCAACAGATATCATCGTTCCCGAATAATCAAAAAGCCATGCCTTGTTTTGACACTTTTTAGAGTTTTTTAGGGGAGCCATGTAGGTAAATAGCGTCTGAATAAACAAAAAGTGTTACATGTGAACTAAAGATGGTACTGCCAAGCTGTGTATACATTTGTAATGCAAATATCCCTTTTTCTAGTATTTGGATTTCACTTGTGAGTAGTATATTTTAATTTGTTCAGATAGAAAACAAAAAGACACGAAAATATCACGTTTTATTGCAATAAGTTTTTAAAATGTTGCCCACTATTGGCCAAAGAGTGATATAGGAGATGTTCAAATTCCTTAACGGACAATTGCAAACACTTGTTGTGGGATATCATGGCGGCTTTCGATGATGCGTTGACGAAGGTCATTCAAACTCTCAGTTTGGGGAGTAAACACAATAGATTTTAAATGGCCGTATAGAAAAAAGTCTAAGGCCCGATTTTATCAACATGCGCATTTTAACAAAGACTTTGACCAATCAGAGCAGCCCTTTCAAGAACATGCATCTGTCAAAATAGTCTGAAAATTATTAATTTCTCTTGAAGTTGACCTCAAAAAGCTCAAAAGTAACATACTTTATATACAATCGACCATTGTAAACCATCTAGTATCTTTTTCAGTCTGATTTTCCATCCTAAATGGGTGAAAAATTGCATTTTCTTGTTTAATCAAAAGTTTAGCAATTACTAATCTCAAACCAATCAGTTACATTTGATCACTGGTTTCATGCTGTATCAAATGATATGATGACAAGAAATTCACTCATTGCATTATTTGGATAAAACAATTTACTATCGGTAATAATTATCAATACATGCAATATATCTTTGTTTTATAGTAAAAAAGGGTAAACATAGCATTTTGTTACATTTCAAAAGTTAAACAAACGATTTAGCCGTCAGGCAAGCTATTTTCAAAGCGTGCATTTGCATTACTGGTTGCCTATCCAGAACGGCAAGGCTCGCTATTTAGCTGCGTATAATCTTATTTTATATATGCTGCGTCTTTGGATCCTCTGTGAATATTTCTATAAGAAGGTCTATAACAAACATGCATCCAGTAAATGAAAGATTGATTCTTCATAAAAGTATGTATTTTTTTCTATAGTCCATCTGACTGACGGAGGTGGGATTTGTAATTATTAAATAAGGTAGTTGCTGTGATTGATATTAGGTACTTTTATGATTCTGTCACAAATTATCGCAGTTTGCAATTAGTAATTATACAATAATTATAATGTAAACATGAAAAATGTAGCATTAATTTGCAAATCAATCGCTTTGTTCTGATATCCTGCTATGATTTTGATTCATGAATTCTAAAATATTTTTGACAAAAGTGTTATCCAGCTTTGACGTTTTGTTTTCAATATTGGATGATACTTATTAACATAGCCCTCAATACCCAGTAGAATGTTTTTGCTAAATAACATCCAATAGAAAAGCTCTGTCAAAGTCTTTGTTAAATATGCGTGTTGATAAAATCGGGCCTAATAGCATCAAATCAGGAGATCTAGCAAGCCATTTTATAGGCTTTCTTCGCACTATCCATTTATCTGGACACGCGTCGTCTATCCATTGCCGAACCGGAAGAACATAGGAGGAGCTGCCGTCTTGGTAGAAGTAGATTTCAGACACAGCAAGTATAGGGTTTCCATTCTCTTTGATTTGGTTTTGGAAAAGGTGCGCAGCCCGGGTTCCAACACACTGAGCTGCTGTTCCATTACACAGTGACTACTCTTCACACCGTTAGGTGAACAATCTGGGTCCGCGAATCGTGCGTCCTAAGTATACGGAGGGATGACTGCCTTCTGCATTCTGGCGGCTAAGATGTGCGCCGCCGCACGGCACACCGGCATTACTCACAATACAGAGACAGCGTATCCTCATTCCTCCTAGGGATCCAATGACCGTAACCAGCAGACTTGCACTGTCGACTCGCGAGAGTCTGTGAAGTTGTCCGAACAACTCCTGATTGGTCCACCAATTAAGGTACATAAATATTTTTCTTATAATTCTCTCTTAAAAGAGTCGACTAATTTTAAGAAATCAAACGTCTCAATAAAGCCATACCTCTGAAATAAGCTATTACTCAATACCCTTGGCATTAAAAAATTTTAAGGCGATGACTGGAGCCCAGAGGGTACAAGCGGGTAAAGTAGTTTTTGTTCAAAGTTGTTCTTGACAAATCTTTTTCTTTTAAGAATTACGATAAATCCGCGGTGGGAACTTTTCAAATAAACAACCCAAAATAGCTCAGGTCAATTCGTCTAGAATTTGTTTTTATATTAATTTACTTCTTTACAACACACAAATAGAATTATACCATTGGTAATGGAGAGAAAAAGAGTGTCCTTCTTACCTCGGAAATTCTATACAGTAGCTTGATGAAAGTGATGATTCTAATCATTCTTGTAAACAGCATCAGACTGAAAACTCCCAGGGCCCAATCAGGATACAGCTGATAGTCCGTTGGAATGAAAAGATAGGGAAGATTTTTCGGAATCGTAGTCATCAGGTCGCAGAAGAAGAAAGGACTAAGTATATAGTGCCTGGAAAATGATAAACGCATTTTGTTCATTTTTCCACTATTTTTCGAATCCTAAAAGTGCGACATACACTGAACGAAAAAGGTACGTGTAATCAAAACGTTTAGTGTTCATTAACTAACGAAAACCTCTTCATTAATTTTTTATGTTTGCAGTTCATGGATTTATGAAAGATTTTTCATTATTTCAATGATATGGAACATAAGTCCATAACTGCATAACGTTATTTCCATTATTGTATATGATTACTTTTTGTCGTTTTGCATTTATTGTTCAATGTTAACTGAATCATTGTCTTAATGTACGAATACATTAAACTATGACGTGATATCACCGTTTCATAATATTAATGTTCAAAAAATTGATGACGACAGATTATTGATTTTACCAACAAATTTTGTTTCTGGTAGTTTAAAGAAAGCTATCCCTGCACCATTCTGTGCATTTTTTACCCAATGACGTTTTTTGAAAACTTGTTTTGTTTCGAAGATAACAACAGTGCAATTAATTTTTTTAATCTATTTTACGATAGACTTGTAGCAAACACTACTTTTAAGCTTGTGATAAATCTGACGACATTGCTGTTAGCATTTTTGAATTCAGCATGTTCAAAAACCACAAGGTATTGAATTTTATTGTACCATCCATGGCAGTTCTGAGATATTTTACTTTTTATTGATATATCTGCGTTGCGGTATCTTAGTAATTAATAGAAACAATATTTTGAAATTAAGAGACCTTACTAAATTCGACATACACAATTCATTGCAACAAAAATAAATAAGTCATTCCATTTAAAATAACATCATTATGTGTGTAACGCAAAAGTGGTAAATCTGGCAACAGTGCTTTAACATTATTGAATCCTGCATGTTCAAAAGCCTAGGTACTGAATTGTATCATTCCAGCTTTAGCAGTTTTGGAGATATTTGAGCATTGCGGTACTTTTACTTCCCACACCGATAGGTGAGGGGAGTATTGTGATCGCGAAAATTTTCGATTTTGAGATAACACGCTTTTTGGACGTTTTATGATGTCTACATAACGAAAATCCACGTCACTCATTTCCGTCGGTCTGTCTGTCGGTCTGTCAGTCTGTCTGTCTGTCGCGTTTTTCTACCCTCGTAATCTCAGTAACCGCCGCATGGATTGTGATGAAATTTGGGCAGCGGTATGCTGTGGGGTCGTAGTAGGTAATGTTCCTATAATTTTGAGAATCGGTGAATAGGCGGCGGAGTAATTAGCAAAAAACAAAAAAAATTAAATATTGCTGAAACTTCGTTTTTAGGCGTTTTAGGGGTCCCTGATCATTTTCTACTTTTTTTTGGGTGGGGGTGAAATTGGGGTGGTTGGGGGGTGGGGGGTTGTAAAATTGAAAAATTTGTTGCTTTCATAATAGACTGTACACTGACCCATGAAGGAAGACCTAGCAACATAAATAAC
Source organism: Callosobruchus maculatus (assembly GCA_951848785.1). Taxonomy (NCBI): domain Eukaryota; kingdom Metazoa; phylum Arthropoda; class Insecta; order Coleoptera; family Chrysomelidae; genus Callosobruchus; species Callosobruchus maculatus. Next base: position 1,022,497 of record CATOUR010000180.1, read on the forward strand.
TTTTTAGGTCTATCCGAACATTGCCTTGCCTATTACAGAAACCAAAGGACTTAGAATTTTTTCTGGTGTAAACAACTAAACATACGAGAGTATTGCTTTAGATCCTTCTATATTGTGTTACAAGGAAACTGCTGAATTGATGATAATGAAATTTTGACACAGTATTACTCCCGTGGCGAGGATGGAAAACGCGTATGGTTTTTATAAATCGTGCCAGTGGCGGCGCAGAAATAATAAAAAAAGTAAAAATATAAAAACAGCTCAAACTTCGTTTTTAAGCGTTTTAGAGGTTCCTGATCATTTTGTGTGTTTTTTTTTGGGTGGAGTGAAATTGGGGTGGTTAGGGGGTGTGGGGTTGAAAAACTGAAAAATTTCTTGTATTCATAATAGGCTGTCCACTAGCCTGTGAAGGAAGACCTAGCGACATAAATCAACTGTTTAGTTCCATCCCAACATTGTCCTAGTCTATTACGGAAGCTAAGGGACGTAGAATTTTCTGTATACATACGAGTATGTATTGCTTTAGATCATTTTGTATTTTGTAACGTGGACACTGCTAAATTGATTCTAATGAAATTTTGACACAGTATTACTGCCGTAGCGAGGATGAAAAACGCGTATGGTTTTTATAAATCGTGCCAGTGGCGGCGCAGAAATAATAAAAAAACTAAAAATATAAAGACAGCTCAAACTTCGTTTTTAAGCGTTTTAGAGGGGCCTGATCATTTTCTGCGTTTTTTTGGGTGGGGGTGAAATTGGGGTGGTTGGGGGGGTGGAGGGTTGAGAAACTGAGAAATTGCTTGTATTCATAATAGGCGGTACAATAACCTGTGAAGGAAGACCTAGCGACATAAATCAACTCTTTAGGTCCATTCGACGACATTGCCTAGCCTATTACGGAAACTGAGGGACTTAGAATTTTCTGTATACATACGAGGATCTATTGCTTTAGACCTTTTTGTATTGTGTAACGTGGACACTACTAAATTGATTCTAATTAAATTTTGACACAGTATTATTACCGTGGTGAGGATGGAAAACGCGTATGTTTGTTAAAAATCGTGTCGGTATATAGCAATAATTAAAAAACTAAAAGTATGAAAACAACTCAAACTTCATTTTTAGATGTTTTAGGCTGTCCATTGACCTCTGATGGAAAGACCTAGCGGCATAAGACAATTTTGGGGGGGGGGGGGGATACTGGCGATGATTTTGTTGCAAGGGGATCTCAGACTAAATCTTTATGCTATGGGAAAATAATAAACTGGTATCACCGTAATGTGTGGGAAGTACTGAGTCAATCAACTTGACTCCATTTTTTACTAAACCGGTAGCATATTCATATCGAGCTCAGCTGTCGCAAGAACGTGGACATAATACTGCGTATACAAATAAAAATCATTTTGAACATTTGTTTTCCCCTACGTTATTTTCACAAATTTTTTATGAGTGTGGTGTCTTAAACTTTTGCATTGATACAGCTTTAACTTTTCTTCTTTCTTGAATTTTTCTTCTTCCTTTAATTACTACTTTTCTTCTTGAAACAAAAGTTGGCTGTATTGATATTTAACAGCAAAATGATGTGGAAAACATTAAAAAATATCGTCTCTCCCAAAATAAGCAATGAATTATTTAGAATGCGATTCGATGACGGCATCAGAACAGAAAAATTGATAATAGCAGAACGAATGAAGATTTCTTTTATAAAAGAGTATAAATGAAATAGTGAAGACATTAGATATAACTTATCTTCGAAAATATATCTTAAAATTGAAATCAAATGAAAATCCTAGTGAACGTTTATCAAAAAATATTTTAAACGAATGTTTTGATATAATTGGAGATAAATTACTTTTACTGTTGAATCACTGTTTGATACAGGGTGTCCCACGACGATTAAGGGGCCTGGGTAGACACCTTTACCCGTATACTATGTATTTGCCATGTAAAACACGGACTCACAATTTCCCGCACTACACACATTATATTGAAACTATATGTTTAATATTTCAGAGGGCGATAGTTAAGACCTTATTGAATGACACCTATTTTCGATCTTCTCAAAAAAGTTTTTTAATGTGCAAAAAAACTCGCAGTGCAAAATCATACATTCTATAAATGCCTGTAATTTAACAACCAAACACGATATCAAAAATAGGCTGAATAGTTGCACATGCGCAAGCTTTCTTCTTCAATTTGCTTTTTGAATCATTACTGTAAGTTTAAAGGTAACGTCAGGAGCTTGGAAATGCGAAATTCATTTTTATAGTGACCTTTTGACCTTACCTTTGGACCTTTTGACCTTACCTTTGGATTTTTGGACTTATCTCCCCTCATTTTAGACACAAACACTGGAGAAAGGGAACAGGCGGCCACGCCTCCTCGCTAACACGGAAATACGTCTTATCTTGGATTCTCAATTTCGCGCGCTATACCTTAGAGCCTTAAGACAAGCCATATATTGGAATTGGGCAGTAGTACATACTTATAGTTTTGGGGATGTAAATTAGAACAAATGTTGTAGCTTTTCTTATTACCTACTGTGTTACCTAATGAGGTATTTGTGTAAGTGCTGCAAAATAAAGCAATGAGAATAATTTTGTATAAAAATAAGTTCACAAAGGTAAGTATATGTTAAAAAAACTTCAAAGGTTGAATATAAAGAATTTTATATTGTATCTAGTTCTCATTTTCATATTTAGATTTAAAAATCATTAATTGCCAGAAATTTTAGATAATTTTATAGAATTAAATAATGACTATCATAACTGTTTGACTAGAGGAAATATAGATTTTCACCTACAAATTTGCAACAGCACTACGACAAATAAATCAGTGTTCCAAAAAGGGTTATACAACTTTAATAAATTGGACAATAATATTGAATCAAGTACCAATTTCGAAGAATTCAAGACAATATTTCTTGGATTTACAAAATTTATAGTAACGTAATCTTATTAATGTACTTACTCAGCGAATTAAGTTGGTTTGTATTCTTGGTAATAGTTATATTGCAGCAATTATGCTAAATAAATCTATACTACTACTACTGGAGGAGCCCGCCTAGGGGACGCTCAATGTCTGTCTCAGAGGTGGACCTAGAGAGTATGGCGAAAGCGGAGGAGAATCCCGCAAAGTGCAAGAGGGAGGAAGGCCAGCAGGGAAGCCAAGTCAGTAGTACGTCTCCGATAATCAGAAGACTACTAATGGTTGTGAACGAGCTGAAATCGGCTATCAAGGTCAATGTCAACACCAAGACACAAATTAAAAGGGGCGTCGAAGAAGTTGGCAGGTTGGTGGACAAGCTGAAAGATATAGATCCTTCAGTAGGCGTCAAGGTACAAACGGTGACAATAAGCCAAGGTACGCAAACCGAACCACCACCACACAAAAGTAGCAGCTGCCAAACAGAGGGTGTGTGGAGCAACCGAAAAAAGGGCGACACGGAACTGGCGGCTGAAATATCGGAAGCCATATCTAAGCAGAAGGACGACTACAGCGCTTTTAGAAACCTGTCCGAAAAGCACTGGCCCCAAATGGCGTTCCAAAAGGTGCAGGAAATAGAAGGAAACCCGGTGTGGGGCAACCTAGATAAAAACGACCTAGTGCTGTGCAGTGAGGTGGACCAAACTTACGATAAGGGGATCGGCAGGCTATTTAGACTGAGATTCCCAGAGATAGAGCAGCTAGGAGTGGAACCAGAAGGTACAGAAGGTTTCTGCTACCTGAAGTATGAAACATCCTCTGTAAGAAACAACAGGCCAGGAGCGCAGACAAAGCACTATGTGTATAAGGTGGTATTGGATAAGGACCAAGAGAAAACCTTCTCCAATTTCATACAGCTCAGGGAATGCGCCCTACGGGAGAGCAGGCATGGTATTGCGGTTCCGACACCCGACGTTGCTAGTAAGGACCGAATAAAGAAACTCCTGGAATTCGTCTTCGCAGGCACAAACCTCGAGGTGAAGCTGTACCTCCCACCGGGAAAGCAAACCAGCGAGTACAAAAGGACTGCGCGGAAGAAAAGCACCAAGGAAGAGCTCGAAAGCACGAGGAAAATAACGAAGAACAAGTCGGACGGCCGGGGGACTGAGGCCGTTATTGTCTCGGCAAAAGATCTGACTTACGTGCAGATCCTCAAAAAACTTAAAGAGGATGCCAAGATCAGCGAACTTGGGGTCACGGTTAACAATGTCCGACAAACCAGGAGAGGAGATCTGGTGTTAACGGTGCCCAAGGAGGGGGGAGGTGCAGAACATCTGAAAGACGCACTAAGTAAGCTCCAGGCAGACGGCATAAGCACCAGAAGTGGCGGCAGGGTCACACTGCACGTCCGTGGCATAGATGGCGTAACCACAGCAGCGGAGGTAGAATCCGCCTTGCGTAAGGCAGTAAATGATACCCATGGTGACATTGAGGTTAAATCAATCAGGCCAACGAGGAATGGGAACCAGGTTGCAACAGTGCTAGTGTCAGGACGGCTTTCGGAAGACATCAGGCGGGCAGGTCGCATAAAAATAGGGTTCGTAATGTGCACTGTCGAGGAACGTGTGCCGGTCGAAAAATGCAGGAAATGCTGGCGTACTGGGCACAAGGCCAACAAGTGCAGGGGCGTCAATAGGCAAAACCTGTGCCTTAACTGCGCGAAAGAGGGACACCAAAAGGCAGACTGCAAAAATACATCCTTTTGCCCTATATGCGACAAGGAAGGTCACAGAGCAGGCTCTTTTGCCTGCCCTGTTTATGCTAAGGCACTGAAAACAGCTCAAGGCATAAGCAAAAGAACGCGCACAACAACCTCGGACAGTGCGGCCACAGGAGACGAGCGCCTAGACAGAGGGAGCGTACACATGGATCAATAATGATTAAAATCCTCCAAACCAACTTAAACAGGTCGCGAGCGGCGCATGACATGGCCCATGCGCTGATGATGCAGAGGAATATAGACCTTCTCCTTGTGTCGGAACCGAATCGTATAATCTGCACCCAGTCCAAATGGTACACGGACCTGGAGATCGATGTTGCAGCGAACATCTACAATAAAAACCTTGTAGTCAATTCTGTCGAGAAGAAACACGGATACCTGTGCATAAGTCTAAGCAAAGTCAAGATTTATTGCTGCTACTGCTCCCCAAATATTTCCTTCGAGCTCTATAACAAATACCTGGAAACACTCTGGGAAGACGTTTCGACAGCTGGCCGAGATGTAATAGTACTGGGAGACCTGAACGCTAAGTCATCAGAATGGGGGTCCCCAACGTCAGATAGGAGGGGCCACATCCTTTGTGAATGGCTAGCTGCCATGAATATGGTGGTTATAAATGATGGTCGCCGGCCAACGTTCTGCAGGGGAGCCTCGAGCTCCTACATTGACGTCACCCTGACTTCTCAAGAGGTTGCGGGAAATATACATGGTTGGGAGGTTCTTGAGACTGAAACGCTCAGCGACCACAACTTCATTTATTTCGAGCTCAACACGAAGGACAGACTCAAGAAAAGGCCAATAGAACGTCATACCCCATATGTAAACTTAAGCAAGTTTCGGGAAGCGCTGAACCTGAGAATCAGGGACATTAATTCTCTGAACGACGTTGATGAGCACCAGTACACCACCCTGATGCAGCAGCTGCTCAGAGACAGCGTCGTAAGGAGGGGGAAGAAAATCGCTAGCGTACCCTACTGGTGGAGCGATCAGATCGAGGAGGCGAGAGAGGGTTGCATCTCGGCGCGCCGGGAATATTCGAGAGCGCTGCGCAACAAAAGGAGGTCGGACGAGGAGAAGCGTGCGTTACATGAGGCGTACGCGGCCAAAAAAAGGATGCTACGAAAGCTTATACATGCCGCGAAGAAGAAACTGTGGCAAGATCTTTGCGACAACGTGGATAACGACGTCTGGGGAGAGGGATACAAAATCGTCACGAAGACACTGACGGCACAGCCATCAACCGCCAATCTAAGTGACGACAGAAAAGTGGAGATCCTGAGGGAACTCTTTCCTGTACGCGCGGACACATGGGAGAAAGAAAGCACTGCCGACCAGGTGGATCCTCTCACGTTGGAGGAGCTGAAGGAAGCAGCAGGAAAGCTGAAAGTAGGGAAGGCCCCTGGGCCAGACAGAATACCCCCGGAGGTAGTGAAAGAGGTGGTTTCCTCGGCACCAGAGATAATCCTATCTCTCTTCAATCGCCTCCTGAAGACGCAAAACTTTCCGAAGGGCTGGAAAGAAGCAAATGTGGTACTACTGAGGAAGGGTGGGAAACCTCCCGAACTCGCTTCATCGTTCAGACCGATTTGCCTACTAGACACTGTGGGGAAGCTTTTCGAGATTGTCATACGTCAAAGGTTGCAGAATGAAATAGACAAAGCTGGAGGGCTTTCACCGTACCAGTTTGGTTTCCGTAGCGGCAAATCTACTGTCGACGCCCTGGAGGTGGTAACAAAAGCCTGCAGGGAATCCAAGCAAAAATGGTGTCCAGCAGTGACGTTGGACATGAAAAATGCGTTCAACACAGCCTCGTGGGGGAAAATCATGGAGGAACTCCGAGCTCGAAATGTGCCAAGGTATCTATACAACCTCATAAGTAGCTACCTTGACTCGAGAACCGTTAGGATCGCTGGCATAGAAATCCCAATGACAACGGGAGTTCCACAGGGTTCGGCTCTAGGACCGACACTGTGGAACATTCTTTATGACGGAGTGTTGAAGCTCACTCTGCCAAGTGGCACAAAAGCGGTGGGGTATGCAGACGATTTGGCCCTGGTAACCGTGGCACGCGACGAGGTTGCCTTGATGCAAGCGACCAATAGAGCATTGGGCATCATAGACAGGTGGATGAGCGATCACTTCCTGGACGTCGCTCCAGAAAAATCCGAGGCGATCATTCTACGTGGCTGCAGAAGGAAGAGGGAAAGTGTTGTTTTCCATCTCCGTGGGAAGCAACTCAGACCCAAAAAGGCTGTTCTGTATCTAGGCATAACACTAGATAATGAAAAGAGTTACGGAGAGCATTTGAAAACCGTGACAGCAAAGGCGGAGAAGAAGGTGGCAGCTCTTTCTCGGCTGATGCCGAACATTGGCGGACCCCGCAGCCAAAAAAGAGCACTTTTATGTGGAGTAGCCCAGTCGATGGTACTGTACGGAGCACCAGTATGGCACCAAGTCACCAAGGTCAAAAGACACCGGACAAAGCTGGATAGCCTGCAGAGGAAGGCACTGTTGAGGGTGGCCAGTGCTTACCGCACCGTGTCAACCAGGGCTCTCCAGGTTATAACAGCAACACCACCGTTATACCTGTTGGCGGAAGAGAGAGCACGTATCCACACAGAACAGAGAGCGATAGCAGGAGTCCGTTCAGCCGCAAGGAGTGAAACCTTGAGAAGATGGCGGCAGATCTGGGATGACACAGCGGACGTGGCGCAGTGGACCAAGAGACTGATTCCGCGCATAGAAGAGTGGGTGGGGTGCAAGCACAGAACAACGTGCTACTTCCTCACCCAGGCACTCGCAGGTCACAGGGCGTACAGAAACCGTGTCGGCAGAGCAGTGGACGACTTGTGCTGTCACTGCAATGTAGTGGATACTGTAGAGCACACACTCTTTGACTGTTCCAGATGGGCGGCATACAGATGCGAGGTCAGGGAGGCACTGGGCCACGACCTCACTCCAGAAAACATGGTCCCAACAATGTTATCAAATGAGTCACACTGGAAGGTCATCCACCGAATGACACAAAAGATCTTGAGCGCCAAAGAGAGCGAAGAAAGGAGGAATGTATGACAAACGTTGACAACACGCAAGTAGCAGAAGCAGACCCCCCTACAGCGAGAAGAATATCGTTCCACGATGATACCAGCTGTAGGTGTGGCGAGAGGGGGAAGGGTTTAGTCCGTAGGCACCACCTATGGTGAATCGGGCATGCTCTATGATCCAGAGTATCTAGGAAGATTCCTAATCCCCTCTATAATCAATAAAAAAAAACTACTACTACTATTACTACTACTACTACTGCTGATTGAACTTTTGCTAAAGGTATCCCATAATTTCGAAAAAAAGATAACAGGCCAGTCATTAAGTGTAGAAGGGTTTTTTATGTCCGTTATAATTGCTTATAATCAGGCCTACAGCAGACGAGAAGCCATTAGGATTATCTCTTGAAATTATCGGGTAGATTCATATTCATCAACTAATAACGAATACTTTCAACCTTTGACCGTGCATTTAACGAGGAATGCAGATTATGCGAGAAAGAGCGCTCAATACGGATTATTACTCGGAATATTTCGGGTCCTTCGTCATTGCGGTCCCTTACGCTCGATATGAATATGCAACCCGGTATGTGTAATCTTTAAAGTATTGTATATCTGACCTAGCGATTTTCTTCGGTCTCATTTCGACGATATTTCTGTCGGTGATCACGTAGCCAGTATTAAAGTACATGGTCATGTCTATCATGGCTAGGACCTCCAGAATCATGGCTATCTTCACTGATGTTAGGTTTCTGTGGTATTCACGGTGAGTGAAAGCGCCATCTATCGTATTGCTCACTATCAAGCAGAGGTACAAAAACAATTGGAAAACTTCATACCACGCCCTAGAAGAAAAGACAGGATCAATAATAATAATTACAATCGTATGCAGTAAAGCAAAAAGAGTGCTATGTAATCATAATAATAAATAAACTGCTCAACTTAATTGAAGGAACGCTTCTTTGGATGCTTTTTTCCACATATATTTTCTCAATGAAATTACGCGTAAAATGTGCCGCTGCTAAGACAAGTAGAGTTACTCCAAAATAAAAGTTGCAAGATTTTTGGTGCGAGTTTGACCATCAAATTCACTGAGTTATGAGCCACTTTCATCGTTATTTTGTAATATTCAGATGGTATGAAGTCCCCTACAACTGTTCGTGTCATCGGAGCGCCGTATGTGACCCCCAGGGCTCCGACCCACCTCTACCTCCGCAACCCTGCATTTTCGAATTTCAACCGTGAAATCCCGCTTCGTTCGTGTGTGGAATGGGACATTATTCAATATAAAGGGATTTGCAAGAGATGACACTTTACATTTCAATGTGAAAATATTCACCACCATCACTGAAGTGGGTGAACTTCACGCGTCACCACGACTCCCCTATCGTTGCGCACCATTGGAATCCCCCTGAATTATCTAAATAGCTGAAACTGACATATGATAAATGTTAGATGTCTAGCCTAATGTATCAGCGTTTAACTTTCCTCTTCACTCCATTGTTACATTTCACGTCTTCTCGGTGGAAAGGTTTACAACACCTCCGTGACGCCATATGCTACCACGAAACATATGGCGCTCTAGTGCTTTTACCTTCATTTTGACTGAGGATAGCCACTTGACAAGCCTCGCGATTGTTAAACATTGCGGGGGCCCATTTTAGCAATGCGTTAAAACTTCCAGCACGAAGTTTACAATACTTTTTTGCTGGAGCTCAGGCAGAGACGGAATTGATAATGCATACAAGCTTTCATTTACAAAGTATCGGAATGACACGAGGTCTCACGTTGGCTTACCAGCTGTGTAAATGGAGGGTCACTCCATAGTCGAGTCACCTTCCGTCAAGCCTTTGGGGACCAACATCAACAACATGTCCTGGCACGGCCACGTCGTCACTATTGCTAAAATGGCATCTCAGAAGCTTGGAGCTTTCCGACCACCGTTGGACTATTGCTCCCATGTGTGGGAATGCGCTCCGAAGCACTCTCTAAAGCTACTGGACACTATCCAGAAGAGAGCTCGATGCGCCTCACCTCACAAAAGACCTCCAGAGCCTGAAATACCGGACTTGTCCCTGTTTTACAGATATTATCACGGAAGATGTTCGAGTGAGCTCTCCCAGATAATAACACCAAAGGCCGTCCAAACGGGGAGCACTATAAAGGTCCTACGAGCTCATCCTTACCAGGTTGAGGTGCTCCCCCCGAACCAGTCTCTTCCAGCATTCCTTCTTTTGGAGAACTTCGACGCTGTGGAATGAGCTGCCGAAGAATTTGTTTCCCGACGGCTACAACCTGCAGCATTCCAAATCTAACGTGCACCGACACTTATTCTCTCGCAGCGCTTCAAAGTGCCATATGGTTTCAGCCTTTGCGAGAGGCTGACCATAAAAAACACTGCCATTATAACTTGCTCACCACACAACAATCGAGAATAACTACCACCAGCAACAAGGGTCAAATACGTTATGAGAAAAGAAAATTGAAAAATTTGTTGTATTCATAATGGGCTGCCCATTGACCTGTGAATGAAAAACCTAGCGGCATAAGACATTTTCTTAGGTGCATTCGAACATTGCCTTACTCATTATAGAAACCAAGGGACTTAGAATTTGTGATGTATACAGACATACAAGTAGTGTTTTAGATCATTCTATATTGCGTAACGCGAAAATTATTCAATTGATTTTAACGAAATTTTGACACAGTATTACTACCGCAGCGAGGATGGAAAACGTGTACGTTTTGGAAAAATCTGGTCAGTGGTGGGGCAATAAGAATAAAAAAACTAAAAGTATAAAAACAGGTCAAACCTTGTTTTTAGGCGATTTAGGGGTTCTTGATCATTTTCTACGTTTTGTTGGGTGGCGGTGAAATTTGGGTGGTTGGGGGGTGGAGGGTTGTAAAATTGAAAGACTTGTTGTATTCATAATAGTTTGTCCATTGACCTAAGGAAGACATACGTACCGGCGTATTTTCTTCAAGTCCATGTGAACATTTCCTTGCCTATTACAGAAATCAAGGGACCTAAGAGTTTTGTGATGTATACATATAAGAGTATTGCTTAATTTCGTTCTATGTATATTGCATAAAGCAAAAATTATTAAATTGATTTTAGTGAAATTTCGACGCAATTAACTATCGCGGCGAGAGTGGAAAACGCGCCGGTGTCTGAAAAATCGTGTCAGTAGCGGCGCAACAATAATTAAAAACATAAAAAATATAAAAACAGCTCATATTTCGCTGTTAGGTTTAGAGGCTTGTGATAGTTTTGCATCGTTCAGTTGAAGCATGCAGAATGAAAACTGTGGCGTCCTAGTTTCTAAGGAGGGAGACGCAAGAAACTATTTACGAGAGTTTTTGTGTTGGACTTTCTTTTGCGGGAGGGTGGGCGATGATTTGGTTGCAAGGGGATTTCAGACTATAGCTTCATGCAATGGGAAAAGAATAAAATGAAATCATTATTATGTGTGGGAAGTACTGAGTCAAACAACTTGACTCCATTTTTTTTACCTGAACTTGCTCAATGGATGTATGACATAAGGATGCTTCGATTCCAGCTGCTTGATCTTCTCCCTTCGCAAGGTTGCTTTGCTTTTGAACACTTTCTCGGATAGGGGGCTCTCCGTGACGACGATCAGGCTCATCCACTTAGCCTTGAAGCGCCCCCAACAGGACATGTAGGCGTAGTCGCCGAAGAGATAGTCATCGTCTGCCGTGTGGATGACGCAGCTGTGCTTGGGGTTCTTCCAGTCAGGCATCGTTCTGCTGAACCTTCTGATGACGAATTGTAATTGGTAATGACTCAGTCAGCTTTGACAAGCTGGTTCCCGTCCATATACCGGGTATAATATTCCAAAGTTATCGGTTTTACTTCCCACACCGATAGGCGTGATCGCGAAAATTTTCGATTTTGAGATAATACGCTTTTTGGGCGTATCATGATCTGTACATAACGAAAATCCACGTCACTCATTTCCGTCGGTCTGTCTGTCTGTCGTGTTTTTCTACCCTCGTAATCTCAGTAACCGCTGCATGGTTGGTGATGAAATTTGGGCAGCGTTATGCTGTGGGGTCGCAGTAGGTAATCTTCCTATAATTGTGAAAATCGTTATACGGGGGGCGGAGTAATTAGCAAAAAACAAAAAAATTCAAATATGCCTCAAACTTCGTTTTAGGCGTTTTAGGGGTTCCTTATCATTTTCTACTTTTTCTTGGGTGGGGGTGAATTTGGGCTGGTTGGGGGGTGGGGGGTTGTAATACTGAAAAATTTGTTGTATTCGTGATGGGCTGTCCATTGATATGTGAATGAAAAACCTAGCGGCATGATACACTTTTTTAGGTCCATCCGAACATTGCATGCTTATTATAGAAACCACGGGACTTAGAATTTGTGATGTATACATACGAGTATTATTTTAGATCGTTCGATATCGCGTAACGCGAAAATTGTTCAAATTATTTTTATGAAATTTTGACATAGTATTACTCCCAAGGCGGGGATGGAAAACGCGTATGTTTTGGAAAAATCGGGTCATTGGCGGCGCAGCAATAATAAAAAACTAAAAAAAAAATAAAAACAGCTCAAACTTTGTTTTTAGGCATTTTAACACAACAACACAACACAGGATATCAAGACTCTTCTCGCACCCGGGCAACGGAGATGCATTACCACAAACCCGAAAAGTTGCCTCGGAAAGGTATAAGCACCCAGGACTGAAAAAGAAAGGGAATTATATAGGGTGGGCCAATAGCGCGTGGACGGAGGATTGCTTACTGAAAAATATTACAAAAATCTGTCACTTGATCATGGTAGGGACCCTTGAGGGCTAATACGTAAAAATATTTTCACTTAAATTCTGACGTTTATCCAGGGTGATTCATATCAAACCTACTTTTTTTTGAATGGAACCCCCTATATATTATTGCATATTTGGATTCGTTGGTCAATTCTAGTGTGACTTTATGTATCACACATGGAACTTTAAACGAACCGTTTAGGTGCAAATCACCATTTTTGGTATAAGTAGGTATCAGAAAAAAATTAACTATCGCAGCGATTATAAAACTTAGAGGGCCTTGGCTTTGCAGTACGACTAGGCATAAAATGCGTCACCTTAAGTCAGACGGCTAAATTTGAATTCTTTTCGTACTTGAAGAAATCAGAGGATAAATTAAGGAAACTTCAATCACAGATAACTTGATTTTTTCAAATGGGAATGCCTATTTTGGTTTAAAGAATCAAATGTAAAATTTGATTACCTTTCTAACGATATAGCATTCTTGATATCAGTCTTTTTTGGTTTTCATTTTATTTCAAATTTTCAGTCAAATCGGCGTTTTTCAATTTTCCTCCATGCAAGCAACCTAGCAGGCCATGAAAAATAAACAAAAGCTCGTTAATACCGAAGAAAGCAACTAACTTAGTAGAAAGATGCAAACTAACCTGAGCAGCAAGGCAAGATTATCAAAATTCCTTACAACATATTAGGTCTAACCGGAAACAATAGTGGTAACAAGAACGCTCATTTTTCACAGCCTACTAGCTATTATCCAATTTCCAAAGTCAGCAAAAAAATATTTAATCAAAGGAAAACTACTAGTGATTGCTGAGGCAGTAGAATATCTGTGTCTTCTGAATAAATTTCACATTTAATGCTATGAAAAAGTAACCATTTCCATAAGTCAAAAGTAATGATACCTCTGACTGGAACCCTTCAAATTCTTCTTCTACTTATTAGAAAAATCGTGGAAAATGAAACTTGACTTGCAGTCTGTTTGAATTGTAAAACGTAATTTAGTTTGTAGAAAACTACATGAAATAATCGTAATTACAACATAGCGTAATTAAAAAATTCGAGCAATTATTTCAATAGATGTTCAGAATGCTCTAGTTTGGATATATCTTCACTTTTGACTTAACTAAACGGAAATGACTAATTTTTTTATCCCATTAAATGTGAAATTTCATTCTAAACATGTTAAACTGTAAGCAAAAATCGCTGGTAGTTTTCCTTTTGTTTCAAAATTTTTAATCGTTTTGGAAAGTTGTCAAGCTCTAGTAGATCTCAATAGCTAGTAGGCTGTGGAAAACAAACACTTCTGTCATACCCCAGCTACTCATTGACATTAGATATCTTGCCGCTGCTGAATCCGGTTAGAGCTAATATGTTGTAAGAAATTTTCATAATCTTGCCTCGTTGCTCTAGTTAGTTTGCATCTTTCTACTAAGTTAGTTGGTTTCTTCCATATTAACGAGCTTTTGTTTATTTTTCATGGCCTGCTAGGTTGCTTGCACGCAGGAAAGTTGAAAAACATCGATTTAACTGAAAATTTGAAATAAAATGAAAACCAAAAAAGATTGATATCAAGAATGCTATATCGTTAGAAAGGTAATCAAATTTTACATTTGATTCTTTAAACCAAAATAGGCATTCCCATTTGAAAAAATCAAGTTATCTGTGATTGAAGTTTCCTTAATTAATCTATCGATTTCTCCAAGCACAAAAAGAATTCAAATTTAGTCGTCTGACCTTAGGTGACGCATTTCATGCTTAGTCGTACCGCAAAGTCACGGCCTTCTAAGTTTTATAATCGCTGCGATATTCAATTTTTTTCTGATACCTACTTATACCAGAAATGGTGATTTGCGCCTAAACGGTTCGTTTAAAGTTCCATGTGTGATACATAAAGTCATACTAGAATTGACCAAGGAATCCAAATGTGCAATAATATATAGGGGGTTCAATTCAAAAAAATATAACTTTGACATGAATCACCCTGTATAAACGTCAGAATTTAAGTGAAAATATTTTTACGTTATAGCCCCAAGGGTGCCTACCATGGTCAAGTGACAGATTTTTGAAATATTTTTCAATAAGCCCACAATCCTCCGTCCACGCACTATTGGCCCACCCTGTATATTGATTCTGTATTTACTGATAAAGTTGTTTATGATAATCATTCTTTCTCTATTTATGTTTTGTAGAGCTGTTTGCATGTTGAATGGAGTTGGGATTTTACTGTCTCTTAGTTCATCATATGTTTGGTTAATGGGACATTCCAGGAATATGTGGTTGATGTCTTCAACTTTTCCACATTCGCAGTGCGGATCCTCAGCTAATCCAAGCCTATATCGATGTTTCTTGTATAACCCATGACCTGTTCTGAGCCTTATGATGTTGGTTATGTGTCTTCTGCTTATGAAACATATTTTGTTATACCAAGGGAAGCTTGGGAATTCGTCTTACTTTGATTTCCTTCCATTCCTCACAAAATTTATCTTGGATGCAGTGTTTGACATTATTGATCATGTCTTAGAGTGGAATCTCTAATTGTAGAGGTACATTCAGGTTTCTGCCAATATTGGCTAGTTTGTCTACCATTTCATTGCCTTTTATACCCGCATGTCCGGGGATCCATGCAATGCTAATTTCTTGCCCTCTTGAATTTGCTGCGACTATCATACTGCGTATTTCTAGTACTAGGTTTTCTGCCATGGTGCTAATGCCCCCTCTTGTGATTTTTTCTATTGCGCTCTTAGAGTCAGATAAAATTATAGTATTGCCAAATTCCTTTTCCATGATAATTTCACATGCTTTGTGTATTTCAGCTGTGCAAATGCTGATATTGTTAGGTAATCTGGCCGAGAAGTTAAGGTTGATGCTTGGTATATGAATCCCCAACCCTGTATTACTCTGCCTTCTTTGGATGCATCTGTGACAACAAGTGTGTGTGTGTCCTTATACTTACTCACTGCTTCGAGGAACTTCTTATTTGTGTTAGTGTCATGCTTGTTCATGTTGAGGTTGATCCTATTTATGGTAAAATGTTGTATCTCATACTTGTATGAGAAGCATGTTAGATTGTCTCTACTTTGACAATCGCAAACTGTTGCTGCCAGAATGTTCAGACCAACAACTAATGTCGGCAATTTTTTGTTATACCAGTATCTATTGTTGTTATTTATGTTAGTTTTGAGACTTTTAGTAATATTTACTATTGGTTGATCTTTAATTATGTATTTCTTCAACAAAAATTTCGTAGCAAGGAGAACTCTTCTGTTGTGAGGGTCCATTTCTGCCGTTTCAGATAGTAAGCTGTAAAGTGGTGTTGATTTCATACAGCCCGTAATAATCCTGAGCCCCTGATAGAAAACCTTGTCGATTTTGGATAGTTGTTTCCTGGCACATGGTTCTAAGAAATAAGAACCGTAGTCGAGTTGTGACTTAATGAGTCCATTGAATGCTAATTGTAACGTTTTGGGGTCCGCTCCCCACTTGACTTTCCCAAAGATTAATACATAAATATTTGATTTCGTTTGTTGACTTAATGGGCTGATCGTGAATTTTTATGTCCCTACAATTGTTTGTTCTATGTCCTTTAGTAAACCAAATGTTAGCACATTTATCTATTTAAAGTTCAAAGTTATGTGCTCTCATGAACTCGTGTATGTTATTCAATGTATTGTTTATGTTTTCCTGCATTTTTGTGATGTCAGCTCCTGTTGTGTATATAACTATGTCATCTGCATAGCAAAGAAGTTGTATGTCTTCTGGGATGGTACTATATATTTTATGTATATATATGTTGAATAGAATTGGACTAAGGGGAGAACCCTGTGCCAAGCCGTTTGATGTGTATTTAGGTCCATGTATCTTTCCATTGTTGTCTTTAATGTATAGTTTCCTATTTTGAAATATCTCAAAGACTATGTTACAGATGTCAATTGGTATATTCACTTCTACCATGTATTGGTAGAGTTTGTAAATGTTTACATGGTCATACGCCGATTTAATATCCAGAAACACTGCCAAGTCTGTTTGGTTGAGGGTAAATGCATTGAGGATTGCATAGGTTAGTAACGCAATGTTGTCCGAGGTAGAGTGGTTACGTCTGAAACCTGTTTGATATTTATTAAATATTTTTTTGTTCTCTACTACCCATTCAATTTTGGTTTTTAATAAACTTTCCAAGGTGTTCAGAATACAAGAGGTCAGGATAAGCGTCGATAGCTATCTGGGTTAGCCTGATCTTTATTAGCTTTTAATAATGGTAATATATGAATATATGAGCATTTTTCCATTCAGGAGGTATTTTACCCGATAGCATAGCCTGGTTAAAGATTTCAAGTAATTTTACGGTACCCTGATGTGGTAAATTTTTGAGCATACAGTATGATATGTCGTCTGGTCCAGTTGCTGTATCTCTTTTTTGTCTAATGTAATTTGGACATCTGTTAGAGTGAATAAATTAACCTTGGGAGGGTGGTGTAGTGTAAAATTGGGATCTATGTTAATGTAAGACAGTTTGTCTATTATTTTCATAGCTGTCTCACTATTTGGGTATGTATTGTGCTGAAAATTTTGCCTGTTTTTATTGTATTTTTTGACAGTTTTCCATATTTTGGATGGGTTGGTGTTTCTGTCAATTTTTGAGCAAAATATTTTAAATTGTCCTTTCTTTTTCTTTTTTAATTTTCTATTAGTTAACGCAGTTACTCTTTTGGCGTTGACATAATTGTCCATGTTGGGGTGTTCTCTGAATTATCCAATAGCCTGCTTCCTTTCCTTGATCCATTCCGTGCATTCATCATCCCACCAAGGGCTCCTAGGCCATAGGTTTGATTTATTGATGGTTTTGGATGGAATGGTTAGATTGGCTGCAAAGTCCAACATATTAAAGAAGTTGTCATTGTCCAACGGATCTTTTTGGCTTGAGAGTAAATTATGTATGTGTTCTTGATAGGTTTGCCAATTCGCTTTTTCTTAAGTTTCTTTTGTTCTGTTCAGGAGATGATTGAAGTGTCGTGTCTATTTGGCAATGGATTGGGAAGTGGTCGCTATTACCCAAGTCGTTACCAACATACCACTTGCATTTACCAGCAAGATGTTCAGAAATAATAGTTATGTCTACTGGGCTGTTGTTTTGGTTGGGTCTAGTTAATCTTGCACTTTCCCCACTATTCAGTATAACCAAATTATTGGTATCCAGCAGAGTGTGGATGATGCGACCATTGTAATTAGGTGAACTGCTGCCCCACAGAGGGTGGTGGGCATTGAGGTCCCCCATGATAATGATATCATCATTTAAATTGTTAATAATGTCCTGTAATGTATCGTAGGATAATTTGTTAGTTGGAGAAGAATATACATTAATGAAGTTGATATTACTTATTTTGGTTATTACCATTTGTAGTTTGTTACTATTGCAGTTAGGTGCTTTTATTACTTCAAAATTTATGTTATTTTTGATGCAAGTGGCTACTCCTCCCTTGCCATCATTTCGGTCTTGTCTAATTATATTGAAAAATGGAATGTGGAAGTTGGAGTTGTTTTTGAACCATGTCTCATTTAATATGGTAATATCTAGTTTATGTTTAACTATCAGGTTGATTAAATTAGCCCTATTACTAGAAACGCTTCTAATGTTTCATTGAAGAATTCTAATATTATTGGATTCTGGCATTCCGGCAGCAACTGTTTTATAATTTTAATAAAAATGCAGTCAAGTTGATTGACTCAGTACTTCCCACACATTACGCTGATACCAGTTTGTTATTTTCCCATAGCATGAAGCTTTAGTCTAAGATCCCTTGCAACCAAATAATTGCCAACCCCCTCCCCCCCCCCCCCTACAATTGTCTTATGCCGCTAAGTCTTTCCTTCACAGGTCAATGGACAGCCTATTATCGATACTACAAACTTCTCAGTTTTACAACCCCCGCCCCCCCCCAACCACCTCACTTTCACCCCCACCCAAAAAACTGGTAGGAAATGATCAGGAACCCCTAAAACATCTAACAGCCGAATTTGAGTTGCTTTCATACTTGTCGCGTTCTTTGATTATTGCTACGCTGCCACTGACAAGATTTTTAACAAACATACCCGTTTTCCATTCTCACCACGGTAACAATATACTGTGTCAAAATTTCATTAGAATCAATTTAATAGTGTCCACGTTAAAAAATACAAAACGATTTAGACCAATAAATTCTCGTATAGTATACAGAAAATTCTAAGTCCCTTAGTTTCTGTATTAGGCTAGGCAATGTTCGGATGCATCTAAAAAGGTGATTTGGGTCGTTAGATCTTCCTTCGCAGGTTAGTGGACAGCCTATTATGAGTACAAGAATTTTTAAAATTTTTCAACCCCCAACCCCAACCACCCCAATTTCACCCCCACCAAAAAAAACGCAGAAAATGATCAGGAACCTCTAAAACGCTTAAAAACGAAGTTTGAGCTGTTTTTATATTTTTAGTTTTTTTATTATTTCTGCGCCGCCACTGGCACGATTTATCAAAACCATACGCGTTTTCCATCTTCGCCATGGTAGTAATGCCGTTTCAAAATTTCATTAAAATCAATTCAACAGTTTCCTCGTTACAACGATCTGACGCAATACTCTCGTATGTTTACATCAAAAAATTCTAAGTCCTTTGCTTTCTGTAATAGGCAAAGGCAATGTTCGGATGGACCTAAAAAAGTTCTTTATGTCGCCAGGTCTTCCTTCACAGGTCAGTGGACAGTCTATTATGAAAGCAACAAATTTTTCAATTTTACAACCCCCCACCCCCCAACCACCCCAATTTCACCCCCACCCAAAAAAAAGTAGAAAATGATCAGGGACCCCTAAAACGCCTAAAACGAAGTTTCAGAAATATTTTTTTTTTGTTTTTTGCTAATTACTCTGCCGCCTATGCACCGATTTTCAAAATTATAGGAACATTACCTACTACGACCCCGCAGCATACCGCTGCCCAAATTTCATCACAATCCATGCAGCGGTTACTGAGATTACGAGGGTAGAAAAACGCGAGAGACAGACAGACAGACAGAGCGACAGACCGACAGACCGACAGACAGACCGACAGACAGACCGACGAAAATGAGTGACGTGGATTTTCGTTATGTACATCATAAAACGCCCAAAAAGCGTATTATCTCAAAATCGAAAATTTTCGCGATCACAATACTCCCCTCTGCTATCGGTGTGGAAGTAAAAGGAGTCGTTGTTCAAATCATTATTATCAAAATGAGTTAGGATAAAGTCCCTTATTTTTTCTGTATTACTTATTCTTATGAATTGAGAAACAAATTTTTATACTACATCGTTATTATCATCTATTATGTCATGATGGGCACTAGCAGGCGCTTGTAATTCAGTTTGTGTCCTTGTTTGAGGGTGGGTTGCGGTTTGAGTTGTGGTTTTGTTTGTCAGATTGAAGTTGGGTAGTCTTCCATTACTATTAATAAGCTGCTGATTATGTTCTTGTCTGCTAAAACTAGTGTTAGATTGAGTGATTCTTCTTTTTGTTGGTTGGGATACAGCTTGTTGGAACGTTCTTTTAGTTTTTAATCTGTTAGCAAAGTCAAATGCTCTCATGTTGGCAACATTTATATTATTAGATGTAGAGAATAAGTGCTGGTTGTTTAGTTGTGGGAAATTGCTAGGGTCAATTGCATTATATCTATTTGTGGATTGGGATGTCGTTCTGTTTGTTGTACTGTATGTTTTGGGACTCGTGAGCTTGCATCAAAATATGATATGTTTTGATAGACCATTAATTTTTGGATCTCTGTTTGACGTAAATGTTCTAGACACTTTTACTTCCCTCACCGATAGGTGAGGGGAGTATTGTGATCGCGAAAATTTTCTATTTTGAGATGATACGCTTTTTGGGCGTTTTATGATGCGTACATAACGAAAATCCACGTCACTCATTTCCGTCGGTCTGTCTGTCGGTCTGCCTGTCGGTCTGTCTGTCTGTCGGTCTGTCTGTCTGTAGGTCTGCCTGTATGTCTGTCGCGTTTTTCTACCCTCGTAATCTCAGTAACCGCTGCATGGATTGTGATGAAATTTGGGCAGCGTTATCCTGTGGGGTCGTAGTAGGTAATGTTCCTATAATCTTGAAAATCGTTATACGGGGGGCGGAGTAATTAGCAAAAAACAAAAAATTTCAAATATGCCTCAAACTTCGTTTTTAGACGTTTTAGGGGTTCCTGATAATTTTCTACTTTTTCTTGGGTGGGGGTGAATTTGGGGTGGTTGGGGGGTGGCGGGTTGTTATACTGAAAAAATTTTTATATTCGTAATGGGCTGTCCATTGATATGTGAATGAAAAACCTAGCGGCATGATACACTTTTTTAGGTCAATCCGAACGTTGCATCCTTATAGAAACCACGGGACTAGAATTTGTGATTTATACATACGAGTATTGTTTTAGATCGTTCGATATCGCGTAACGCGAAAATTTTTCAATTGATTTTAATGAAATTTTGACACAGTATTGCTCCCAAGGCGAGGATGGAAAACGCGTATGTTTTGGAAAAATCGGGTCAGTGGCGGCGCGGCAATAATAAAAAAAACTAAAAAAATATAAAAACAGCTCAAACTTTGTTTTTAGCCGTTTTAGGGGTTTCTGATCATTTTCTACGTTTTTTTGGGTGAGGGTGAATTTGGGGTGGTTGGAGGGTGGGAGAAAATTTGTTGTACTCATAATGGGTTGTCCATTGATCTTTGAATGAAAAACCTAGCAGCATAATAATACACTTTTTACGTACATCGGAACATTGCCTTGCTTATTATGAAAACCAAGGGAATTAGAATTTGTGATGTATACATACGAGTGTTGTTTTAGATCGTTGTACATTGCGTAACGCGAAAATCATTGAATTGATTTCAATGAAATTTTGACACAGCATTACTACCGCAGCGAGGATGGAAAACGCGTATGTTTTGGAAAAATAGTGTCAGTGGCGGCGCTGCAATAATAAAAAACTAGAAATATGAAAACAGCTCAAACTTTGTTTTTGGCGTTTTACGGGTTCCTGATCATTTTCATTTTTTTTTTTGGTGGGGTGAAATCGGGGCGGGGCGGGGCGGGTAGTAAAACAGAAAAATTTGTTGTATTCATAATAGTCCGTCTATTGACCTGTAGAAGAAATACCTAGCGGCATATTACACTTTTTTAGGTCCATCCGAACACTGGCTTGCCTATTACAGAAACCAATTTTGTGATATGTACTTAAGAGTTTTGCTTTATTTCGTTCTATGTATATTGCGTAAAGCGAAAATTATTGAATTGATGTTAATAACATTTTGACACAGAATTTATTACCGCTGAGAGAATGGAAAACGACTCTTGTTTTTGAAAAACCGTGTCAGTGGCGGCGCAGCAGTAATAAAAAAACCAAAAACATAAAATCAGCTCAAACTTCGTTTTTAGACGGGTTGGAGGCTCTTGATCGTTTTGCATCGTCCAGTTCAAGCATGCAGAAAAAACTGTGGCGCCCTAGTTCCTAAGGAGGGAGACGCAAGAAGCTATTTACGAGGGTTTTGTGTTGGATGTTGTTTTGCGGGCTGATGAGCGATAATTTAGTTGCATGGGGATTTTAGACTATAGCTTCATGCAATGGGAAATAATAAAATGGTATCATCATTATGTGTGGGAAGTACTGAGTCAATCAACTTGACGCCATTTTTTTGAATTAGATCTGTGATCCCCTTCACAGTGGTAACATCTAATGACACACTCATATTCACTGTCATCCCCATTGTTATGGTCAAATTCAGAACAGTTAAAGCATCTTTTCTTTCCCCTGCATTGAGTTCTCGTATGTCCATACAGGTGGCATGAATAGTATTGAGTGACTGGAGGTATGTAAGTGTCAACTGCTAAAAGTAAGTAGTAGATGCTCACCTCCTTGGGCCTCACTGTGCCCTCAAAAGTGAGAAACACTGTGCCTGTTGGTACATAATTGGCTATTCCATCAACAACAACTTTTCGATTAAGTCTTTTAGCTTCAATTGTATTTACTTTAGATATGCAAGCTTTTTAATATTTCTTCCATCGAAAAATTGCTGTCTACTTGTCGGATGAGCCCTTTACATGTGACTTGATAATACGGTATGTATATATTATAATTTTTTATTCTTTTCACAGAGAAGTCATTAGCATCCTGGAAGTTGAGAAATTCCACACCTAGTCTGTTTTTTCCTTTAATTTGTATTCTTTTAACCCTAGAATACTAACCTTATTTTTATACCTATTACTACTAACCTTCGTAAAATTTACTACTTGAGAAAGGATCACAATTAAAAAAAAACGTTTTTATCGTTTATTAACTTTTACTGAAAATTGTTCATAATAAGAATATTTCTGAATACAAATAATAATAACAAGAAAAATTCCAATTTTGAACTGCAAGACACACAGCAAAGAGCAGATGTTCTCCGCAAAAGGACCTTTGGCAGTGCTAACATTAGCGCGTCGCCATTCTAAGTTTTTTTAAGGACAGTGTTGGCACCTTGCACTCTTGTTTAGACTATGAGTGGCTCTATCCTCTGATCCATCTTGGTTTAATATATTCTCTATAATTAATATTAGCGAGCGGGTTAAAGTTGGTCAAGTTTTTCATTGTACCAACCATAGTTTTATTAGCTGTTTTTATGATAAATACATATTTTTTTTTCTCGAGATGGTTCCTAGCTCTTTGTTTGTTGGTTGTGATTACACATCATCCATGAACTCAGACTCAGATGGACTAAAGGCTTCTTGAACACTATATTTTGCTCTCAGAACCACTATCCAAAGCACTCTATTCCCCCCATTTTCACCGGGCAATAATCCTGCTAAACCTTGTTTCGCTTCTAATGGTAATTATCTTTGTCATATCCCATTTGTTAGCTTCCATAATGTTATATTCTGAAAAAACCTAGAAACTAACGATATGACAAAAAATAATCAAAATAATGCTAAACTGGTCTTATGTTTAAATATAACATTTATACTAACCTTCGTAAAATTTACGACGCCGTTGTCCAAATAAAACTATTACAATTACTATCAAATGCACTTTGGGTCACTAACTTACACCGATCTAATAGAAGATTAGGCGAGCGTACAAGGTCAAGGGCTAAGCCGCGTCGATAAAATTGCAGGGGGGATCGCTTTATCACTATTAGCAATGTTTCATTTGTGTTAACACTATGTTTTCTATACTATCGACATGTTTCCTTTTACTAGAAACTTATGAAAAAAGTGTCCTTTTGCGTGGAGAATTTGTTTCTCATTTCTGTGACATGTTTCAGTAACAAGAAACATAGTTCGACAAAGTCATCACCGCTTATTTCTCTCTGTTACTTCTGTGTGGACGAGTCTTTTTACTACTCAAGAACAAATTTCACCTTCTCCACTAGTTTCAGTTCTCTGAAAATTGACAATTTATAGATGGGGACAGAAATAACCATGACAATCTTTTTGCCAATTTTGACGAATATTTATCCCCTAAATTCTACTGTAAAAAAAATCAAGAGAATTGAATCATGATTTGAATTGTTTTTTAAAGCTTTTGTTTAACTTGCAATGGATGTATGTTCGTACAGACGAAATCTTGCTGCTCAATTTTGAAGCAAATATTATCTTCAACCGATTGAGCTGAAATTCTGTATACAAGTTTAGTTCGGATGAAAATACATGATATGTGTGTGACGTCATTCTAAATTCAATATGGCGGACCATCCAAGATGGCGGAATAGTTATTTTTTATGCACTTCTGCAGTATGCGTATCAAATGAAGGGACTTGCCGAGAATGATAAAAATATATTCTGACATTACTCTTAATCCAATATGGCGGGTTTCTGAAGTTTTTTTGTGTTTTAGTATACCATGGGCATGCGTGGCTACTGGCTTCACACCGAAGAGCTGGTTGCATTCAAGGGTCGTTTTTATTCCTAAGCCGGGCAGAGGTAGCTATACTCGTCCGAAGGACTTTAGACCGATTACCCTTTCGTCGTTTTTACTAAAAACACTGGAGAGGTTGGTTGATAGATATATCAGGGATGGGCCCTTACAAAGGATTGAAATCCATGCCTATCAGTTCGCATATCAGGCGGGAAAATCAGCTGAGCTGGCACTTCATCATTTGGTCAGCAGGCTGGAGAAAACGTTGGATCAACGGGAAGTGGCTATGGTAGCATTTCTTGATATCGAGGGTGCGTTCAACTGTACCACTACCAATTCGATAAGACGCGCCCTAGAGAGACATGGAATTGCTCCAATCCTAGTGGAGTGGATTCTTACTACTCTAGAGGGCCGAGTGGCTTCTGCAACGCTTAATGACATAAACTATAGCGTTGCAGTGGCGCGAGGCTGCCCACAAGGCGGTGTTCTTTCACCTCTATTATGGTGCTTAGTGGTGAATGACCTACTCGTGAGACTAAGCAACACAGGGGTCTACGTACAGGCCTATGCCGATGATTTGAGCATAGAGGTCAGGGGTAGATTCATTAATACAGTCTCCGAGGTAATGCAAGGCGCGCTGCGTGTTGTGGAAACGTGGTGTAATGAGGTGGATCTGTCAGTGAACGCTGAAAAGACGGAGCTCGTTATGTTCACTAGGAAAAGGAAGATGGAAGGCCTCGTGAGGCCTACCTTTTTCAGAACGACACTTGAATTGTCTCAGTCAGTAAAGTATCTAGCAGTCATACTGGATCACAAGCTGACCTGGAGGCAGCACGTGGATTATAAGGTAAGCAAGGCTCGAAACTCATTATGGGCCTGCAGAAGAGTTGTCGGTAGTAGCTGGGGCCTGAGCCCAAAAGTGGTGCACTGGCTCTACACTACAATAGTCAGACCGTCACTAATATATGGCTCCATAGTGTGGTGGACCTGTATAAAGACGGAGGCAACAAGAGCCAAACTTAATAAGGTCCAACGTTTGGCATGTCTTAGTATAACCAGTGCAGTGCGCACACCACCCTTGAGTGCCATTGAAACACTATTGAATCTTCCTCCTTTGGATCTGGTAATCCAAGGGGAAGCTAGAAAAACTGGGTTCCGTCTCTGGAGTCAGGGTAGCTGGACTTTTATGAATCCAGGCAAAGGACATTCGACGATTCTAGCAGAGTTGCATGAGGATTGTCCTATTTTGTTGGCGAGGAGCGATACAGTTTCTCCTACGCATCGCTTCAATCGCAAATTTACGGTGGTGTTGCCGTCAAGGGAAGAGTGGAAGTCTAGGGAAAGACAGCTCATCGAAGGAGGAGGACAGGTCTGGTACACAGACCGTTCACTCGCTAGAGAGGGCTCGGGCTCGGGAGTCTACGGGCCCCGTACAAGACTTTCATTCCCTCTTGGGGGGCACACCACAGTATTCCAGGCTGAGGTCTATGCGATACTTGCCTGTGTAAATCGTATTCGGGAAATTGACGGGTCTAGGAGGCGGATTACTATCTGCTCTGACAGTCAGGCAGCCATCAAAGCACTGAGTGCTTGGAAAATAACGTCGGGACTGGTCCTGGAGTGCAGGAGGGCTCTTGACGACATCTCAGCTAAACACAAGGTATCACTGATGTGGGTACCTGGGCACGCTGGTGTAAAGGGTAATGAAATGGCGGATCATCTAGCCAGGATGGGATCCGGAAACAGTTTTGTGGGCTCGGAACCAGCCTTAGGACTGTCTGCAAATTTGGTTAGGAAAACAACTGGAGAGTGGATCCAGAATCAACACTCTCTGAGATGGAACAACATCTCTGGTCGTCTCCGTCAGGCTCGGGAGCTATTAGCAGGGCCTGCAGAGAGAATAGGACGATTTTGTCTCTCTCTGGATAGGAGTAACTTGAGATTGTTAGTAGGCTTATTAACGGGTCACAATACCTTCAGGCGTCACTTGGTTGTGATGAGGGTGGTCAACGACCCAACGTGCACGTGGTGTGGTGAAGAGGAAGAATCCTCGGCACACATCCTGTGTCGCTGTGAAACCCTGGGTTATCACAGGCAGACTATGCTGGGCTCAAGAACCTTGGAACCAATAGAGATAAAACGGATAGGACCTAAGAATGTACTTGCCTTTGCCAAAAGGGCAGGTCTTAGGAACTAGCGCGGATAGAGGCGCAAAAGGGCCCATCGTGTGGCCTATGCACCAGCCACATTCCGTGCTGGATAGCCTCTGGTTCTTATTCATTCATACCATGGGCATTAAATGAAAGGGCTCGCTGAGAATAAAAATGAAGGTTGAAAAAAGATGGTGATTATAAGCTCCGTCGCTCTAATCACCGTGCAAAGACCAATAGGGTCACTCGGCGTGCCGACTTTGATGTGCGTCTCACAAACGCGAGCCGCCTCGATTTCAGAGGGGTGGCGTTTGTGCCCTCTCGTTTACAGTACTTACAGGAAATCAGAGGCTGTGCGTTGGGCGTCGACATTCACTTAACTTCTTATACGGGGGTCAATAGAAATGAATTCTATAGTATAGATAGAATATAATTTATTATTCAATAAACCATTCAACTGAATTGACAATACATACCATTAGTTCCTTTAAATATAAATAATAAGATAATGAAAGGGAATAGTACTCTAACAACATATTTTGTCTATATCAAATAAATTATATGCAAAACTTAACAACCTCCTTAAAAAACAAAGAAAACGGCAATAAGGCAAAAAGAATACGAATACTGGAAGATACATAACAGACACGTTTTTATACATTTTATATTTGGTTTTATTTTCTGTCTTGATCATTCTTTAATGTCAACAATAGTGAATTTGGTCGCTAAATATATTCGCACTTCATTATAATATAGGAATACAAAATATTCAGTCACCTGAGCTAAGCTAGGTATGCGCTCTGAATGGAAAATGAAAAATGTGTGTGTTCTTTAGTGATTTTGTCCGTCATTTTTATCCTGGTCATTGAAGTACAGAAGACCTTGTTACTAGCCAACGCCATTATTAATTGATGTTTGATTTCAATACCATGGTGTTATAAACCCTAAAAATATGTGTGTGTCTGGTTTCTTTGAATACCGATAAGTTATATCGTGTGATTGCTGTAATTTTGCTATGAACATGTCCTATTTATACAGCATGCCTCCATATTTTTCATAACGTATTCAGAACAGAAAAGATGTCTGACCTTAATATACGTATATGTATTTTAAGGTAAGGTTGTCATATTTATGGGTACCCACGAACCCTAGTGCCCAGTTTTCACATCTAGAAATAACATTTATTTTTTAAATTTTATTGAGATAAATCTGCCAGCATAAGTTAATAAACTATCTTACCCAGTTTCCTCTTTCGGACATCGAAAAAACGATTTTCCCATTCCTTGTTTGCTGTTGCAGCTATATAAAGAACATGTCGCCGGCATTTTTTTGTGAAATACGCAGATACGCGCAATGCGCTCAAAATACACACAAACACTACTTATTTAGGCACCCCGGTAGATCCGATCGATTGTGTCGCGTGTTAGGTGATGTGACCCTGTAAACCACAGCTGTTAGCGTTCGGCTACTGCTGGAGATCATCGGGCGCCAGAATCCGCCAGCTTGCGTAGTATCCGAGAGCAGTGCAGGGAAGACAACCTTGGGGGCGGAGCTTAGAGTGACCCTACTTGTCTTTGTTAATGTACGGTGCTCTAATGCACCTGAGATTTGGTGTAGGGAGCTCGATTATTTTCGAGGTAGACTTTGAAACTAACCAGAAAACGACTTCGCAATAACGATGCCTAGCTAGCGATAACTAAAAAGGAAAAAATAAATTAAAAGCTAAATAAACCTCTAAAAAAAGCTTTTATTTAAACGCTCTGAAAAGTATTATACACAATTTATAGGATCAAAAGAGCTTATCGCGAGGTTTGCGTAAGTACCTATGAATATTTTATAAAACTGAAGCATTGAATAAATTAAACGAAGTACATTAAGCTTCTCAATTTAATAGGTACTAGAAAAAGTCATTGTTAATTGGTAAATATAATAAAGACTTCGTTTTAACACAACAAAAGATATATAACATTTCATCATTTCTTAACTGGCGTAGCATCTAGATCAGCTGTGGGCATTGAATACATTTTTTCAAACTGCTCCTTCTTGTACTGTTCTTCCAGTTTACAAATATTCCTGCAGCAACATCGCAATTATGAAAAATATATTAATTATTACTAATTCTAAATTATTTAAAAAATATCAAGTGGTCTAAGATTTCATTACACCTGAAAATAATAACTGAGTCCTAAAATTAACAAAATATTGCATGGAAAACTTATTCGTTGAGAATAATTTTTTTTAAATATTGAAATTGTTTAAAACCATTAATGTAAAATCTATTAAATTAAAAAGTAACTAATTCATTACAAACACGTTGTAATAATTTGTGCAAAATTGTATAAATAAAACATGTCTTTGATTTATTGCAATCTAGCGCTTGTAATGGTTATTCGCGTATAAACTAAACTTATGTAGTCCTGCAATTAAATAATAATAAATATATAATTATAGTTTACAGTTTAGTTGTGTACTGAACGTGTTTTGGATATTCTTCGTTTCGAACATTGAACATTAGGTTGAATCCCTTCCAAATTCAGACGTTGTCTAATAATCATCTTGTATAGATGTATAGAAACACAAAATACAACAAACAAACGCAAATTATGAACTGTGGTTTTAACGAAGTCATAAACTTGTCAAGAGTAATTCCAAGATACATTACAAACAGAGTTTGTTGAGATTATAATCATTCTCATTACGAAACATCTATGAATGTTTAATAAAAAATGCATTTACTTGTATTTCAGATTAGCCCACTGCTTCAGTTTTCTTGCAACATTTTTGTTTTTGGCCATGTAAATCTGATAATCTTTCTTGTGCAGTCTGTATACTTGCGTAGTTTCTACAGCCACTACCGTTGTGATGGCTTTTATCCTGAGCAGCAAACTCACCTCGCCAAATATGTTGCCATCTTGTAGGTGAAATACCTGATGATAGAAGGCACCTTTTTCAGATCATAAAACACCTACTAGGGTTGCAGGACTTGCACACTTTGTGGCTCTAAAGATGCTCGAAATAAGTACAATAACATGGCTAGAAAATCCTATGCTCTTAATAAAGCCTTTTTATCTACAGGTGAGTCAAGCTCAACGCCTCGGACCAGACGATAGCACTTTCCAGAAAATTAACTTTGCGAGTGTATGTACTACATTTATAAATAATGACTTTCATAATGATAAAAGCGTGACATATCAAATTGTTTTTTTTCAAATGGAATCCCACGACGACTAAGACAAGCAATATATCGGAACTGGGCAGTAGTAGCGAATTATAATTTTGGGGGTGTAAATGTCACCCAATGAGGTATTTTTTTTTGATCATGTCACGTCCGATTCAAAATTTTTAATGGGGTACCCTGTATATTTGTGACTTTTTGTGTTCCTCCCGATAAAAAAATTCCAACAAACTAGCACACTTGGGGTCTAAAATGATTAATTCAAGAGCTACAGGTACTACAGGATGGTACCACAGTTAAATTATTTTGATAGTGTTTCATAATGGTAGGGGTACAGTCCTTTAGGTACCTGTAGCTCTTGAATTAATCACTTTAGACCTTTGTTGGAATTGTTTAATCGGGAGGAACACAAAAAGTCACAAATATACAGGGTGTCCCATTAAAATTTTTGAATCGGACGTCACGTGACCAAAAACAAATATCTCGTTGGGTGACACAATAATAAGAAAGGATACTATTTTCGCTCTAATTTACACCCCCAAAATTATAATTCGCTACTACTGCCCAGTTCCGATATATTGCTTGTCTTAATCGTCGTGGGACACCCTGTATATTATTGCATATTTAGATTCTTGGGTTAGTCCTAGCGTGACTTTATGTCTCACATATGGGACTTAAAGCGAACCGTTCAGGTGCAAATCATAATTTTTGGTATAACTAGATATCAGAAAAAAATGAATATCGGAGCGATTATAAAACTTAGAGGGCTGTAGTTTTGCCGAGTCACTAAAAGCTATTTTACACGGTCAAGAGATCGATGAGATTTATGACCTTGAAGAAATTCACGAGGAAGTTGACAAACAAAGAATCCTATAATTTATGGTCATTTATAAAGTTCCACCAACATACTACGTAGGGAATTTATATCACTAATATGACGCAGACCAAGACCTCCCATTGAAAAGTTTTTTCGGCAGACCCAAATATCCCTAGAATTCCCCAAAAAAATTCAATAAAGTAGAACATCCTCTGATTTGTCAATTTCATAAAGTGGTTATAAGAATGAAATGTGTTCAGCGTTTGAGGTATCGCCGCGAGCAAATATTTTTTGCCAGTTGACGGTATACAGGGTGGGCCAATAGTGCGTGGACGGAGGATTGTGGGCGTACTAAAAAATATTTCAAAAATCTGTCACTTGGTCATGGTTACGACCCTTGAGGGCTATAACGTAAAAATATTTTCACTTAAATTTTGACGTTTATACAGGGTGATTCATATCAAACTTACATTTTTTTGAATGGAACCCTCTATATATTATTGCATATTCGGATTCCTTAGTCAATTCTAATGTGACTTTATGTATTATACATGGACCTTTAAACGAACCGTTTAGGCACCAATCACCATTTTTGGTATAAGTAGGTATCAGAAAAAAATTGAATATCGCTGCGATTATAAAACTTAGAAGGCCGTGACTTTACGGTGCGACTAAGTATGAAATGCGTCACCTAAGGTCAGACGGCTAAATTTGGATTCTTTTTGTACTTGGAGAAATCAGTAGATTAATTAAGGAAACTTAAATCACAGATAACTTGATTTTTTCAAATTGAAATGCCTATTTTCGTTTAAAGGATCAAATGTAAAATTTGATTACCTTTCTAACGATATAGCATTCTCGGTATCAATCTTCTTTGGTTTTCATTTTATTTCAAATTTTATGTCAAATCGGTGTTTTTCAATTTTCCTGCGTGCAAGCAACCTAGTAGGCCATGAAAAATAAACAAAAGGTCGTTAATATGGAAGGAAACAACTAACTTAGTAGAAAGATGCAAACAAATTCGAGTAGCGAGGCAAGAACATGAAAATTTCTTACAACACATCAGCTCTAACCGGAAACAACGGCGGCAAGATATCTAATGTCAATGAGTAGCTGGGGTATGACAGAAGTGTTTGTTTTACACAGCCTACTAGCTATTGAGGTCTACTAGAGATTGGCAACTTTCCAAAAAGATTAAAAATTTTGAAACAAATAGAAAACTATCAGCGATTTTTGCTTACAGTCTAACATGTTTAGAATGAAATTTCACATTTAATGGGATAAAAAAATAGTCATTTCCGTTTAGTTAAGTCGAAAGTAAAGATATCTCCAACTGGAGGATTCTGAACATCTATTGAAATAATTGCTAGAATTATTTACTACGCTATGTTGTAACTGTGATTATTTCATGTAGTTTTCTGCAAACTAATTTGTGTTTTACAATTCAAACAGACTGCAATTCAAGTTTCATTTTCCGCGATTTTGCTAATAAGCAGAAGTACCTACCGAAGAATTTGAAGGGTTCCAGTCAGAGGTATCATTACTTTTGACTTACAGAAATGGCTACTTTTTTATAGCAATAAATGTGAAAATTTATTAAAATTTATTCAGAAGACATAGATATTCTACTGCCAGCAACAATCACTAGTAGTTTTCCTTTGATTAGATATTTTCTTACTATTTTTGGAAATTGGCTAATAGCTAGTAGGCTGTGAAAAATGAGCTTTCTTGTTACTGCTATTGTTTCTGGCTAGAGCTAATATGTTGTAAGGAATTTTCGTAATCTTGCCTCGCTGCTCTAGTTAGTTTGCATTTTTCTACTAAGTTAGTTGCTTTCTTCCATATTAACGAGCTTTTGTTTATTTTTCATGGACTGCTAGGTTGCTTGCATGCAGGAAAGTTGAAAAACACCGATTTGACTGAAAATTTGAAATAAAATGAAAACTAAAAAAGACTGATATCAAGAATGCTATATCGTTAGAAAGGTAACCAAATTCTACATTTGATTCTTTAAACCAATATAGGCATTCCCATTTGAAAAAATCAAGTTATCAAGTTATCTGTGATCCTTAATTTATCCTCTGATTTCTCCAAGTACAAAAAGAACTCAAATTTAGCCGTCTGACCTAAGGTGACGCATTTCATGCTTAGTCGTATCGCAAAGTCAAGGCCTTCTAAGTTTTATAATAGCTGCGATATTTAATTTTTTTCTGATACCTACTTATACCAAAAATGGTGATTTGCGCCTAAACGGTTCGTTCAAAGTTCCATGTGTGATACATAAAGTCACACTAGAATTGACCAAGGAATCCAAATATGCAATAATATGTAGGGGGTTCCATTCAAAAAAATGCAGGTTTGATATGAATCACCCTGTATAAGCGTCAAAATTTAAGTAAAAATATGTTTACGTTATAGCCCTCAAGGGTCCCTACCATGATCAAGTGACAGATTTTTGAAATATTTTTTAGTAAGCCCACAATCCTCCGTCCACGCACTATTGGCCCACCCTGTATATTTTTAGTAGGGATTATTGTAAATTGGCCATGCGGGCTGTAGTTTTTTTTTTACTTTTCCCTTTACCCCGCAAATGCGTTATCCTCAAGCAGTTTACTATAACCTCCACTTAAGAATCAATACTCAGAAGCTCAAGAACAATGATCAAGAATTGAAAAATCGAGACCGCCTACGAAACTTCAAATTTCAAGCTTCTTATTTCAAGACAATTCATGTCCAGTTAGTGTGGAGGATTTATTTACAACTCGTCACTTATGTTTTCACTATTATGAAGGTAGGTACATGTTTTTTGATACCCGGTATTATAAATATAATAAATACAGGGTGTAACTTTTAAGGATGTCCACACCTATACCACCATGTAGATCTCGCTGAGCTGATCATTTTTCGATAAGCAACATGGGTCCAAAAACGAACCGTTACGGAGATAACGCTACCGAAAGTTATCCTTGCTGACGCTTGAAGTTAGGCAATTCATTCAACGCCTCGTAATTGGCAGAGGAGAGAGGGGGTTACGGATCAGCTGCTAAGACAGCTTGTCAACATTTAATCGTCATGGCCAAAATGTCAAAAGTAAACCAAAAAACAAAACAAAAAAAACATTGCAAAAAACAACAACAAAAAACACCGAGATCAGTCAAAAATCAGTGAAGGAGAGGCTCCACGTGGCCATCGCCTTCTTGCTCGCACAATCTGGCTCGATGGATGACCGATGCAGTGGCAGCGTTGATTACCTGTGGCTGCTCCCTGACGTGTCCAGCTGCTGCAACGATGCGTGCAATCAGCTCTTCTGCTGTGTGCGGTGCACCCCCTTGGTAGACAAGTGCTTCCAGGTGGCCCAACAGGAAAAAATCCAGGGGATTGAGATCCGGAGACCGCGCCGGCCACGCTACTGGCCGCAAGGCGTCGAATTAATTGCCTAACTTCAGGCGTCAGAAAGGACTACTTCCGGTCCGGTAGCGCTATCTCCGAAACGGTTCGTTTCCGGACCCATGTTGCTTATTGAAAAATGATCAGCTGAGCAAGATCTACACGGTAATATATGTGTGGACATCCTTAAAAGTTACACCCTGTATACATAATTAAGACAGTGGGACTTTAGTGTCCTTCGGTGCGTTTACATTGCATAGAAAGCTTGCAATAATCTCTTTTTAACTTTCATTATGCTCCATTAGGCTGAAAGCCTATGGCGCTCTAGAGGCGCTGCGAGAGGACAAGTGTCGGTGCACGTTAGATTTGAAACGCTGCAGGTTGCAGGGAAACAAATTTCCTGGCAACTCATTCCACAGCGTCGAAATTCTACAAAAGAAGGAATGCTGGAGGAGACTGGTTCGGGAAGTGGGGACCTTGACCTGGTAAGGATGAGCTCGCAGAGCCTCTCTAGTGTTTCTTGATAGGACGGCCTTTGGTGATATTATCTTCTCCTGAACATCTTCCGTGATTGAATCTCTAAACCAGGGACTCCTTAGATGTTCTATGATGTAGAGGTCCTTTGTGAGGTTAGGCGTATCGATTAGTCTAATATACCCTGTTACCCGATACTTTAAACTGTCAGCCATGTCAACAGCGAACAGCTGTTTGGCTAGTGATAACTAAAAATACCCCAGATTGAGTCTTGACGTATCAATCTTAAGCTTTGAAGGAATGCAGGGCTGTACTGAGTGGAAGTATTAATAATAACAAGTAATTGACACTTGGTGACGTTTCCGTCTATGCTCTGAGGTCTATGCTTATTTTTACATTTTCTCGGAAAATCCGGCATGTCTTTCAGTATATCAGTATGGCTGGTCTGAATGATGATGATTAGGTACGCTTTAAATGAGGTAAGAATGAAGATAAAAGCATTATTAGCTTAAGCTTCACTTGAACTACCTTATTATATTAATCTTACTCCATGTACTTACTTTATACTTTTCTCCAATTGCACCTTGTACGTTTCAACCAATAAATATCTCACTAGTGATGCAAGCTATCCATTGAATCGCCCTTATTGCTAAATACAGGAGTATTTTGATAGTCTCTGACAATATACAAATCAATAAAATAATCTATTTCCTTTAACTAACCATTTTTGCTGCGAATTTCTGGATTTTGAAGCAATTTCCTGTTTACAACAATAGTCATTACTTTTGGGCAAGTATTCAACAAGAACATTACTAATACGGTCCTGATCGCAGGATTGCCAATCAATACTACTAGTAAAAAATTAAATTTGAGATACACTTCTTCGTCAGCTGATACCTATCAAATATACGTCAAGCCAGTTTAAAGCATCAGGTAACAGAGTATAGTTGGATTAATAGGTCACTGTGATAGGTTATATTGTCAAAATGTATAGTGTTCATGTCATAATCATGCCAATCACGGTTTAACCTTCGAGGGTGGCAGTATTTGTATTACACTTTTACGAATAAATGAAATTGCTCTTTTCTGGATAGTGTCCAGATGCTTTAGACTTAGAGAGTACTTTCCCACCTGAAAGGTGACCATCCGATATAGTACCTCTTTCCCACTTTTTGTGTAGGTAGCTACTGTTCCGCTGCTTATGATGTAGAGGGCGTTGGGTTCATCGCCAGCCCTGAAAATGACGTCTTTAGGTAGAAAAATCAGAGGAGACAGTCTAGCCACAATCTGGTCGACCTCCAGTTCGGTCAAATCACTGAAGGGCGGCGTTGAGTTGATCAGGTTTTTGGAGAAGTGCCGGTTTACATCATTTTTCAGCTTCACTGAAACAAAAATTCTATTAGGTCAACAAAAGGTTCTTTCCAACAGCATATTTTGTACCGTCCATTGCACCGTCACGAAACTGTTCGGATCGTTTGTGCGTTGATTTTGGATGGTTTCGTGACAAATAGGAAAATCTGTTGGAACGGTTCCTTCTCTTATTTCACTGGACTCGTGTCAGATCTGACAGCTATCAAAAAAAGCTAACCCTCGATTTCATTTCAAAAGCCACCGTCAAAAGCCGAGACGCCAAGAGCTTTATTAAAATTGATCGGGGCCTGAGTTTTCTGACGATGACTTGGTGTTAGTCTATCAACCACAACCGAAAAATGAGAATTATTTGGGTAATTTTAGCCATGAATAATGGTTGGCACTCACAACCAGGTATTCCTGTAGCTCTATAAATAAAGAATCTGGGTTATGTTTTCCATAAAAATTACCGAATTTATCATAACATACCACGTATAACATTATTGTTTGATTCCATTTACATTTTTGGATTTGGTGAAGTTTCGGCCAACAAACGAGCCAGCTAAACAACAAGCAACAGCAAAAACAAAAGAAGCAAAATCATATCACACTCAGTCTCAACACTCAAGACTCAAGGAAGCAAGAGAACAGAAGGCGCATAGAAATGACAAAATGAAATTGTGCGCCAAGCGGGCGATTTACTTTCATGTCAGTCCTCACAGTCCCTACTCTGGATCAAGTACCGATTTGACCGTACAGAAACCGTCCCAGGAACGGTAACGAAATCTGTTGGAACGCTTTATGGACCGTTTCATGAACGGTCACAAAACGTGTTGGAACACATTTCACGTTCATGTCCGTGACGATACATTGTACGGTATTCAGGCCTGTTGGAAAGAACCTTATTACAATATGCCAGAACCCAGAATGTTCACTCATCGGGTGCTGGGTAATACAAAAAGGTAGCAGGTAATAGATAAATAACTGATCTAAACAAATTATTTCCTCCATAGAAGATTTGGATATAACTAGTTCAATTATCAAATCAGTATTAATAGTATTACAATAAAATTATGAAGGTTTTGCAGAATTTTCCTTAAAAAATCGGAAATTCTAAAGGCTAAAAGACGTTATTACCTTGAATATACAGGGTGGTTCAATAAGTGCGCGGTGCTCTCTAACGGCCTTACCGTTTAAATTAGAAGAAAATGGCTTAGATAAAGAAAAATAGAGTAGAAAAGATATTAAGGATGGCGGAAATCCGGATATACCGGAAGTAGGTATCAACTTCCTTATTTTAAATCGAACACCCTGTATATTATTATGTTTTTGAATCCAACATCGATTTTTAGGTCCACTTTGTTAACCATAGTTTATATCTACGAAGCCTATTTTCGAAATTATTCAGCAAATCAAAAATTTGACGTTTGTAGTACTTTACAAAAAATGTTAATATCTCGGAAAATAAATGCGACAGAGAGATGCGGTTTTCAGTTTTAAAACGACCAAGCAACATACTTTGGTTCAGTAACGACATTGTTTCAAATACGCAATAAATCAATAAACAAGCAATTTTCAAATTTGGAAAGTTTAAGACGTTAAAAACTTTCAAATGGGATGGTATGATAAGTTTCACATCGGTCGATGGAAAATTAAATTCCTTTTCACTTTTATCTAGGATTATGAGGTTGTATCTTTGATGATTTTTAAAATATTTGCGATTTCATAATTATTCCGTAGAGGCGCGTAGAAATTGAAAAAATCGTAGGTGGCGTGGCTCGCAGACGAAACAACTGGTAGGAAACCTCTCATCCAAAGTGTTTCGGCCTCGTAAGCTTAATTCAGATGCACACGATATTCGACGATACAATAATGGTACGAAACTGTTCCTATTGGTTGTAATATTCAAAATGATGTCAAATCAAAATATTTCAACCAATAGGAACACGTTCGTACCGTCGCCTTCGGCGTCGTATCATCGGATGTCGTGTGCCTCTGAATTAAGCTTAATACTAAAATGTGCATTTGCTCAATCTAACTGTAACCAAATTATTCTTAAAAACTCCAGTGGTAAATTTACCAGGAGGTCTTCCAAATTTTTGTTCAGAAAATTTTGGAAAACATTAGTTTATTATGCGGTTTCCAATAATACGACCCCAAATGTTTAGACTCTATGCTGGTTGTCAACAAACCTCTCAAAATTTGGACTTACATCGGTCTAAAAATGTAAATTATGCTAGTTTACATGACCGTTAAAAATAACGGTGGAGCTAGATTTCATAAGAAACGTAGCTTCGTTCGTAAGAAACACACTGTTAAAAAGCTGTACTCGAGCATGACCCCAATTACAGAAATTCATTCTGTTTTCAAAGTCTTGTCTTTCAAGTGCTTGATTTTGCTTGATTTTTAAAATGAAAATTTGGAAAACCTGCTGAAAAATTCACCACTGGGGTTTTTAAGAATAATTTTGTTACAGTTAGATGGAGCGATCGTACATTTCAGCATTAGAAGCTTTGGATGAAATGTTGCCTGCCAAATGTTTCGTCTGCGAGCTACGCCACCTACGATTTTTCCAATTCTTACGCCCCATTACGGAATAATTACAAAATCATAAGGGAAAAGTGAAAGGGAATTTAATTTCGCATTCACTGATGTGAAATTTATCGCACCATCCCATTTGAAAAAAAAAAGTTTTTAATGTTCATACTTACTGGTGAGTGTGAAGTAACGTGTGGTGTGAAAGAGCTCCGTAATTAAATCCAAAATTCAGGAAGATTACGAGCGTTTAATACCTAACTGAACACGAAAT
Source organism: Callosobruchus maculatus (assembly GCA_951848785.1). NCBI lineage: Eukaryota > Metazoa > Arthropoda > Insecta > Coleoptera > Chrysomelidae > Callosobruchus > Callosobruchus maculatus. Next base: position 1,061,092 of record CATOUR010000180.1, read on the forward strand.
CAAGGAAGTAAAGTGCAACAAGCTAACTGAAGTAAAAAGCAACTAAGGTAGGATAAAATAATAATAGATTATAATTAATAAACGATATAAATAAAATCACACCGATAAAAACAAGGCTTCCGACGGGTCGACCGGGGCCAGGTTTTTTCCGCGGTGCTGATAAGGTAACAAAAAGTACCAAAGAATTCCAACAAATACGGCAAGAGTCAGGCTAGGCTAGAAAGGAGAAACAGGGTCGGAGTAAGGTTTAAATACAAATAAAAATATTACGGAGAAAATACATGGACAGAGATAGCTCAGAAGATAGAAAAAGGAAAAGCGACAGGGAGGAGGAAGAAGAAGAAGGTGATAAGGCATTTAGGAAAAGCAAAAAAATATTTAGATCGCCACTAAAACTCCCAAAAAGAAATATGGAAGATAATCTAGAAAAGATGATGAAAATGATGGAGCAAATGGGTAAAACTATGGAAAATCTATCAAAGGAAGTAAAGGATATGCGACAAGACCAAAAAGAATATGCAAAAGAAATTAAAGAAATGAAAGAAGAAAATGGAAAGTTAAAGCAGGAAAACATCCAGTTGAAAAAAATGATAACGGACATGGATGAAAGGCTGGAAAGAATCGAAAATGAAAAAAGACGAAATAACGTTGTATTACAGGGCTTAGAACTAGACACAAACGATAAAGAAACGCTGAAAATAAACATGGAAAATTTTATAGTACGAGAGCTAGGAATAAGAGTAAATGTTACCGAGGCCATAAAATTATCGGAAAAAACATGCTTAATAAAGCTAGAAAATGAGTCAGCAAAGACAAAGATTATGCAGAATAAAAATAAGCTAAGAGAAAAGCATCAAGCAAAATATTTTATAAATAACGATCTGTCAAAGACTGATAGAGGTATAGCGAAGCAAATAAGGGTTAAAGCAAACGAAGAAAGACAAAAAGGAAAGCGAGCAAAAATAGGTTACAGGAAATTATACGTGGGAGACGAAGAATGGAAATGGAACACAGAATTACAACAGTTAGTTCTTATTCCAAAAAACTAATAATAGCAACAGGGGAATCGGAAACAAAAGATAAAATGAACATGGCAACGAAAAAGGTTAATGAACATATAAAACTACAAACATTAAATGAGACAGAACAAAGAAAAATACAAATTAATCTAGGAACATGGAATGTAAGAGGGATTTATGAGGAAGGAGCGATCAAAACCCTTATTAAGGAAATGAATGTATATAAAATGGACATAGTGGCGCTACAGGAGACGCATCTACCGGGCAACGGAATACAGGAAGTAGATAATTATATCCTCTTCAAAAGTGGAAGTCATACTAGGACTTTTGGAACAGGTTTTTTAGTACATAAGAATTGGAAAGATAGTGTTATAGATTTTGTACCGAGGTCAGACAGATTATGTAACATTAGGATAAAAGGAGAGAACGAAAACATGTCAATTGTAAATATTCATGCACCAACAGAGGAGAAAGATGAAGAAACTAAAGACATTTACTACGAAGAGATGGAAAGAGTAATGGATAATATACCAGGCACAGATATAATAATTGTCATTGGGGATGCAAATGCAAAAGTAGGGAAAGAAGACATATACAAAAAAATAACAGGAGGGCAGAGTAAACACGATGAAACAAACGAAAATGGACTAAGATTAATCGAATTTGCTATAGAAAGAAATATGAATATAATGAGCACCCGCTTCCCAAGAAAAGACATTTATAAAGGTACATGGATAATCCCTGGCAGAAATGACACAAATCAAATAGACCACGTGTTGATACAAGAAAAATATGATAAATTAATAACAAACGTAAGAACGTATCGAGGCGCTGATATAGACTCAGATCACTTCTTGGTAGGGGTCAAAATAAGATATAAAAAAACAGAAAAAAGAAAAGGAAAAACAGGTAAGCAGACATTTTATAACATAGATGACTTGAAAATGGAAAACATTGCGAGACAGTATGCAACATATATAGAAGAGTATCTCTATGAAGGTGCAGAAAACAAGAATTTAACCATAGAAGAAAACTGGAGGAGAATTGAACAAGGAATTGTAGGTGCCACAAAAAGGAATTTGAGAAAAAGGAAACCAGAAGGAACGAAAAAATGGCTCGATGATGAATGCGATAAAGAGATACAACAAAAAAGGCGGCTTAGGCAAAAGATGCTTCAAAACAGGGACGACAATATCATTAGAGAATATAATAAGCAAAGAAAAAAAAGTAAAACAACTGTGTAGGAAAAAAAAGCGGACATTCTTAGAAGACCAAATAGTAAAAATAGAAGAAGAGTATCAGCAAAAAGAAATCAAAAACTTCTATAAAGACGTAAAAGACATAAGGAAAGGTTTTCAAACCACATTTACATATATAAGAGATAAAGATGGTAATCTTATAGGAGACGAGGAAGAAAAAATCAAAAGGTGGAAAGAATACTTTGAGGAAATATTAAATGCAGGGACAAATGGAAAGGACCTTGATGTAAAACAAGAGTCAACAGAGGACAGAGCAATACAAAGTTGTAATGACAATACAGCAACCCCATCAAGAGAAGAAGTGGACGAAGTGATAGAAATGATGAAAAATAATAAGAGCCCTGGAGAAAACGGAGTAACAAAAGAAAACATAAAATATGGTGGTGAGAAATTAAAAGAAGAAATCTACAAGCTAATATGTCAAATTTGGAAGTCAGAAAAAATGCCGGATGCGTGGAAAAAAGCTGTTATACTACCTATATATAAGAAGGGAGACAGAACAGCCTGTGAAAATTACAGAGGGATCTCTCTACTTGACATTACGTATAAAATCTGTGCATCAATTATAAAGAGAAGGTTAGAGATATTCATGGAGAGACTGCTGGGTGAATATCAAGGGGGCTTCAGAAAAGGCAGAGGGACAACAGACCATGTGTTTATGCTAAAGCAAATTGTCGCAGGATGCTATGAATATGACATACCGGTCCAAATGTTGTTTGTGGATTTTAAAAGAGCATATGACTGTGTCAAGAGGTATGAACTTATCAAAATATTGAAGGAGTTAGAAATCCCAGACAAGCTGGTAAGATTAATTAAAATGACATTAGAGGACACACAGAACACAGTAAAGGTGAAAGATAGTAAAAGTGATAGCTTCAGAACACACCAAGGCCTACGTCAAGGCGATCCCCTGTCGACAACCCTCTTCAATTTAGTGTTGGAGAGCGTAGTAAGGAAAGCTGGTATCAACAGGAAGGGGATAATATTCAACAGAAGCCACCAATGTTTGGCCTATGCAGATGATGTGGTCCTAATAGCAAGAAATCGGAAAGAGCTGGAAGAAATAACCCTACAATTAATGAATGCAGCAGAAGAAGTAGGAATGGAATTTAATATCAGTAAAACGAAATTTATGGAAATAAAAAACAGAAGCGGAAGCAGAATTAACACCAGTTTGAAAGTTCAAAAGCAAGATGGGACAAAGGTAGATTTCGAGGAGGTGGATAATTTTATGTATTTAGGTGTATTAATTGACAATAAGGGACAGGAAGAAAAAGAAATAGATTTAAGAATAGCTAAGAGTAATAACTGTGCAGGAGGTTTAAGAAGAATCCTTAAATCAAAGGAAGTGTCCAGACAGACAAAAATAAGAATCTATAAAACAATATTAAGACCAACCCTAACCTATTCATGTGAAACCTGGGTTATGACAAACAAAATAAAACAAAAATTGGAAATTTGGGAGAGGAAAATATTAAGAAGAATCTTTGGAGGCAAGCATACAGAGCTAGGATGGGAGAGAAGAATGAATATAGAATTGTATGAGCTATTTAATGAAACACCCATAAGTAATTTTGTGAAATTAAGAAGATTGCAGTGGCTTGGACACTTGGAGAGGATGGAACAGGAAAGGGAAGTGAAACGAATCGCATGGAGAATACCGGAAGGAAAAAGAAAGAGAGGAAGACCAAAGAAACGATGGAGAGAGGCAGTGGAGGAAGATCTAGAAGAGAAGAAAATCCAGAACTGGAGGCAACAGGCAAAAGACAGGAAGAAATGGAGGGAAATCACAAGGCTATGGACCTAAAAGGTCCGCAGACAGCCTATATACATATACAATGTTCATACTTTTCAAATCTGAAAATTGCTAGTCTATTGATTTAATATTGTTTTGAAACAATGATCTTACTGAAACAAAAGTATGTTTCTTGCTCGTTTTTAAACCGATAACCGCATTTTTCTGTCGTACTGAGTGTCCGAGATATTAACATCTTTTGTAAAGTACTACAAACGTCAAATTTTCTAAAGATTGCTGAATAACTGCGAAAATAGGCTTCGTTGGTTGGCTATGGTTGACAAACTGGGCCTAAAAATCGATACTGAATTCAAAAACATAATGATATACAGGGTGTTCTATTTAAAAGAAGGAAGTTGATACCTACTTCCGGTAGATCCGGATATCCGCAATCTTTGAAATTATTTCCTACAAGTAGACCATTTGAAAATAAACTTTTTTTATCCAAGCCATTTTCTTCTAATTTAAACGGTAAGGCTGCTAGAGAGCACCGCGTACTTATCGGACCACCCTGTATAAGGGTCTGGTTATTATCTACAGGATAATAATTATTATAATGTGAGTGTTGGCCCTCAAGTCCCGCGTTGTATTCCAATCTGTTTTGCCTCAAACATGTATAAGTTCTTTAGAAATTATACCTGAATGGAGGGATTGCGTTTCCTACATCAAAAATAGAATATTTTGACAAAGTATTTTCCATTCAAAGGCTTGCCAGTCATAGGGTCAATATGGAGCTCGTCCACTTTTCACAATTTTCTGAGTAACCCGCCTGATTTGTATGCTGTTATATCATTTCATTATTTCACAGGAAAGATAATCATAAATATCTTTGACGCAATTTTGCAACGTGTGAGATTTTAATTCAAAGTACAGCTCGAAATGCACTTTGCCAACCCATTACTACTTTTAATAGGATGTGTCAAAGACACAGATTTATCACACGTTTTCGCATCAGTCAAAACAAATGTTCTGTTCGAAATTAAACTCTAGTAATTATCTTCTGTATAAGATTAACGAAATAATGGGTACCAATTTTTCAAGTGAATTGATCCAGTGATATTTAATTTTAGAAAACTAGTCATTCTTTATTAAGTGTTACGATAGTTTTATGATATAAAGGTTACGTAAAATGCATTCGGACATTCTAGAGGTTAAAAGATGTTAACACCTTGAATATACAATGTGGCCGATCATCGGCGGCGGAGGTTTTAGGGGGATAAAATACGTTAATTTTTATCACCCCTCAGAAGTAGTTTTTCTCCCACCATAATAAAAAGGCAACCATTTTGTTTTTTGTTTAATTCATGCGCGAGTGTTGTACCAATTTAGCCATAGCTACCTAAGTAACGTTCTACAAACACGAAATAAGTTTCACTCGATAGCCAAACATGTTGACCCAAATTTCATTTCATATCAGGGTAAATAAAAGTTAAAAGAAAATAATTATGTAATTTTTTGCGTTTTTTTACAATTTTAGTTTTTTGAAAAAAAATCTGAGCTGCTAACCCACATTTTTTTTTTATTTTTAGGGGATAGTAGATGGGGTTACCTAAAAAATATAGCTGTACATCTTAGCCCTAAGTAAACTAGTTAGAAGATATGATGGTTTGAATATGACCCTTTATTGTCTAATCCGGCAGTAGAGAAGGCAATAGTTGAACAAAACACGACATTTATTTTGGAAAAAAAAGAAACAAACCATTGTTCGAGATGTCGATCTTGGTGTTGCAGACTGTTGCTCTTAAGTCTCGTGTCCACGTGCAAGTAACTTACAATAGTTTTTGCAGCAAGTACGTGCTTGTTTGTCTACACTATCTTTTAGTTGTTCGCAAATTTAATCTAGGAAATTGCTCTCGCAATTTCACTTGGGCTTGATTGTTCTGATTCCGTATACACTATATAGATAAGACGTCGTATGCAAAATCTGAAGCTGCTGCGGTAGTTGTGATATATTTAATTAAAAAAGGAAAACAAGAGAAAAATAGTAAAAGGCGGAAAAATGTTGAGTGAGAAAGTGATACATGAACTTTAATGAGTCAAAGAAGTCCCAAAAGTACAGACTGCCATTATAATTTGTTAACCACACAACACTCGAGAATAACTACCACCAACAACCTGGGTTAAGTGCTTTATGGGACTGTTATTAATTATAGGTTCAGGTTCAGTAAGTCTTGTTGGAAGAAAGGTAACTAACACAAAAGAACATAAACATTTTATTTCTTAAACCACCGTTTACTAGTTCTTTGATTATTTTCTAGCTGAACCAAACATAAGGTACTGCGTCCCTTGCCCACTTTTCTTTTTTCGCATTTTTTTTTCTCCACTCTTGGTTAAGTTGCGTTCTCAAATTATGTAGCTTCCTTTGAATTTTCGCTGTAGAAGTATTAAATAAGTCGGCCAATTTTTGTAATGCATTCCGCTTTTTGAATCTGTCCTTAAATTCTGGAGTATGTGTAGTAACCGCTGGCTGGCTCAACAACACACACCTACACCTCCGGCGTCTGGGTGTTCACTACCCGCCGTTCAGTACTCTCAGGGCTGCCGCCCTTATGTATAGTACATATGTGCATGAGACAGTGTAAATGGGAAATCACATACTCTACATTCCGTAATTCAGGAAATAATTAAAAATTTTCAATTAAAAGACACGTGTCTTCTCTCGTCCAGTTGGGCTTCTACATATTTGATTTACAACACTCCTTACTGCAAGACTTTTGAAACAGGCTCGAAATTTTTGTAGCAAACTAATTTCCTGAAAGTAACCGTGTACACTATAAGCTCTCAGCCATAGGCGTAGTTAAGTGGGGGCTTGTGGGAGCTAAGCCCCCCAGGAATAAAACAATTCAAATCAGTAACGTTCTGCTGAATTTATTGCACCTAGGGCGGGGGCTTAAGCCCCCCCAGATCCAGGGACTTAACTACGCTTATCATCTCAGTAGGTCGCAAGTCCTTTATGTGCAAGTAATTTTGCTGCAATATATCTCTAATGACGTCGTGCACACGCTACGCAAATGACTTGTGAGAGTAACCGTAGCAATTTTATTTGCTAGTGGACGCGAGGCTTTACTGACACATGTTGCGTAGAGCGACTGATCATCGCTTTGTCGTTCCGTAATTCATTTCCGACTTGAATAATTTTGCTAATAAGATCAAGTCATGTTTCGCTATCGACTGAGATTTATTTTAAGTTTGTAGAACCTCTAGATGCTATGGCTATTAGTACAACACTCGTGTATTAATTGAACGAAAAACAAAATCGTTGCCATTTCATTATGGTGGGAGAAAAACTACTTTTGAGCGGTGATTTGTCGATAAAAATTAACGTACTATGTTATCCCCCTAAAGTCTGGTTCTTTTCTACATAATAATTATAGTGTGAAACATTTTACCTGAAATAAATCCTAGAATGCTTTCCTCTCGGAAATATTTCTTATGAAATTTTTCGGAGCAGAATTTCAACAGTTTTTCTTGGAGTTCGTAAGGGAAGTTGTTCATTTTCGTATAGGCTTTTATTTGATTTATCAACTCTAGGAATCTGATGTTCATCGATCTTGTTCCCAATATATATATTGCTAATACAGCTGAAAAATAAGTAATATTGGCCAATGACCTCGTAGTAGACGCAGCAGAAAAATAAGCAATATTTACATAAAATATCTGAATATACATGGCGCCAGAGATCCATAATGCCGGTTTTCCATTACACGGACGAAACAAAAACAAAACACAAACTGCTGTCGAGGAAAAAAAATAAAACTGCGACAGTTCGCAAACTTTTTGAAGACTGACGTGTTTTGCGACAGTTCGTGTTTTGTTTTTCGAGTCCCGCTCGGAAGCGGTAACATCAAACGGTTTCGACATGTTTTGAAACTCGAGTCTGTCTGATGGAAACGGTTGTGTTGTATTTCTTGGGAGTGTTCGACTATATTTCGTTTTGGTGCCCAGATTTGTACCAAATAGTTTACGTAACTATAGTTTAATATTAATAACGATTTCAGGTGGCGTTTATTCAGACAAAGCACATTTTCATTAAAGATAAATCCGACACATACGCGATTTTCTGCATCAGCTGTGTTGCATAACTGAGAGTCATTCCATGAAATTTAATGTCTTGGTTTCCTCAAAGGGTTTATAAATTACAGCCTTCATCTTCTCGAAACATTGCTTGATATTTAACGAAGGTATGTGTTCCTTACCAATTGAAATGGGCGAAAAACAAAACCAAAACTCGACCATAATTCAGTCCGCTTGATGGAAATAAAAGTTTTAAGTTTGTTTCAATTTCAGTTCAAGTTTTCCACCTTGAATTTTGCTAGATCGCTGTTATACGAGGTGCATCCAGAAAGTTACTCCGATGTTTACCCCTTTAAAGTAAACGTAGTTAGCTGTCAATTACGCATGCGTAACAGATCTATGACGGAGGAAAAATTAAGGATTATTAACAAATGACAATATAAGGCCTGTGGGATCTGAGAATGGACATGAACCAAGATTATCATATTTTAGAGGAACTCCACAGTTCTCAAGCTTAAATTCTTGATCGAAGTAATAGGAAATCAGTTGGAAAATATGATATCCTTATTAAAACGTTATGAAATATTTGATCGAAGAGTATTGAAATTTTAGTTGTGAAGAAATTCATTCTTAGACTATATTTCTTTAGAATGAGTATTGAAATCAAAAATATAATTCTTCAGATCAGAGATTCATAACAATGAATAAGTCTTCCACCTTGAATTTTGCTAGATCGTTTATACGAGGCGCATCCAGAAAGTTTCCCCGATGTTTTCCCCTTTAAAGTAAACGTAATTATACCTGGTTCGCGCAACATAGACATCGCATATAAACAAAGTCACATATTTTGAACGTGATAAGACGCGGCGAAGCGTTATCTCTCTAAAACAGGTACCGATTACAGGTCCGGATTAAGATATCACTTGATAATTATATCTGATTATCTGTCGAAAAGTTGGAAATTGACAAGAAATGAAAAATAATTAGATTGTGGCACAGAATATATATACAACATTAATATGAAATAGAAACACAATTTGCGTTCATTTAACAGTACTACAATAAAATTATAATATTGCATCCCCGCCTCAGAAGTTATAGATACGACAGCGTGATTGGATGCCAGCGCAACTATTTCAAAAATGGTTTATATGTTGTTATTTTAGGATTTCTTCACATAAAGATACAGTCATCAAGTTGTCCATATTATCTATTAGACAAAACAAAATATCTAAAATATAAGAAAATCGGAAAGTGAATCTACTTAACCGCAAAAAATTAGTGAAGAATCTGGTATACAACATTTCATGCAAATTCATCATAGGAAAAAGTGAACATTTTTATATCATTGGTGGAATTTAACTGCTCTGTCAAAGAGAAATTAATTATTAATATTGATTGCGGGAAGCCGAACAAAAACAGGAAGCAGCGATAACAAAGGGCCCTTGTTTGTTTTTACTTCTCACGCCGATAGGCGACGCGCGACGGCAGTATTAGAATCGATTGCAGTATACTTTTTCCATATCTGCCCGTAGTGATATGGTGTCAAAATTTCATCACAATCAAGATGGTAATTTCCAAGTTATAGATTACAGGTTACATGTTGTCTGGTTGGAATAGGCAGAACTGCTTTATTCTTGACAATAGCTCACTGGCAGCGGAGTAATTATCGAAAAACAGAAAATTACAGAATTGCATCATCAGTGTGAACGGAAAAATCATTTTGAATATGCACGAACATTTCTATTTAGTATTTGAAGTAGTTGTATGCAAGGTTGCTGATACTTTAGGAGTATGGTAAGGAGCTGTGTCCGTGTCAGACAATTCAGGATGTAACAAATTCAAATATCTACGCTAATAATATAATTATGTATCTTAATGCACAATCGATCGCTTTATTGCAAACACTAATGAAGTCCATTCCTGTTCAAGCGGCGGCGGCGCGGCGCCCCGTGCGTTGAACGGCTGTCTCACTCACACTTGCATGCAATTTTATTGGCTGTGTCGAGAGGCTTGACCAATTCGGGCCAGTAGGGTTAGCGGGTATTATCATTCAATCAGTATGGATACCGCATGACGACATACCTATCACGCATTGATCATTGTTTATACTACTTTCTTCCTTGGGCGAATCTAGTATAGCTGTCAATTACGCATGCGTAACAGATCTATGACACAGGAAAAATTAAGGATTGTTAACAAATGACAATATTAAGGCCTGTGGGTTCTGAGAATGGGCATAAACCAAGATTATCATATTTTGGAGGTACTCCACGGTTCTCAAGCTGTTTGTATTCTTGATCGAAGTAATAGGAAATCAGTTGGAAAATATGATATCCTTATTAAAACTTTATGAAATGCTTGTTCGAAGAGTATCGAAATTTTAGTTGCGATGAAATTAATTCTTAGTCAGACTAGATTTCTTTAGAATGAGTATTGAAATCAAAAATATATTCTTGGTTCAATTTAACCATAACTTCCTCATCAAGAAAGTTTTCTCAGAGCGACAACATGTTTTTGTTGCAAGTAAATCTTTCCAAGATTATCAGAAGTCTTGAATTGAGAATATCTTTTTATGTGTGTAGAATTGAATATTTCCGAAAATTTTGTTTTTCTCTCGAATAGTGTTCCATTTAGAAAGCTGGTAAGAATGCCCTTTATCGAAAATAAAAATTGTCTGCGTAACATAAGTAGTGTGTTTTTATTACCCATTGTTTTTTGTTTCTCATGGCCATATAGGTACAATAAAAAAACTTTAAATAAAAGGACGCAGGCAGAGTGAAGCAGATATCTCGCTGCTTTTACGAGTCGGCGCTGGTTAAAGCGAGCAACCTGCTTCACTGTGTACAGGGTGTCCCATTTTGGGCACTTTTACGGGGTATCTCGGCTATATTAGAAGATAGAGAGTTGCAGTTTTCGCGACAGTGTGCTACTTTTTTGTGATAGTAAAGATGCCGTCAACTTTTTTTTACTTTTTGAATCCTGACAATCTTGGGATATGGTCACTTTCAAAATATAAAATTTTTACGACGTTTCGACGCTTCTATTAGGCGTCATCTTCAGGTATTAAAACTAAAATAAAACATCAGAAATGTCAAACAGATACAAGATGACTAACATTCACAATTAATTTTTTTAAAAAACAAAATTACAATTTAAAACAAATAATTAAAATGCAACAGAAAACTTACATTATACCACAACAGTCATATGTATTTATTATGCCGGGTGGTGTTGGCAATTTGGTTTTCAGTGAGAGACTGGCGTGGTGGAACAAAAATGCTAAGCTGATAAAATACACGTTAAAAAATGTATACAAGTACAACTATAAATAATAAGCATCTAAGCAGTTATTACTCTACAAGAGAATTCCTACTCAAATTCGAAAAACGGAATCAGAATACATTTTTTTAAATAATAATGTCTCATTAAAATGACGAATATTGTGTTATTATAATATTGAGTAGATAGTGGGCTATGACTCATCTATTAAAAACAAAAAAGCAAATCTGTAAAAATCTTGCGAGACTATCAGCTTTTAATTATATTTTTATTAAATATAGCTTTTTTCTTTCTGTGTTTTCATTTTAATTATTGTCAATTTTCTATAATAATGGCAGCTTAAATACCCAGAGAGACAGCAACAGTTTTCAGATATATTTGCTCGTCTAAAAATATAGTTAGGTAGGGATCCTTTATTCAACCACGTCCTAAAACTTATTTCAAGGAGAATAGGGAGCAAAAAAGTCTCCAACTTGAACCAACATCTCTAAAAGCTCCTCAATGTTTTTAGTTTTTATTTTGATTCAAATTCAAATTTAATAATGTGTTGATATTCTTCTGATATAATATATGGTTTTAAGTAATATTTACTGAACATTATCACAAATAGTAGTTAATAGCGTATAAAATACAATTAAATAATTGAGTTTAAAAGTATTAAGTATCTTGTAACTTAATAATTGTTTACTTGGATATTGTTTTTAATAGATTAGTCATGGCCTACTGCTGCAAATAAAGTAAAAAATGAAATTTTGAGCGTAGTTTTCAGAAAAAAATCATACTAATATATATTTTTGAAAAGCTTGAATTATCTCCGTTTGACGAAAAAAATAATATACAGGGTGTTCCATTTAAAAAATATATGTTTGCTTCATAACTGAAAAATGGTTAGAGTAAGAAAAAACCAAACTACACCAAAGGATTCTACAGAAAAATTTTATAAGATCCTTTTTTAAACTTTTCAATAAGATAAAAGACAACCGAGATACGAGGGTGGTCTCAAAATCGATAGTTTTCGATTTCACCCTGTATCTCAAAAACCAAGAGGGCCATGATAATTTTGTTGACGGCATCTTTAGTTTCACAAAAAAGTAGCAGACTATTGCGAAAACCGCAACTCTCTATCTTTAAAAATAACCGAGATACCCCGTAAAAGTGCCCAAAATGGGATACCCTGTACACTAAAGATGAAATTACCCCATACTGAACATATTAACATTTTTCCAACGATGTAGGTCAGTATAAACATAACATATTCCTCTTCTCCGTACTTGGTGACGGGAACATACACTCCTGGAACAAAAGATAATAAATATAATATGCTGTGGCGCAGTCTGAAACAGACATCAAAGGTAATTATGTCATATACTGTCATTTTATTGTAGCGGTACGTACCGTACCATGACAGTACAATAGGGTGACAAAGTAACTGTTACAGTGTAAGTATTGCGACATAACTGTGGAACATGAAGAGACACAAACTAGCCATGTCTTTGTTGGTATGCATAATGCTCTGCAGAGTGTTTATCTTCGGCTCACTGTTTTATCACCCAAAATATATAGTTTCTATTTTTGTTGCACACGGGTGGAGCCCCAATCCGCGGAAATATTTTCTCAAGGTCCCAAGTCTTTAGTGAAACTTCGATATCCCTGTGTTGGATAGCTTTTGTCCACTCGTCTGCACAGCCAAATATTATAGCTGTTGTATTTGGCATCTCTACTATACTCTCTGAATTTCCTTGACACGTGATATTCTTATAACAAAAAAAAGTTCAAACGCAAACTGAGTGGAATTTTTGTAAGTACTATAGGGTCTATTATTATACCATGCTTTTAAAACATTTGTTTTGTAATTCAACCCTTAAAACTCACACACACCTTTTTTTTCAAATAACACCAAATAGTTTTGCCTACATAAATTAAATCCTTATTTTATTTAAATCTTGTAGTACCTTTGATTTTATACTCAAGCTTATTTTTTTCATAAAATCATAAGCATAACGTAAATAAAATAAGAATCTTTTTGACGGGAAAACATATTTAAAAAACTAACTGGGTTTTTAAGGGTACTTAATGACCTATAGTACATGCTTTCGAAAAGAAATGTCTTTTTATCTTTTTTTATTACGAAAATATTACACCTCAAATAAATCCTCAATTTATTTTATATTAATGATTTTTAAAGAAAATGGTTTGTGTATGAAATCAAAGGTACTACAAGATTCTAAATAAAATAATGAACTCATTAATGTAAGAAAAGCTATTTGGAACTATTTGGAAGAATAGTTGGGGGTGAGTTGGGGGTGTCTGGGTGACATGAAAGAATTGATGCTCTCTATTTCCGTCAATCGACCTATGGCGCACTGATGATCGCTAATAAGCGTGAAACAGCTGTCTGCGTACTGGTGGATTGACGGACGTATAGAGCAACCCTCCTTATTTTATTTATTTTATGCTTATGACTACGAAAAAATACGTTTCTCTATAGAATCAAAGGTACTACAAGATTTTAAACAAAATAAGGACCTAATTTATGTACAAAAAATTATTGGGTGCCATTTGAAAAAAGTTGGTGAGTTTTAAGGGTTGAAGTACAAACGATTTTTTTTGAAAGCACGGTATGATATACGCTGTAATACTCTCAAAAATTACACTCAGTTTACGTTTGAACTTTTTTCGCTTGTTCCGAGAATATCACGTGTCAAGGAAATTCAAGGACACCCTGTGCATAAGCTAAAGAAAAGCGGGAATAGGATGGACCCCTGGGGTACACCGTTGTTCGGCTTCATCGCCTGCTTTTAGGGTTTACTAAAGTTACTGAGAGTATTCTGTTACTGGCCATGCCCTCAACTAACGTTGTTGTCTTAAGCACGGTATCTGTCGTATGAGAGAAACTAAAATTTTCGTTTCTTGCTATGCTTCCAGAAAAAGGGGAAATGTTTTTATTAATTTGCTTTTCCTCCTTGTTTATTTAAAGATAAAAAAAGTGATGAATTCTAATACCAGAATAAATAATATTGATTGACAGCACTGTGTTTCAATTCATTCCCGACCCCATTACCAAACTAGAGAAAAAAAAAATCAAAAAATAAGTACATCAATAATTGGTTCTACCGATTACAGGGTGAGTTTTTAGTACCGGATCGGTCGATAACTCCACTACTGCGGAAAATAGGGGAAAAGCTGTATATAAAAGTTGTAGCCAAGGATATGCTCATTGCTTAGAAAATATTTTGATTATACAGGGTGATCCATAACTACGTGACGATGCAAACATTATTTTTTTTTAAATGAGACACCCTACATGTGATTCTAATACTACTAATAATTCCCCTTCCTAAAATATAAGGTATTGTAACAGTATACAGGGTATTTGAAAAGTTATAACCATTTTTATATACAAATTGCGACTAAGTGAACGAACTGTATATTGAAAATCAACGAATCAAAATTTTTTTTTTTATATTATATCGTCTGGTTTTAACAAAGGCTATAAAAAAGTCGCCGACGCATACTCATATACAGGGTGGTTACAATTCAATCAATAAAATAATCTTAGCCAAGAGATTAATTGTGAAGGACCAACTAAATTGGCAAATAACCGCAAATGACTCACGAGGATCGTAGTTAATCATGAATCGGTTGACTCACCTCTGGTTGGTTGGTGAGCGATGTAAGGCTGTGATCGCCCTTATTGGAGGTACACGCTACACACGGGGTGAAGGATATCACGCACGCACAAGTCAAAACGCGGGAGATTCGAATATACAAATTTTAAATGCTAAATGCCAATCGTAACCACAGGGTGAGGTAGATTGCAAAAACTAGATTTTCCCTCTTTATTTTAAATGTAATTCCCCATACTTTATTATACCAAAAATTTGCTTTTGTATGCCCTTTCATATTTGTATAGCATATCATATGCTTACATTTATCATTTTCTGAGATATTCCGATTTTTTTGCAAATTTGAAATATATCTTCTATTTGTGTAATAAAGTGTATTTATTTTGAGAAAGTGCTATTGAATTTTATTTATATTTAACGAACAACTAAAATATAAGGTCATAATAGTATTTCATGAAGTCAAGACCCTGAATTATCGAGATAACTATGCCGAGGAAACAATTTTATAGATGTGATACATAATTATTAGGCAGATCTATTAGGTAGGCTATGAAATATTAACTAACCCAGTCCGAATAAAACCATTCTTCGATGTTTCAAATGCATCGGTTTTAGAGTGCCTCCGTAGTTCCGTACTGGATATCGCTGTTGATAGTTGATATATTCTAGAGGTAAGTAGGCAATTTTTCAAAGATTCTCCTAAATACTATTTGTATTCCATGGAAAAATTGATTTTTAAAGCTCGGTTTTCACATAGTACTTTTTCAAAGTAAATAAATTTCAGTACACAAATAGAAAGTATATTTAAAATTTGCAGGTAAATAGAAATATCTCGGAAACGGATGGAAGTAGGTATAGAAATGCTATACAAATATGAAAGAGCATATTAACACCAATTTTTTGGTATAATAAAATATGGGAGGCTACATTTAAAAAAAGAGAAAATCTAGTTTTTGAATTCTACATTACCCTGGATATGAGTATGCGTCAGCGACTCTTTTATAGCCTGTGTTAAAACTAGAGGATCTTTTTTATTTTTCTATACAAAAAACTATTTTTGATTCGTTCATTATCAAGATTACGTTCATCTGGATATAAAAATGATCATATTTTTTAAAATATCCTGTATAATGTTACAATACCTTATATTAAGAACGGAAATGATTATTAGAGTCTAAATATGTAATAATATATAGGGTGTCCCATTCAAAAAAATGTATGTTTGCATCACCACGTAGTTATGGATCACCCTGTATAAACCAAAATATTTTCTGAGCGAGTAGCATATCCTTGCCTACAACTTTTATATACAAGCTTTTTCGCTATCTTCTACAGTAGTGGTGTAATCGACCGATCCGGTACTAAAAACTAACCCTGTATAAGTCTAGGATTGGTTCCTTATATTCTAACCTAAGATGCAGGCACTGCTCCTGAGGAATGACCTGATGTATTGATTGGCGAAAGGCATTTCAGCAACCCCATTCTGGTATATCCAGCTGAAGTTGTTATCTTCCTTGAACAGATAAGTTCTGATGATCCTGGATACACCCCAATGTAAGCACGCCATCCAATGGGTTATTATCAATGACACCGTGATACAGGCTATCAGGAACATTGGCCCTTTTAGATGCAACCTCAGATACTAGAACAAGAAATGTTGACAAGTTATATAAATAATAATAATAATAATGCATTTATTAATGGACAAAAAAAATACATATATGATACCAAAAAATAAAAGAATGTACTCGTAACATACAAAAATGCCCACTAACCTCAAGGGAAAGTTCACATCAAGGTGCTCTTCCACTCACCATTGCTTATAACATATCTCTCCATGTACAGACATGTTCTTACCTACTAAATACTATATTAAATTTACATAAACTTATCTAAGCTATATACATTCACTATACACTATAAAGTTCTTTTAGAGCTAATTTGAACCGTGGTGCTGATAATGGTTTAAGATAGTAGGGGATGGAGTTGTAGAGCCTATACACATTGTACCTGAAACTTCTTTCAAATAGAGCCGTTCGATGGTTAGGAATGGCAATGGTGTGCTTCGAACGAGTGTTGTGCTGATGTACCTCAGATCTAAAAGTTATTTTATCATACAAATAGTTAGGAAGCTTTTCACTCAGAATTTTGTGATAAAAACATAGCAATAAGAGTTCACGATATTTTTTCATACAAAGCCACCTTAAGTCCTTTAATTTATAAGTTACTCTATCGTACTTCCGGATTCCAAATATATAACGGACACAAGAATTCTGTACCCTCTGTATACAGGTCGAGTAAACTGGAACACCATAAGAAAACTGAGATAAAACTAAAGTTTCACACAGCATTCTTTTGGTCCGTAAATCTAGATATTTCCTGTGAGGATACAGCAGTTTAAGCGCAGAATATCCTTGTTGTATGCACAGCGCTATGTGATCACGAAACCTGAGCCTGTAATCAATGATGAATCCCAGATTTTTAACCGAATCTGAGAACGAGATGGGTGCCTTATTAATTTTTAATTTCAGCATATCTGCTAAGACGGTCCTATCTTTGCCAAACAGAATTACAGCCGACTTATTAGGATTCAATATTAGTGAGTGCTGGCATTGATTAAAGTATAATGTGTTAATCAATGGTGCTGGGCAGATATATATATTGTCGAGATCAGAGTTTATTCTATGTTCAGCTACAGCCCAGTCACTACCAGAGAACGAATGATACAACTGTGTATCATCAGCATACTATGAGTCTTGCAATATTCAATGAACTTATAAAATTGACTTGTATAAACTGTGAAAAGCAACGGCCCTAATATTGATCCTTGAGGAAAATGTACACAATATAGCCAATAAAGCTTAACAGTTAAATTTTCATAAAAATTTAACTAACAAAGATACAGGGTGTCCCAGGACGACTGAGACAAGCAATATATCGGAACTGGGTAGCAGTGAAAAATTATAATTTTGGAGGTGTAAATTAGAGCAAATGTTGGATCTTTTCTTATTATTGCGTTACCCAACGAGGTATTTGTTTTTGGTCACGTGACGTTAGATTCAAAATGATTGATGGGACACCCTGTATTTTTGTGAGTTTTTTGTGTTCCGATAAAAAAAATTCCAACAAACTAGCACACTTGGGGTCTAAAGTGACTAATTCAAGAGGTACAGGTACTTAAAGGACTGTACCACTACCATTATGAAACACTAGGAAAATAATTTAACTGTAGCGGTACATGTTATAATCAATGGTAGTAGTACATCCTTTAAGTACCTGTAGCTCTTGAATTAATCACTTTAGAGCCCAAGTGTGCTAGTATGTTGAAATCGTTTTATCGGAAGGAACACAGAAATTCACAAATATACAGGGTGTCCCATTAATAATTTTGATTCGAACGTCACGTGACCAAAAACTAATACCTCATTGGGTAACACAATGACAAGGAAAGACACAACATTTGCTCTAATTTACACCCCCAAAATTATAATTCTCTACTACTACCCAGTTCTGATATACTGCTTATCTTAATCGTCGTGGGACACCCTGTATATACTAAATGCACTGTAAACAAACAAAAATGAGTCTATGAATTTTTACCGAAGTTTTGATGTTATAATTATCTTCTTGAACAAAACTAAAAATGATAATAAATACTTACAATAAATATAATTATTTTACATAAGGGTTAATACTGTAAGCTAACAAAAATAAAATAAAATCTTTTATTTTAATTCGCGAATGTCCAAAATGTGACATTCCTTAGATCACTAGAGCACAGTTGGAGTTGATCAGGTTATAACCTAAAATTAACAGTTTTCGTTGACGTTATTTGAATTGAGCCTGCATAAAAAACGCGTATTGAATTGAGTAAAGTTAAGTGAGCTGAGATTATCTGAGACTTTGTGTAAAATGAATGCGGCTGAAGTTAACTAAAAAATTAAAAATATTTAGTCAATTTTTTCAGCGCAATGAATACAACAAATTTTTTAGTTCAACCTAATGATGTTCATTTTTCTCTTTTTGCAGGTAAGTCATGTGACTAGCAAAGAAACAGCTACACTGGGGGTAAGCACATAAAATACATATAAACGTAAAACAGAAAAAAAATTATACCAGTACTATCTAACAGGCTCGCAAAGTACAATGCGTCTATAACTTGTAGTTATAGTTATTGTGATATACCCTATGTATAGATATTATTATAAATATAGTTTAAAAAAAACAAAAAGACGCTTTTAAATAACATCGGACTAAAAAGTTAAAAACTATTTTTAAAATAAGCTTAAAACAATAATGAACGAAAAATACTAGTATTATTGTGAAATAGGCGTCAGGCGCTCGATTTACCAATAATATGACCCAAAGTGCCCACGCGATTTTCATAATCATACTAGTATTTTTCGTTCATTATTGTTTTAAGCTTATTCAAAAAAAATATTTTCAAATTTTTTGTCCGATGTTTTTTAATAGCGCGCTTTTCAGTATTTTTAAACTATATTTTTTCATACTTAAATCTAGGCCGCACAGTAAGACTGTCAGTGTCTTACTGTGCGGCCTAGCTTAAATGGTATAAATGAACCTGAAATACAAAATGCTCCACTTTACTGATATATGTATTGTGGATGGAATCATATTTTATTCAAGCCGGGTGCATTAACTGTATGCGAAATCGATCCCGTAATAAATAAACGCAAAACATCTCGAAAACCATCTGACGGTCCCCGATACTCATTATTACAATCATCCAAAGAAATTACTAGTTGACAACGAAGCGCTGCTTAAGTAGGCATAAGTGAGAAGTGATAATAATATTTGGCAGCTCCACTACCACGGCAACGGCGCCGAGAGGAGACCCTTTTTTGCTGCAGTTCTTATCAGGTCGTGCAGGCTCTCTACTTATTACTAGGAAATACATTTAGCGACGCGCGTATTGACCAGTATTGAGTTAGCAAATTTAGGCCCGGTTTCATAATTAAACTTAATTCACCATTATGTTTAATCCGAGCATTAGGAAATTAATGGTTTCCATAATCACTAACTGACAAATTAAAATGACATAATTGTCCAATAAGGTAATGGCTCGCTCTCGGCCAGATAAAGCGCATTATTCGAAAAATCAACCTATAAATCTGACATGTCGTTTGTATGACGTTTAGGAGTTGACACACACATATCAGAATTTCATTAAAAATTTATTTCACAGATTACATCGAGTCATAGCTGCTTTTGAGCACAATTGAAAGCAAATATTCATCTAATTGCATAATCTTTTCTTTATTCATCTGTATATGTATTTGTAGACGACTGTATTATATCCTCACTCATCAGGTACCTACCTTCTCCTGATTGTTCACTGTAAATTTGCGTTCTATAATGCTTTTGAATATTGCTACTGTACGAATGAGTAGCAGCTTCTCTTCTTTAGTAAAGTTACTACCACGCACACGTTTTGCTTTTTGTGGCTTTGATTCCTTAACTTTCTGTATGAGTACTAATGCTATAATAATATTGATAGAATTGCAAACACGAAAACTTATGTTACATTTTGACACATTCACGTTCATAGGTTGAGCAATATGTCATAATGTCGTTCAAACAGCACAAAATGTGGCATAAAACCTTCTTTCACCTGTACCAACCACATTTTATTGAGTGTTAATTAATTAACATTTCCAAATGCATTATGAAACGCGCATCACTTTAATTGAGTGATTAAGTTAATGAGTACATTTGCTAATCAACGCATTAGTGAATGATTATGAAACCGGGCCTTATTGAGTTCATATTAATATTGAATTAATATATTAAAATAGCTTTTTGGAGAAAGCGATTAGGGAGATGCAAACAATGAACGTGAACGTGAATTTGGAGGTTAGCCTAACTTTTATATTTTTATATTTGTTGAATTTTATCATACATATAAAATATACGTCGTACAATTTAGTGCTTATAGCACATTTCTTAACAAGTTATGATCGTTTACCTATATTTATTTGAGCTATAGGTTAACAGTTTCAATTTCTAATCATAGCGATAGCACAATATAACAATACTTATACTGTGTAAGGCTTTCGCGGCCATCGTCCAATGAATTTGTGGTTCTTGGGTTTCTAAGCCGGCGCCGTTTAGCGTTAAAGCTTGATGTTTCGCCACCACGAGTGGATGGCATCTTCAGAAGCTATTTCACTTCGGCAACTTCCAAAATACTGACGGCTGGTGAATCTGCACCTGTATTTATACCTGCTAATGGTGACGTGGCCCAACCAGGTAGCGTTGGTAGCCCCGCCCCTTCGCGATATGGTAGTGTCTTCAAGTCCATTAGGATGGGTGCCCATGCCCGGTTGACTTTCTGTGTTTCTTCTTTCCTATTGAAATTATTATGATATTTTTGTATTTCGATGGCTTCTCTGTGAAGTCTGGCATGGTACGAAGACGTTGCGGCAAGAACCCGAGTTTCTTCAAACTTGATCCTGTGACTTCCCTCCTTAATCGCATGTTCGGCTACCGCTGATTTGTCCGTATGGCCTAGTCGACAGCTAGCCTTATGTTTTGCAATTCTTGTGTTTATAGGTCGCTTCGTTCTTCCTATGTATACACTCCCACATGTGCATGGTATGCGATAAACCCCCGGTGTTGTGAGTGGGTCTCTTTTATCCTTCACCATTCTAACAATAGTTGTTTGATTTCACCCTCGCGATGACTGAGGTGGATGAGGTGCTTAAAGTTAAAATCACGTACTAAATTAAGCTTTGTTTGGAAATAGGGGAACAGTCGTGATAATATATAATATGTAATGTTTGAATATCTGTGCTAGAATCACAGTATGTGAAATATCGCTCATGACTAGTGTTAGTATATATAATTCAATTTATTCAATCAGATCAAATAATGTCATGCAGACGTACTTAGTGTGGTTAGTGCTACAACATGGTATAATATGAATTCTTCAAATTGATGGAATATCAATAGGACAACTAAAGAGGACGTATGGTTGCTTATTTGAGGGAATTGGGAATTTTTATGTTATTTTGCTGCCATTTGCTGCAAATCCCGTCCTAGTTGCATTACTGTGATTTGCAACAAGTAGGTGCCACTACTACCACTTTACATATCCTAGAACATTAAATATTTGAACAACTCTTTTAAACAAGTGGCGTGTATACTGGATTGTAGATTTTCTTAAGGATGAAAAGGCAAACCTATTAAAAGCCTTTTGGAGGCGCAAAGTAAGCAAGTGTATTGGAAAGAGTATAAAATTATGTGAAAGTCTAAGAGCCGATTTTATCAACACGCGGATTTTAACAAAGGTTTATACCAATGAGAGCAGCCCATTCAAGAACATGCATCTGTCAAAGTACTCTGAAAATTATCAATTTCTCTTGAAGTTTACCTCAAAAAGGCCAAAAATGACATGCTTTATATACAATCGACCATTATGAACCATCTAGTATCTTTTTCGATATGATTTTCCATCCTAAATGGGTGAAAAGTTGCATTTTCTTGTTTAACAAAGAGTTTAGCAACTGCTAATTTCAACCAATCAGATTCCAGAGAATCTGTACATTTGATCACTGGTTTCTTGATGTATCAAATGATGGCAAGAAATTCATATTACTGCATTATTTTTATAAAATAATAATGCACAATCGATAATAATTATAAATACCTGCAATATACCTATGTATTAGTAGAAAGCTGGGAAAAATAACATTTTATTGCATTTCGCAAATAGGCACATACGATTTCACAAGTGTGCATTATTGGTTGCCTATCCTTCTTAACCTTAACAGCAAAGCTTGCGATCTGGCAAAAGTATAACTATAACCTTATTTTTCCTAAATTAGAAACCTTTTGTATAGTCAGAAAGTGAATGAAGTGGGTTATATAAATGTGCTTCTGCACTACGGTGCCTTTTACGTAGTGCATTTACAATCTTTACATCCTCTGTGAATATTTCTATAAGAAGATCTATAACAAACATGCTTCCAGTCTACAATCAATCTGACTGCAATTGCAATTACAATAATTATAAGGTAAACATTAAAAATCTAGCATTCATTTGCAAATCAATCGCTTTGTTCTGATTTTCTGCTACGATTTTGATCCATGAATTCTAAAATATTTTTCCAGCTTTGACATTTTGTTTCCAATATTGATAAAATACTATTGGATGATACTTATTAACATAGCCCTCAATACCCAATAGAAAGCTTCAACAACAACAACATCCAATAAAAAAGCTTTGTCAAAGTCTTAGTTAAATATGCATGTTGATAAAATCGGGCCTAATAGTTATATTTCCTAATGAAAACTAAATAATATCTGTCCCGCCGCCCATGCTTTTCAAAAAAATCGACGATTGTTGGTCAGGATTAGTTTTTAAGGTGATTCATTCACAATAGTTATACTCTACTTACATCGTTAACTTTATTCATGAGGTTCACCACTGAGATCAATCGGACAATTTTCAGCAACATAAACATAGCGATTACAGCTTTGTACATCTTGCAGCCACTGTGGCAGAATTCTGGGTCGATCAGGTACGGCAACGTCATCGGATACGATGAAAGAAGATCACATATGAAGTACGGACTGAACACGTAATTCCTGAAAATATTTAGACCGGTAGAAATATAATTCTATAGATTTTTTCATAGAATTCTGGAGGGGTCTTCAATAATTTTTGCAAAGTATCGAAATACGCCTCGAAAACACGCCGAAATAGTGAACTGCTCCAGACTTTTGGTAATGGGTTATATCAAAGATCGTGTATTTGTAAATAATCTTCGAATACTAGAAGCAAAAGACGATATCCGGGGAGAAATTGACATAATACGGTCTGAAATGTTGGAGAAAATTATGAAAAATGCTTTAAAAAGAGCTCATGGAGGTGACCATTTGGTCAATATTGTTTTTAGTATGTAACATAACAAATTATTAAGTTTAAATAAATATTTTTCATTTATAATATGACTGTTTTTGAATTAATCTTAATTTCATATAAAAAAGAAATTTTGCGCCACCTTGTACCTCACAGCATACCACAACCAAACTTTATCGTAATCGGTAAAGCACTTACTGAGATTACGCTATTATAGTCCGGGATCCCAGGCCCATTTTCACTACTTACTACTAACAAGCTAATTTTGCGTGAGTAGCTTCATTTTGATGAGACGCCCAACTTTTTCCTTTACAAAAATTCTCGATTGTGGTAGCTAACAGGGGTGGCAGGGATGAAATATGTCAATTTGACGAATGTCAAAAATTAATTAATAATAATATTAAATAATTAACAGTTAGTTTTTCAACTAAATCTTAAGAATGTGATCAACCTTATTAGACAAAATGTTTGTCCTACAAAATCTATGGTTTGATCATATTGTCCCCCTCCATCCAACATGTACCAATAATAAGGTCATACAAATTTATTACTAAAAGCCTGATTTTTTCACTATTGCTTCGTTAATATTTATACAATTTGACAGCAACATTGTCCTATAGATCACGTGGTATGTTAACCCGGTCCTACGACCAGAAGTTGTTAATACCCATCGAGGTAGAATCCCATGGAGGCGCGATAACGTGGCTGAAAGCAGGTGCAAGTTGGCCATATTGATTCGGCACTTATGTCAAACAGCTGACGTTTCTTTGAAAATTTCGTGTTTGCTTTTTTTGAGTGTTTTTACCGACATTTTTAGTTATTTTTAAGTGATATTCCAGTGAATTCATAAAGGAAATAATGGTTTCATGTGCTTATCGTAGTTGCTCTAGCAGAGATGGCATGGATAAGAAGAAATCGACAGGAATTATATTTCATAGGTATGTATGCAAAAAAATAACAATGTACAGGACCGCATTTGTAATCTTTATCTCAATAAAGTGTAACGTATCGCAGCAATAATACAGTTGTATTATTCAATTGATGATGAATGTCGTCTCTACAAAGCCTGTTTTTTTCATATACTTAACTATGAATTTCGCATAAGATTGAATAATCAACCCAATACTTCATAATATTTAAATCATCATTGTAATGAATTTTCAAAATTATTTACATAAGAACGTAATCCGGCTCTGGCGATGCGTCCATATTGTTACCACACTTAGCCACGCCTCCTGCTACCGTTTTTCTTATGCGAAATTGAACCTTATAGCGTCTCCTTGGGATTCTACCTCGATGTTAATACCACAAGACCATTTTTTTTCAATACTAACTGTAGTACAAAATATCACATAATAGGTTAACTGTCAAATAATGTCCCATAAGGAAACAGGTATGTACCATTAGTTCGACAACACGACAATTGTCATTTTTCTACTTGTATTATAATTATAAAGTGTAATCTTTGCCGAAATCTATAAGAAATAACTTCATTAGCTACTGTGTTAAGTACAACATTTGATTTATTAGTTTCTAAGAAAAAACTTCCATAAGGAATTTTACTATATGGATGACTTCCTGCGATAATAATTTTAACTTGTTTGTTATATATGCATATTGTATGTTATTTGTGGTATATATGTTTGTTATATATTTAATGTATTGATTGTACTGTAAATTGTGTATACTATTTTTTCTTCATGTCTGACCTTCTACACAATGTTCTATACATTCTTCTGGAAATAAACGTCTCTATCTATCTAAATAATGCTGCTCTGCTCACATGTTGGGAAAAAAAAAACTGCTCAAGCAAATCTTTGCATGGACACCCTTATGGTCAACACGAACTTGGAATACATGATACACAATGCTCTGCAGTTAGTAATAAGGATCATTTCAGAGAGTAGGATCCGGATAACATACCAATCAATTTGTGGGACAATGTGGCTGTTAAATTATTTAAGTATTGACTAAGCTACCGTGAAATATAAGTTACTAATCATTTTTTATGAAATCCTCATTGATACGTGCTGATTTTGTTAAGACAAATATTTGTTTTATAATGTTGATTACTTCCTTAAGATTTGATTAAAAGGATCCACCGTTAATAATTTATTTTTGAGACTCGTTAAATAGACATACTTTATCCCTGCTACCCCTGTCAGCTACTACAATCGACAATTTTCGTATAGAAAATTGTTGGACGTCTCATCGCAACGAAGCTATCCACGAACATTAGATATAATAATATAATATAATAATAATAATATAACTTTATTTATCCTGGCGGGGTGTCTGACAGGCAGGTATTAGTCCCAACCAGTGAAGTATACAAATTATTTTTAAATCCGGGATTTGTACTACAACTTCTGAGCGTAGGACCAGGATAACATACCACGTGATTTGTAGGACAATGTTGCTGTCAAATTGTATAAATATTAACAAAGCAATAGTGAAAAAATCAGGCTGTTAGTAATAAATTTGAATGACCTTGTTATTGGTACATG
Source organism: Callosobruchus maculatus (assembly GCA_951848785.1). Taxonomy (NCBI): domain Eukaryota; kingdom Metazoa; phylum Arthropoda; class Insecta; order Coleoptera; family Chrysomelidae; genus Callosobruchus; species Callosobruchus maculatus. The sequence continues at coordinate 1,087,478 of CATOUR010000180.1, forward strand.
TTGGATGGAGGGGGACAATGTGATCAAACCATAGATTTTGTAGGACAAACATTTTTTCTAATAAGGCTGATCACATTCTTAAGATTTAGTTGAAAAACTAACTGTTAGTAATTAATTTTTGACACTCGTCAAATTGACATATTTCATCCCTGCTACCCCTGTTAGCTACCACAATCGAGACTTTTTGTAAAGGAAAAAGTTGGGCGTCTCATCAAAATACTCATACTCATACTCATACTCATACTCATACTTTATTCATGTTTTACACACAATACACATGTGTTTACACAAGTCAACTAACAAACATGTAAGCACTGCTGAGCAAGCAGTGCAGAATTGTAAAATCCAAAATGGAATATAAAATATTACACACAAACATATAGTTAAAAACAAACACACGTAAAAATATTAAAATATATGCAATTTAAAGTCGAAGATCACAGGTACAATAATCTCAGTCTGCTAGAAATTCAGCTACACTATAAAAGACCTTGCTAGTTAAAATTTGTTTTACTTTTTTTCTAAATTCTTCCATATGTAGCAATCGAATCTCGACTGGAAGCTTATTGAATAATTTTACGGCTAAAAACTCTGGCCGATTTTGGCACCTAGAAAGTCTACAATGTGATGGCACTAGCTTACCTCGCTGTCTGGTATTATAATCGCTCAGTTCGCCATGCTTTTTAAAAGCGTTCTCAAACTTTTTGACATATGTGACACTCTCCAGAATAAAAACCGATGGAAAAGTCAATATGCCTGTTTGTTTAAATGATGATCTACAGTCATCTCTATATTTGAGACCCGTTATTACCCTGATTGCCTTCCTTTGGAGTCCAAATACTCTATCTGCCGACGCCGCACTGCCCCACAACATTATCCCGTATGACATAACCGAGTGGAAAAGTGCGTAGTAGGCAGAAAGTATAGTCTCAATAGAGACACAATCATATAGATTTCGCAACAAGAAGACACAGCTTCTGAGTCTACTTGACACGGCATCAACATGAATGTCCCACTTCAGTTTGGGATCCAAATGTAGCCCCAAAAACTTGACGCTCACAGGGTTGGATACTTCGCTCATATCTCTTAGTGATAACAGCATCTTATGAGTTTTGTCATTGTTGAGCTTCAGTTTGTTGGCATTAAACCAGTTTTCGACTTTCGACTGAGTCTCAACGACCATCATCTCAACAGCACATAAGTCCCTCCCCCTCACAGTTAAAGAAGTATCATCAGCAAAGATGGTGTATTTTGGGAAATTATCCTGGAGTGGTAAATCATTGAAAAATATAAGGAACAGAAGTGGTCCCAAAATAGAGCCTTGAGGCACACCAACAGTTACTGCCCTCTCTGTTGAAGATACTCCTCCAATCCGAACAGATTGGGAGCGACCACTTAAATACGACTGTATAAGTGATACGCTATTATCACTGAAATTATAATATTTCAGCTTGTTGAGTAAAAGGTCATGCTTGACACAGTCAAAAGCCTTACTTAGGTCGAAGAACACTGCTAGGGTATATTCCCGATCTTCAAAAGAGTCCATGACATCTGAAAGAAGATCGAGAACAGCCAGCACGGTACCTTTGCCCTCACGAAACCCAAACTGATGGCCAGAAAAAAGGTTATTAGATTCGAAGTGCCTTGTTATCAAAATTGCCATAGATTTCTCTACTATCTTCGATACAACTGGCAAAAGAGATATTGGCCTATAATTGCACACATCGTCTCTATCTCCTGATTTAAAAACTGGTGTTACAAGTGCTTTCTTAAATACTTTAGGAAAAGTAGATTCGTTGAAACATAAATTTATTAGTTTAGTTAAGGGTGAAATAATAAGGTTTTTGACAGACTTAGTTAAGCGAATAGAAAGCCCAAACACATCTGAGCTGTTTTTATTTTTCAGCCCGTCAATAATATCTCTAACGAAGTTGAATGAGACCTCCTCGAATCTAAAGATACTACTTGTTGAAAGTTCCAGGTTCTCCATATACTCCATAGGGTCAGTCTGAGTTGATGGGATGCTATTAATAATATCATGAGCTATGCTTGTAAAGAATATGTTAAAATCTTCAGGATTTATATTAGTAGTATTGATGTTATATTTAAAGTTGCCTCGCTTGCTGTTGATAATATCCCACATGGCTTTAACAGAATTTTTGGAAGTAGATATCAGTTTATCATTTGCAACTTTTTTCGCTTTTTTTAATGCTTTATTGTAAAGTTTTTTGAATTTGTTATATTCGTTTCTGTTATAAGGTGAATCAAACTGCTTACAGATATTATTTAAAAATAGTAGGTGTTCCCTCATACACCTCAGCTCATCGTTAAACCACGATACCCTATGAGGCGCGTTGTTTCTGACTTGATACTTCTTTTCCGGGAAAGAATTTAAGTAAGCATCGCTTAAAATCTTGGTAAAAGTCTCAGCCTTAGCCTCAACTGAAGAATCATCATTTAAAAAATCCCAAGAACAGGACTCAATTGTATTATAGAATGTCACAAGATTTTTGTTTGTTATTGGTCTTAGAGAGCGGCTTAATAAATTAGAACAGGTAGTTGCGTGATGCAAATTTAGAGAAAGAACTTGTCCTTGATGGTCAGATAAACCAAAATCGACAGTGTCTGAGCATACATTACCAAAATTGAAATTTAAGAAGATGTTATCCAGACAGGAGTTAAGTCTAGTACTTACAGCTATTGTTGCCTGGAAGCCAAACCCTGCTAAAAGGTCGCATAAAGCAGTAGCTTCATTATCTGCTTTCTGATGTTCAGTTTCAAATGATACGTTAAAGTCGCCCATAAGTATACAATGCTTTCGAGAGCCTATTTGCTCTAGATTGTTTTCCAAGACTTTCATGAATGTGCCAAAATCCCCAGAGGGTGACCTATAAACAACAATGATATGAATATTGAACGACTTTAAAAAGACAGAACACATTTCAATGGATTTATCAATATTGACAACGGGAAATAGAACATTCTGATTATACATTATATTTTTCTTTACTAGAATAAGCGATCCACCACCTCTAATGAGCTGAAATGAAGCTACCCACGCAAAATTAGCTTCTTAGTAGTAAGTAGTGAAAATGGGCCTGGGATCCCGGACTATTATGAGTGATATCGACTTTCTTGATTACATAAAACGTCTAAAAAACTTACTGTCTCCAAATCCAAATGCGTCTATAGGAAATAAATATAAAGTAATGTCAAATGTATATATTAATGTTGTTATTTTATAGAAGAAATTCTATTCGAGGTATTGAAAAGTGTGACATAGAATGTAATATGTGGTATTCTTACTTAGCAACTTTCGAAGGCTTCAGCTCAATTCGTCTTTCAAGCCTGATAGGATAGCCGGTGAGGAAGTTCATGACTATATCGATAATAGATAAAATATCCATGAACAAAATTGTTGTTTTGAAAAGATCAGGAAAATTAGAGAAAACTGGCTTCGAGCGACGAGAGAAGCTGACAAGAATCGGCTTGGTTATAATCAGCGAGGTGTAAAGCAGTAGTAGATGAATCTCGTACCGAGCCCTAAAAAAAGAATGGAGAATATTAGGTTTTGTGTGTTTTTTTATTATAGGGTGTTTTTAAGCATTGCAATAATTTTAGGGAACATTCCTTAAATCTCCATGAACACATTTTGTCCTTCGACGTTTTTTACAAATCGCTCTCTCTCCCAATATCAATTATTGTCAATAGTAATATCCCTAGGATATAGAAATTTCATGAAAATCGAAAGCCTGTTACTTGGTAACAGCCCGAAGTCACCGGCACTTCTGGGTCAGCGAGTGCTTCCGTACTGGCGATCAAACCGATTTTAAACCCTCTATTAAAATTGGCTATAGACTTCGTTTTAGCGGAAACCGAAATTGGGGTTGAGAGTAGTGTCAATCGACTCGGTTTGACGTCCTGAGTCAAACGAGACCATTCCCAGACTAAGGAAACGCTTCGGTGAAAAAGTACGGCACTTTAAAGTTTGAGTACCTAACCTAACTTAACTTACTTAACACGACTGGTCAAGATGTTGAGGTCAAAATGGGGTTTAAAGAAGTGCTAATGACGCGAGTTGATGCCTTGAGTGCGATGAGACCATTCCCAGAGTGAGAATACGGCCCGATGAAAATCCAGACCTCTTTAAAATTTCGAACCTAACCTAAAAACGACTTCGAAAATTCGTGACAAGTAGAGTACAACGACATCAGAAGCAACACCAAGAAATGAAAAATAAAAAAGTTATGATAAGTACTTCGAATTCTTAATGTTCCTAGAAATTGGGTAAGTTTAAGTTGAATTAGGTTTGTTCATTTGCATATATAAGGGGAACCTGCCCCCCAGACGTCACTGATTTTGCAAATTATACTTTATCAATACCCCCAGGTAGGGTTATCACCTGTTCAGTCCCAGTGCCGGAATAGGCTCTAGGCGCAGACCCTCGAAAACCTTTTTTTTGGTTAACTTCCTAAATTGAGAATCAAAATAAACGTTTTTTCAGTCAGCTCATCAAACCGAGTCGGTTGTCACCTCTATTTTTAGCCCAACCGATTTGGTTATGTTATGTCAGGTACGGTATTGAAATTTCCAAATTTCAAAGTAGCGTAGGGTTGCACCGGAATGTTTCATCACTCTGGAAGTGGTCAAGTACAAGTCACGATGTCCAGCCACGTCGATTAACACCCATTTTGAGCTCAACGAGACAACTTTTTTGGATAAGTTAGGTATAAAGTAATGAAACTTCAAAATGCCGTAGTTTTTCACCAGATCATTACCTCAGTCTGGGAGTGATGTCGTTCGATTCAGGACGGCAAACCGAGTCGTTTGGCACCACCAGAGTTTACGGAATACATATAAATTGGATCACTCCGCAAAAATATCAAAACGGCCTGCCCCTTGCTCCGTCTCCCCGGTACACCGGTAGCAGTGTACCGACGTCAGCCGGGAAATACGGGGCGGCGCAAAGTAGAGGTTGAACGTGTTTAACGCGAAGTCTATACAGTGTCTCAAAAATATCGGATTTTTTTATCTCGGATTTGTTTGCAGGAAATGGATAATCTTTTTAGAAGTTTGAGAGTAATCATTTTCGCGAGAAAAGATACGTATTACCAATCAATTTAAATTTATTAACGGATGGAGAATGACAATCAGACCCATCCTTATTTTATGGCAAACCTTGAAATGTATGGGATATAAATACAGGGTATCCCATGACGATTAAGACAAGAAATATGTCGAAACTGGACAGTAGTAGAGAATTATAATTTTGGGCATGTAAATTAGAGCAGATGTTGTGTCTTTTTTTGTCATTGTTCTATCCAATGAGGTATTTGTTTTTGGTCACGTGCCATTCGATTCAAAATTATTAATGGGACACCCTGTATATTTGTGCCTGTGTTCCTCCCGATAAAACAAGTCCAACAAACTAGCACACTTGGGGCTAAAGTGATCAGTTCAAGAGCTACAGGTACTAAAAGGCTTGTATCACGCTAAAAGCATATAGTAAGACAAAATATTCATTCGGTGGTCTTACCATACCACCCAAAGACATTGTAAATTATATTTTAGAGCTCGAAAATATTTTTATTGATAACTTCAATTTAGTTTCTACAGTAGCAATTGGAATGACAGTGAAAAGCAAAATGTCAAAAATAGTTTACTCACATCCATGTAAAGCATTTCCACATGATTATCTTTTTAAATTGTATATATGAGCTTCGTATATACTATACCATAAAATTTATAAACTGTGATCTCAAAAATAAGCCAAATAAACAAAACATTAAGGTAAAGATACTACAGCACCTTTGAACCATCAGTTTTTACTTATCTATGAAATAGGTACAATATGTGAAAACATTTGAGATTCATTAGTAATAAATTTACTAGTCTTTAATTTTGATATCCCTTTATGTAACTTAGTGCATTAGCAAAATAGAAGTTATATTTGTATCTGTATGTCTAAATCGGCCGTCAATATATAGTTTTCCAATGAACCTCGTATATACGTACTTGAGCAAAAACCAACGCAAAAACTGACTGGCGCGTGCGGCCGCGGCATCGCTTTCATGTGAGTTCTTCAAAGTGCCGACGGAGAGTGATCCAACTTATATGTATTGCGTAAACTTTGGCACCACTCTCGATCCCTATTCCGGTTTCCGCTAAAACGAAGCCTTACCATAAAATTAAGAAAAAACTGGATCACAGGCGAGATCACCTACACTAATGCATTCAGATATGCTACCACTGTTAGAGATGCTTGACAGAGCGTATATACAAATATGTTATGTTGTTATATACTACTCGTAAGTGAAATCCGAACAGTGAGAAAAAAGGTTTGCGGTTGATGATGAAATGCGGTAGGACTAAATACAATAATGCCTTGCTCAAAGACCGAGCAAGGCACAGGAACTGGAATCTTTGGAAGAGGAACTAGACAGAGCATTCCGCTAGGGAAATACGCCTCGGTATTTCAGTCAGAGGTGTACGCCATCCTGCAATGTGCAAGGATCAATAATGAACGATCCTACAGAAACAAGAGGATCGCAATATTACAGACAGTCAGGCTACACTTAGGGCACTAGAAGCGCCCAAAGTTACGTCTGCTCTAGCCTGGGAATGTCTACAAGAACTGGGAAGACTGGCAGAACACAACAAAGTAATTTTGGAGTGGGTGCCAGGACACTCAGGTATAAGAGGCAATGAAAGGGCGGACGAGCTAGCAAGACTAGGCTCGTCTGTTCTATACATTGGAGCAAAACCCGCCCTGGGGGTGCCTAAAAGCACAATCAGACACCAGGTCGGAGAATAGATGAAACATCAGCATAAGGAGCAGTGGGACTTGTTGGCAGGATATGTTCATGGAAAAACATTCATTAAAGTTCCATGCAAAAAAATAGCTGAAACACTGCTCTCCTTGAGTAGGGATCAACTCCGAATAACGACGGGTCTCCTCACAGGACATTGTTGCCTGAAGGAACACCTGAATAAGATGGGACTCTACAATGGAGACCTCAACTGCAGATTGTTTGGAAGAGGAACTGAGTCAGCCCTACATGTGCTCTGTGAGTGTGAAGCGCTAGATCACAAGAGACAACAGCTCTTTGGGAAGACCAAGTTAGAACCAATGGAGTATAACTCAGCACCAGGACCAGTAGGTAAATTGCATAAACTTATGCAGGGATCCAGATTGCTGAAGTGGATACTGTAAATGAGAGGAGCAATAATACAATAGGCCTTAAGACTTAAGTATTGACGGGGACAGTAAGGTCGGACGGCTCCTGAAAAAAAATACAATAATAAACGAACTCAGTTGCCATAATTGATTCATAAAACAGATCAATAATGGGTGTGCCCTCCATGTTGCGGAATGCACTCCTCTAGCCTACGCGGCGTGCTTGTAACCTGGTTTTTTTTTTATCTGTTTATGGCACTGATCATTGATCAACTGGCCAGTGGTGTCGTTGTAGTTACTCACTATTTCATAATTCTATACGTACATATGCATAATACTACTATTATAGTAAATTGATGGAATGTTCATAAAAGATTTACTCTAATTATGTTATGTTAGTGTGTTATCCTTGATTTAAATTAAACGTTGTATTTTGTATTGTATTTTTTTTTATTTTATTTTTTTTTTCTGTTTGTTTTTCCTTATTATTTTTTATAACGTATTTTATTTACTTTCCTTTGTTTTTTTTTTATAATTATTTTTTGTTTCCTAAGCGTTGAATAAACCTCAGATCACTTTTTTTTTTTTTTTGTTTTTTTTCCAACTTATATTAAATTCTTTACATTTTTTTTTTGTTTTTTTTTTCTTGTTTTTGGGGCCTTTTTTGAGCCCTCTTTTCCAAATAATCTTAAATGTACATGTACAGTAGATATGTGTGCTTAACAATATTGTTTTACATAATTATTATCTAACGCTATTGTTAGTAGGGTTGTTACAATTTATAAGGTTAGTTTAAGTATTTGTGTACAATATTTATAAAGAATTCTATATACATTAGAGTTTTCACATCTTAAAACAGTGATCAGGTTAGTAGGTAGCGACAGATGTCGTGACAATTCATAGTACATTGCCGTAATCTCTTTCTCCAACAATTTACACTCCAATATGCAATGCTGTAGTGATCCAATTTCTCCACATCTACAATAAGGGTTATTATCTAATCCTATTCTAGTTTCGTGTTGTGGATTTAAACAGTGTCCACTTCTCAATCGACATAAGGTTCTAACATACTGTCTATTTATTTCTTCTCGGAACCAAGGCGCAGATCTGAGGTCTTCTTGAACATTCTTGTATGTAGAGCCTGTTGTAGACTGGGTGTAGTTGTTAGACCATTTCTTATGAATCTGTACCATTATCGTGTGGTGAAAATCCTGGTATGGCACTTGGAAGTTACTTAGAAGGTTTTTATGTTGGGTTGCTTTTTTCGCTAGTTTGTCGACTATGTCGTTTTCTTTTATGCCAGCATGTCCTTTAATCCAAATGATATTCACCAATTTGTTTGCACCTTCCAGGTCTTTTATCAATTTAACAATTTCTAATACAATGTAGTTCGATCCCGGATTTATGTTGAAGTGGCTCAATTTGATTGTCGCGCTTTTACTGTCTGTAAATAAAGCGACTTTGGGAAAGTTGTTCCTGGTACAATATTCCAGGGCTTTCCAAATCGCCACAAGTTCTGCAGAGTATATGGATGTTTCGGATGGAAGCCGGTAT